>CM074784.1:23486481-23606481 GCA_037355745.1 Pseudo-nitzschia multiseries | reverse complement strand
GCAAAGTCAGCATTATGTCAAGCCTGCTATTCCAGCTTTCAACTAAGTGAACAGTTTGCTAAAGTCAAAGATCCCGGCGGCCTGAATAGTACCGTCACGGATGTAGTCGCTGAAGCCGCTGCTATCCACAAACTCAAAATCACGCTCCTACTCGAAGCGACTCGCCTTGACTCTCAGGCCGCAATGTCTGCTCCAAAGTCCACAGTATGTGCCCATGTACACGACTTCTCCTCAGCGCAAGGGCACAACCATGACGACTTTGCTCTCCCTATCAAATTCGAAGGTGACTACCAAGACTATGCAGTATTCAAGGCTGGACGTTCACCTGACCCTACCACGCGCTTGCCTACTGGAATATGGAAGGCCCTATCACGTCAAGACATGAAGAATTGGCTGAACTTTTCCTCCAAAGGAAAGAAAATAGTGGTCGCATCATTGCGATCCAAATTGCTCCCAGATGGTCAGCCGGACCCCAATGCCGTTAAACCCATCACCCGGAAGGCATATACTCATGAACATTCCGTCACATTTCTTGAAGATGACACCTCGAACGGTGATAACCATACCAATGCCTCAGAAGACCTCCATCTGGCTGTGGAAAATGACCATAGAGGGGTCTTCCATGCATCACTTGGTGTCTACAAGTCTTAAACTTCCTCTCTCAAGGATCAACGACCCCTCAAGTCTTCCGTGTCGCCTGCTCATCCCGCAAGATTCCTTTCTGAGAATCCTGACATTCGATATAAAAGGGACGGTGATACTCTGGTACCTGTGGGAAAATCCTCCTATTCAGTCAATTTTCACCAATGGTATAACCCTGACGATGACTTAACCTTCCAACACGATAATCAAGTACCTTCATACACCTATCGTGCTCATAAAGCTACTGTTTCCAACCCTGGATTCGCTATGGTCAACCGTGGTGCCAATGGTTGTATCATTGGTAATGATGCATGTCGTATCTCCAAGGATATCCTGCCCCGGTATGTCAATGTCACCGGCATCAACCACCAAGTACAGAATATTCCCATTGCAACATGTGAGGCATATTCCGTCTCCAATAGAGGCCCCATTATCCTCATTTTCAACGAATGTGCGTACACGGGACGACACCCCTCTATTCTGTCTTCCGGCCAGATGGAAGCATACTTCTCTACTGTTGATGACACATCCATCAAAGCAGGTGGTGGGCAAGTAATCACCACCTCCGATGGATATGCACTGCCCCTCAGCATTTGCCATGGCTTGCCATACCTTGCCATGCAAAAATATACCACTGATGAATTCGACACGCTCCCACATGTTATCGTGACATCGGATAAACACTGGGACCCATCTGTTCTTGATACCATAATCAGTGCTAAGGATGAAACCTTCCTTCAGAAATATCCACCTCAGTCGCAGCAGCTTCTTTACCCAGAATACAACGAATACAGAAATCCAGGTTGTCGTGAAGGCTTGGATATCTCTGTATCTCCTGGTTTGTCCACAGTTACGTCCCTCAGTTCGTACTCCAGTCATTGCTCTCGATCACCCTTTCTCCCTATCGATGATCATGGAATCAAAGACCGAGAAGGCTTACATCTACCGATTATGTTCATCAGGAACTTCTCACATGATGTATTCCACCCCCAATCTCTGATACGGTCCTTGCTTTTCCCACGGAATGTACTGTTGATGATACCCCACGTATGGCAACTACACCTCATGAACAATATCCCAGCAAGCATGATTACTTATCTCTGAAGCCCTTCTTTTGTTGGGTTTCCAAAGATCGCATCAAAGCTACCTTTGAGAATTCAACGCAATATGGATCCTTAGCGGTTAGTCCCGATGGTAACCTCTTCAAACGTTTTCATTCCCCCCAACCGGCAATGAATGTTCAACCGTTCAATGACGACGTCTTGTCTGATGTCGTTTACTCCGACGTCCCAGTGATTGATGGCGGCTCCAAACTTGCTCAGATTTTCTTTGGTCAAAAATCTCATATCATACATGTTGAAGAGATGCGCACCACTGGTGATTTTCTATCATGTTTTCAGAATTTCGTTCGAAAATGGGGCAGACCTCTTTGCCTCTTATGTGATCATGGAAACTATCAATCTAGCAAGAGGGTCATCGATTATCTCAAGATGTTATGGATTGGACTTTGGCAGAGTGAACCTTATCACCAGCACCAGAATCAATTTGAAAGGCGTTATCAAATGTTTAAGCGTATTGTCAATCGTGTCATGGACCGCACGGGCACACCACCACATCTATGGTTGTTGTGCATGATATATGTCGCTGGACTCCTCAATGTCATTTCTGATCCTACTCTGTCGGACAAACAACCGGTCTTCATTGCCACCGGTACCCTTGGTGATATAAGCACGTATACCAGTTTCTTTTGGTTTGAACCTGTTTATTTTAAAACCAATGACTCCCCATTTGGTACCCAGTCTACCAAAGGCCTCGGTCATTTCGTAGGCATTGCCGAACATGTGGGCAATGGACTATGTTTCGGAATCTAGGATCCAGTCACCAACAAATTGCTTGACCGTTCTGGTGTACGCTCTGCTCTTACACCTGAGTCACGCAACAAACAAGCTGGCCTCTTTACCGACAATGGCTTCATCAAACGGCGTAAGGCAAAGGATTCGGTACCTCGATTGTGTGCAACCGGTGACGCCCCTACACTCACAAAACATGGGGAGCATACCACTACGGATGCTCCAACTGAGCAACCCAAACCACAGGACGTCCCAACTACTCCTCATCTTGACAAATCCACTGCAAACTCCGGCACCGAGCAAAGCCTCGACAATCCTGTGGCACATGAAGGTCACACAACACCAATACCTATCAAGCAACAGGCTGCGGCACCTCCTATTCAGATACCTGACAATAGTCAAACTTCTGCATCTGGTAATCAGGTTATTATCAAACCACCCGCCCACCCCTCGTTACCAAGTTTTCTATATAAGAAAGTCAATGACAGCCCAAGCTGGTCCCCCTCTCCACTCCCTAACAACTATGGGGAGCGTTTTGATGGTCCTCCTACGACACACATCTTCAGCAAGACATCCGATGGCGTTCTCCTTACTGAAGATGATTTTGATCCACCGGAGCTAGCATACTTTGATGTTAGTGACATCACAACTCCACACACCAACCCTGCTACTCCTACAGTAGACCCATCACAGGTAGTTGTTACTGATGAAGAAGGGAATGCGCAATTTGACAATAATGGTAAACCTCTTACCATCCCAACCATCCTAATTGCCAACCTACAAGGAAGATCTTTCCTTGTACCCAATCCAGATGGTACCCGGAAGTGCCTTACCATTGCCAATGTAGAAGACAGTCTTGAACGCAATAAGGACTTCATCAAATTCAAGTGCAAACACTCTGATGACAAACTTGACAATATCATTGGATACAATGATGTTATGAATTACATCCACCGTGACTCGACCCAAGAAGATGGAAAACTTTGGTCGTTTCGCCGAATTCTAGGACACCAAGGCCCATTGGATAACAAACACCCTCAGTACAAAGGCTCCAAGTATAACCTTTGGATTGAATGGGAAAATATGGAACGGACATATGAACCATTAGCCAACATTGCAGCTGATAACCTTGTTACCGTTGCCAAATATGGAAAAGACAACAACATGCTTGACCTCCCAGGTTGGAAACGTCTCAAACAAATCACCAACCTAGCACGACAAACCAAGAAACTTGATCAACTCGTGCATCAAGCCAAACTTCGATCTTTCCGTACCACCCCACAGTACCAATATGGATTCAAGGTACCTCGTAACCACGAAGAAGCCCTCCAATTTGATCAAGCCAACGGAAACCACAAATGGGAAGACGCCATCACTCTTGAAATGGAACAGCTCAAAGAATACAATACCTTTATCGACAAAGGCATGTACAAGGCAAGCTCCATCCCAAATGTGTTTCAACAGATCAAGGTACACATGATATATGCTGTCAAACATGATGGTAGGCATAAGGCTCGTCTTGTTGCGAACGGCAATCTCACTGAAGCCCCCGTACACAGTGTGTACGCCGGTGTCGTATCACTTCACGGTCTACGTATGTGTCTGTTCCTAGCTGAACTGAACAGCCTGGAAGCATGGGGTACCGATATAGGAAATGCTTACCTTGAAGCAGTAACCTGCGAGAAAGTCTGTATCAAGACAGGTCCAGAATTTGGACCACTAGAAGGTCACCTATTGACCATCTACAAGGCCCTATATGGACTCAGATCATCGGGCAGGTGCTTTGGTGATTTACTAGCAGCTTGCCTCATTGAACTCGGTTTCAAAAGATCCCGCGTCGAACAAGAAATCTTTCTCAAGCCTGGAATGAACAAGCATGGGGAACGTGTATATGAACTCATATGCACATATGTTGATGATTTATGTCTTTGCATGGCAGATCCCAATTCGTTCCTGGAAATCCTATAGTCAGAACCATACAACTTCAAACTGAAGGGATCTGGACCTATGAATTTTCATCTGGGCTGTGGATTTGAGCGAGATGCACATGGTGTTCTTTGTATGAATCCCATCAAGTTCATCGAAAAGATGGAAGCATCTTATGAACAAATGTTTGGATGCAAACCTAACACTAGGTTCCAATCACCCATTGCCGAAAACGATCATCCTGAATTGGACTCCTTGGCATTTCTTGAGGAAACTGGTATCCAGAAATACCAAAGCATGATCGATTCACTCCAATGGATCATCGCCATTGGACGATTTGATGTTCAAACAGCCGTGATGACACTCTCAAGTTTTAGAGCTCAATCACGAGAGGGACACCTTGATCGTGCCAAACGTATTTACGGATATATCTCCAAGTTTAGACATTTTAAGATCAGGTTCCGCGTGGAACCCCCAGATTTTATATTGACTAAACCAGACACCATCGATTGGTCCAACACCGTCTATGGGGAGCATTCTGAAGAGTTGCCCGACAACGCTCCTGCACCACTTGGGAAGACAGTAGTAGTACTGACACACTTCTATGATGCAAATCACATGCATGACATCCTCAGTGGGAAGGCGGTAACCGGCATACTCCATTTTGCGAACAAAACCCCTATGATGTGGTTCTTGAAGAAACAAGCTACTACGGAAACGGCCAGATTCGGAGCTGAATTTGTTGTAGGAAGAACTTGCATTGAGCAAATCGTTGACCTACGTCATTCGTTCCAATACCTCAGAACACGAGTCCACGATATTTCTTACTCATGGGGAGACAACGAGAAGATGATTCAGACGTCAACCTTCCCTTATGCAAGGTTGCATAAGCGTCACCATATCCTATTGTTTCACTACGTACGAAGCATGATGGCGAAAGGCTTCATTCTAATGCTGCACATCCCTGGTAAAGATAATTGTGCAGATATCCTCACCAAGCATTGGGGACACTCAGTTGTGTATCCACTGCTCAAGCCCATCTTCCACTTCTGTGGAAATACCAGCAACCTCCTCCAAGATGATGGAAGCATCATGTTAACATGATGACCTTTCACAAGGAAACATGGGGAGTATTAAATTCCTTTCGTGTCCAGAAGTACCAAAGCTGCATGACAGTAGTTATTCTATTCGTACGAAGCAATGAGTCCCGTATCAACCAAAGCAATCAATTCCCATGGCATATTGATTCCCACGGCGCATCGATTCCCATCGCACATTAATGGTGAGCAATCTCTGTTTTCTAGTATTGCCCTTATTCTTCGATGAGCAAACTTTGATTTTGTAAAGTATCACACGAGCTACGGGAGCAATTCCTGATCATAATGATAAACATATCATAGGATCTTCCTAACGGAACAAGAGAAGAAAACCGTTGGCCTGTGCTTCTCACACAATATATATATATACATACAGATATATACGGTCAACGACCAATGCATGTACGGAAATAATCAGCGAGTAATCTCATCACTACGCAACAGCAGTTGCAACGTATTTCATCTCAATAAAAGAGATATCTTGCGTTTTGGCAAGATTTCACTTTATCTCATACTTTTAACATTCAACTGATTTATATCCCAAAATTCACACTAGTTGCTACCAACTACCTGTAATCTATATTACTAAGGTCTGTCTCGCTGTATCTGAACAAGTTCACAGTAAGAAGAGATCTGTCGTTTCCATAGTCTCGCCTGTAGTCCGATTATCCGTTGTCGAACAAAGTATCCAATCACAATTGCTACGCGTAGAGTACAATCGTTCGTCTACTAACACACTAATGCAGCGTTGCTGTTCTTCAGAAGCCTTTGAATCAGACTCTCAGTAGACCGGATTCAGAAGGAAAACAATATTATGCACACCAACACACAAGTCTTGGTACCTACACTCTTCATACTATTGATAACATAGTAGACTATGATAGAAACAGGAATGGTATTGACATGATACTTTTCACATCAACACTTAAGTCTTGCTTTCTACATTCTTCCCATTATGGATAGCATAGACTATGTTAGAAATGGAATGACATTCACATGCTGATACTTTGACGATCAACACGCAAGTCTTTGTATCTGCATTCTTCAGATTTTGTATGGTATACTATGATAGAAACAGGAATGAAATTGACAAGAAAATCTACTCATCAACATGTAAGTCATGCTATCTACATTCTTTGCACTATATGGTGTACTAAGGTATACTAGTATGTTAGAAATAGGAATGAAATTGACCTCATAGTAGCTTGCACATCAACACCCAAGTCTCCCTATCTACACTCTTCACACTATGGATAGCATAGATTGAGATCAAAATAGGAATGGAATTGACATGATGCTATGTACATCAACTCCCAATTCTTGTGGATAAGATAGACTATGATTGAAACAGGGATGGAATTGACAAGGTGATCTACACATCAACACCCAAGTCTTGCTATTTGTAGTATTCACACTATGGATAACATAAACTTTGATAGAAGCAGGAATGGAACTGACCTCATAGCTTATGCATCAACACCCAAGTCTCCCTGTTTACACTTTTCACACTATATATAAGATAGACTGTGATAGAAACAAGAATGGAATTGACAAGAAAATCTATTCATCAACATGCAAGTCTTGCTATCTACATTCTTCACACCATGGATAAGATAGACTATGATAGAAACAGGAATGGAATTGACAAGAAAATCTACTCATCAACATGCAAGTCTTGCTATCTACATTATTCACACTATGGATAAGATAGACTATGATAGAAACTGGAATGGCATTGACATGATATTTTGTAAATCAACACCTCAGCTTAACTAGCATTTCCAACATTTGTCATACTGTGGAAAAGACAGACGATGCAAGAAACAGGAGTGGTATTTACAAGAAAATCTACTCATCAACATACAAGTCTTGATATCTAAGCTCACATCATGGATGAGATAAAACTATGATAGAAGCAGGAATCAAATTGACCTGGTACTTACACATCAACACTCAAGTCTTACTTTCTAGATTCTTCACACTATGGATATCATATACTATGTTAGAAATGGAATGGTATTGTCATTGGCATTGGCATGTTGATACTTTGCAGATCAACACAGAAGTCTTTCTATCTCCATTTTCCAGATTACAGATAAGATATACTATGATAGAAACATAAATGAAATTGACAAGAAAATCTACTCCTCAATATGCAAGTATTGCTATCTACATTCTTCACGCTATGAAATTGGTATGATACTATGCACATCAACACCCAAGTCTTGCTATCTACATTCTTCATAAAATATAAGATAGAATATGAGAGAAACAGGAATGATGTTGACATAATACTAGTATACACATCAACACACAAGTCCCCCTATCAACAATCCTCACATTGTATAAAAGATACACTATGTTAAAAACAGGAATGGAATTGACACGAAAATCTATGCATCAACACCCAAGTCTCCCTGTCTACACTCTTCACACTATGGATAGCATAGACTATGTTAGAGATATGAATCAAATTGACCTGATACTTTGCTTGTCAACATCCAAGTCTTCAGACTATAGATAAGATAGATGATGATAGAAACAGAAATGGAATTGACAAGGAAAGCTGTACATCAACAACCATGTCTCTGTATCAACATTCTTCACACAATAGATAACATAGACTATGATAGAAAAAGGAATGAAATCAACATGATGCTATGCTCATCAACACCCAAACCCTCCTATCATTATTCTTCACAATTTAGATAACACAGACTATGATAGAAAAAGGAATGAAATTGACATGATACTATGCACATCAATACCCAAGTCTCCCTATCAACATTCTTCACACAATAGATAAGCTAGTAGTGTATGATAGAAACAGCAATGAAATTGGCATGATACTTCGCCCATCAACACCAGTCTTGCTATTTGCATTCTTCAGACTATAGACAAGATAGACTATGATAGAAATAGGAATGAATTGACAAATAAATCTATGCATCAACATGCAACAAGTCTCCATATCTACATTCTTGGCACTATTGATAAGATAGAGTAAGATAAAAACAGGAATGTTATTGACCTGAAAGCTTGCACATCAACACCCAAGTCTTACTACTATGTACATTCTTCACAATAGATGAGAAAGACTATAAAACAAACAGGAACAACATTTGCACCTCACAAGCATTCTCAACATTCTTCATACTATAAGAGATACTATGAAAGAAAAAGGAATGGCATTGACCTGAAAGCTTGCACAGTAACACCCAAGTCTTGTTATCTACATTATTCTAAGTAAGATAAGAAAGACTTTAAAACAAACAGCCAGGAATGGCATTGACATGATACTTAGCACATCAATACCTCATTCTCACAATCATTTTCAGCATTATTCATACACTGAATAAGATAGAGAAACAGGAATGAAATTGACCTCATAGCTTGCACATCAACACACAAGTCTCACTATCTACAATCTTATATTACCGATAAGATAGAATATGAAAGAAACAGAAATTGTATTGGCATCAAACTTTGCATATAAGCATATAAGTCTCACTATCTACATTCTTAATACTATAGATAAGATAGACTATAAAACAATCAGAAATTGTATTGACATGAAACTTTGCACATCAAGGCCTCAGTTTCACAATCATTTTCAACATTATTCATACACTGAATAAGATATACAGTGATAGAAACAGGAACCACATTGACCTGAAAGCCTCCACATCATTTCAAGTCTCACTGTCTACATTGTCCACACTCTAGACAAGATAGACTATGAAAGAAACAGGAATTGCATTGATATTAAATTTTGCGCATTCTCTCACCATCTACATTCTTGACACTATGGATAAGAAGACCATGGAAGAAGTTGGAATAGCACTGAAAACAAAATCTGCACATCAGTACCCGAGTCTCTCTATCGGCATTTGTTGCACTATTGATATGATAGACTGTGAAACAGAAAGGATTGGGGTCGGCACTAAACTTTGCACGTCAACACATCAGTCTCTCAATCCTTTTCAGCATTCTTCACAATTTTATGGGATCGAATAAAATAGAAACATGAATGTCATTGACCCAAAGTTTGCACATCAAAACCTACTAAGGCTCACTATCCAGTACTACTACATTCTTAATACTTAAGATAATATTCTGAGACTGTATGCGTAATCTAATGTTTCATACATAAAGATTCGGCTCCTACTACACTTCTATCATCTAGTTGTGGCGGATGTGTTGTCGGCGAAAAAAATACGGACTTTGTCCGCATCAAATCTGAATGAAAAAGCTGACGAAACGAAACGACGACCGAGGTGTGGAATATTAACACGGAGTAACAACAGAGATACAATTATTTCGATGATCGAGTCTTAGAATCAAATGCACCTCCACTACTTGAAAATCCTTAAGTGATAAAAACGATATCACCTAAGGCTACAAAAAAAAAAAGGATAATCGGTTTGAATAAGACATATCCAAAGACATGACCAATAAGTAAACACTTGGAATCCTTAAATATATTCAAAAGAATATACTTCATATCCCGTGAGGAAATTACTTATTGCAATCAAGAAAATCGGTACCGATTCCGAATGGGCCTCATTTATCTACCTACTCTACGAACAAGCATATGCCCATCAGATAAAAACACTTAACCTCGTAAATGACCGATACCATTGAATGACCGATACAGCAAGACCAACACGATCACTAACACAAAAGCAGCAGCGAAAGTATCGGTACGAGAATGGTAACAAATAACCGGGGAAGATCTCTACCATGTAAAATACAGCAGAGAGCCCCAATACAGTAAAATACACGGTAAAATAAGAGCGTCTCTCTGAGCTCACTTCTCTTTAAATTTCAATTATCCTATACCTTTTGGTCAATTTTTAGAGTGACAACAGGTTATAGAGCCCTTATAACTCACACAATCGCTGCCCATCCGTAGGATTGTGTATACCTTACCTCTCCGGCCATTCAGCACCTCCACTGTCGGTTAAATCCAGAGGAAACTTGTAGTGACGCCCATCCGTGTGCTATTTTTTGGCCTCCCCCCATCTCTCTCTCCCTTTCTCCCTGCTCGCGATACCAATTCTTCTACAGGAACAGGAATCTTCTTTTCTGATCCACGACCAAGCTCCAAACCTACGATTAACAAGGAACGTTCCGGACATCTGTGACCAGCCGGCAAGGTTAATTATTATCGCCGATCGGACAATTGCTTAGGCCCGATCGATTTCTTCTCCGACAAACGCTCTGGACAAGGAGAATTACACCGCAACACGACGACGTGTACTCTCCCCTCCTTCGGCACATTTCTTCGGTCTTCCTTTTGACACACGCACCTTCGCTCGGTCATTTCACTTCCAATCTCCCGTGTTCGTTTCCCCAACGATCGTTCCGCGGTTAAATCAACAACAATTGTTCCACTGACGATTGTTCTACAAGAATCTTCTCTCATCCCCCACGATCGATTACATTTGAGTGAAAGCCGCTCCGGGTCCCGCTTAATTACTTCGACGACGACGACGACGACGAAACACCGATTCGACACCCATCATGGTTCCTCCACCAGAAGCATACAATTGGTCCAATGTCTATGGGATTGCATTCAAATTCCAAAGTGACAACAACCCCCAAGAAGTCCTTTCTCTCAATGGCTCTTATGCGGAGACTGTGCCACTTACAGCACCTGAAATATCAACTCTCTTCACATTGGACGCTAATGATGAAGGCCCCAGAACCCTTGGTCCAGCCCCAGTCACTGCACTCAGGGAAGCCTTCTGCAACAGCATCACCTTGGACATGGCCAACATCAATGAACTAGCAAAGGGACACATAGCCCAGCTCCTTGATTCATGCCCCGTACGATTTGTTAAACCTGGATCACCAAACCAAAGGATCAGAAACCCACAGGAGTTTGACTCTGCAGGAAGACAAGCTGTCAGACGAGCTGAAGCAACCAACGACCCAGAACCACTTGCAACAGTAATATTCAACATCAATCAATGGAAATTCAAAAGAAACTGGAAGACCAATGACCCCGGCAACTATTTCAATGGCATCTACACAGGCGAACTCCAACCTGACGTTGATGATGAAAATGAAGCCAGCAATGATGCAGATGCCACAGCTACAACCCCAGTGCCCGCAGGAGCAGGCGCCGGCATGCAACAATTGACCACCCTACTACAGCAATTGGTCAACAATGGCAAAAACAACAACAGCAACAACAATGCTGGTGCCAACCACCAAGCGACACTCGACTTACCATGGAATCCAGCAACCTTACCACCACCAGTTAAGGAGAGATACTATAGGAGAGATGAATTCCTCACCAGAGATGATATGAAAGACTTTCCAATCACCTACACAGACTCATCGGGAAATGAAACAATTGTCAGGCAAAACTACTACCTACACAACCTAGGCAGTGGTAGAAATGACCAGCGCCTAATCACTAGAAGTGGTGACTGCTTTGATCTAACCAGAGCATCTGACAAGCCCAAGGAAGCAGCTAGAGACAAACTGTTTCTCTCAGGATTTCCACAACTAAAGGATTCAACCCATCCTCAGGTTGCACAGCAACACCACATCTACATCCACCCATACTACCTCTACAGGCGTGAAGCTGATCATCTCCGAGGATTTACCATTGGAGACAACCTCCCACATGACCTACCTTCAAGATATGAATTGGCTATCAATGAATGGGGTAATCTCATCTACACTACACTCAGAACTGATAAGATCATCCCTGACTCATGTGGAAGAATGAAGTCCACCATTCAAAGCTTTGAAGGGGGACAAGGTTACGAAGCTCTGTACACAGTCATTGCTCAGACGCATCCCAACTCCAAAAGGCCATCCAATGCAGGTAGAATGGTCAGAAATCCTCCAAATCAAGATGCAAATGAATCACTTGAAGAATACTACTTCTGATAGTACAAGGATTATTTGAGACTTAGAGTTTTCCTCCAAAATCAACCCAGCACCATCAGTTCAACAGAAGAGGTCAGCAACCTTATTGAAGGCACCACTCTCTCACATGAACTCTTTGAGAAAACAGAAGATGAACGTGACTCAGATGACCAATTCAAGCGAGACAAATACAAAGCAGGTAGGCTCCTACAGACCCTGCAAACATATGAACAAGAGATAAAGGCTGAAAAGAAGTACAAGGACAAAACCTACAAATCAAGTCTACCCAAGCAATTACCCATCACAGGAACCAGACCAGGTCCTCGACAAAGTGATAGGTTCCAAAAACGCGCTGGCAACAATACTGTCAGAACACCTTCTACTTTGACTTCTCACTCAATCAGCCTGATTGAATCACTTGGATACCCTGAGATGGATGAAGAATCTGACAATCCCTTCCTCCATCAAGCATATTGCAATGCCATCACTGCATTCGACAAGCAACCCAGTCTCTTTGACACATCCAGAAAATGCATTGTTTGTCACACATCCGGTCATAATTTTGATAATTGTCCTGCCTTACAAGATGTTGAGTCCCTTAAGAAACATAGGATTGCCACGGCTGTTTTTTAAAGCAAATGCAATAGAGAAACCCAACAGCTCCTAGATTCTACCCAACAAATCTCCCAGATCAACATTGAAGATGAAGATCAAGATGAGGTCCTCCCAGATGAGGCAACAGAAGGTCAAATTTTTTGCCAAGGCCAAGAATAGACAGTCTTTCTTGCAGCCACATGACAACACCTCAAGATGATCCTCAAGGATTCAACAATGCCGCAGCCCCACAAGTGAACAGCTTGTGTCCCTCCCTGGACTCCAGCAGTATCAGCTCCTACGAATCTTTTCAGATTGGTGCTGTCAATCTTCTCCCTAGGGATAGCCTACAGCCTTCAATCCCAATTGATGTCTACTGTGATATGAAATCACCTGAGGTTACAGCCCCGATATTGGAATCACACCTGGAGACCAATGGAGATCCCAACTTCGACAGAGACAATCCTATCCCAGTTGATACCAACCATGTCAAGAATCTTGTCCCTTCAGATCCTATTGCAGCTGCAGCATATTTCCAACAGGGTGTCAGAGCACAGATTGATACAGGTGCCAAAGTTTCGTGCACAAATCTCAAGCATATCCTGCACGACTGCAAACCTTACACCAAGCTGAGGCAATGTCCAGTCAGGCTCACAGCAGCAATTGGAGGCAAGGCAGCAAGCTGCATTCCTGAAGGATCGGGATACGTGCATATACCGGCTCCCAATAACAGAGGGTATGTCAAAGCTTTCTTCTATTATTCTCCCTCTCTGTCCACAACATTACTGAGTGAGAATGACCTTTGTGGAACGACATCTCGAATGAGACATCAGTTCAGTGGACAGTCTATACACAAAGCCTTCACTGACACCCACAACTCGTCCGTACAACAGAATGGTAACCTTACAATCATCTGCCATCACAAGCATAGCACTGTCAAAAGAATTGTCATCCATGGAAGCATCATTGATGGTCAGTGCTTCACACATCCTGTATTGATACCAGATGTTGATTTTGCATCACCATATGCGAATTGTGCAACTTCCTCAGCATATGCTTTAGCCACTGACATGGAGTTCAAGAAAGCTTGTGACCTAGCCTCCAAAGAAGCCATTAGCAACTTCAGGTATGACACATACACGAGTCTTGTGACACTACAAAAATGCACTGAAGCTGCCAGAGATCAGCCTGCTACCAGCAGCACACCAAGGTTTGATGCCAAATTGTTTTTCACCAATATTGTGGACAAACATATCCCCATTCAAGCCATCAAAGCCAAAACATCAAAACTCCTATGGCATCAGCGATTGGGACACCCATGTGATGACTTCCTATACCAAGCTCATAAGCACATCATTGGAGTACCAAAGTTCAAATGCCAAACGAGCGTCCTTGACCAATGTCCAACTTGTATTTAATGTAAGCAAACAAAGACCCCTGCTGGATCGCATTCCACCAGAAAGGCCACACAACTGTTTCAGGGCTTGTCGATTGACTTTGCTTTTTCAGGCGCCAAATCATCCAACAGTAAACGAAAGCGTGACTACAAAGGCATACATGGTGAGACAGCTTGGATCCTCATCACAGACCACTACACTGGTATGAAAGTATGGTGATACCAGAATCTCCAAAGCAGCACCAGCTCCATTGGCTCGAACATTTCTTCTCCCAGCACAACCCAGCTTGTGCCAACAAATATGTCTCCGTAGACCAAGGTGGCAAACTCTATCACAATCCTGATATCAGAAACCTCTTCTCTGCGTTTGGATACTCCATTTTCCCAACTGGTGCTGATGCTTCTCACCAGAATGGTACAGTCAAAAGAGCCCACCTGAACTCTAGCTAACTCAATGAGAACCATGCTCACAGGTACAAATTTGCCCATCAAGTTCTGGCCTTTTGCATTCTATCATGGCCCTGCGGTTGTCAAATGCATTCCCTGAAGGCACCCAGCAGCATTCACCATTGGAATTAGCCACTGGACATAAGGAAAATCTTGCTGACTTCTGAACCTTTGGCTGCAGAGTTTGGGTTAGACCTCCAGGCAAGAGATCAATCAAGCTCAAACCCAATGCACGCAAGGGAATATTCCTGGGTTTTGTCCCATACACTACCAGAAACATTCTTTGGTATGATACTGAGACTCACAGAGTCAAGATAGCCACCCATGTCCGGTTTGACGAAGGCATGAATGACTTACCACTTACTGACCTCCCTACAAATGTCAAGCACTTGCTCAGGACTGATGACAACATTCCTCTCCCCCCGGAACCAAATGAGGTGTCATCCAGTGATTTTCAATTCTCCATCTCACCTTTTGCAGATCTCACCAATCTCAGGCTCACTATTTCAAGTTCCTGTACTGACCAAACCTTTGGTCTCCGGTACGGAAATGATTCACTCCTTGGCAGAGCCTATGTTACAGATATCATCCCTAAAACTTCTGCATCCAGGCTTTTTCCCTCCCATAAGAAGTCTCTTTCCAAGCTACGGGGTGCATAGATTATCTCTATTAATCACAATCGTTTGTCCACTGCAGCGGATGTCACCACAGCCTTGCATTCCTCATACGATCAAGGGGTGCAAGATGATTCCATAGAGATACCCATAACCTTTGCACTTGAAGCAAAATTATCTATGAAAGAAGTCAGGAAACACTCCAATGAATATGGTTTATTTGCCCCCAATACTTCCTGGAAGGAACCCACTGATGAAGAAGACCAACCTTTTTTGGACCGGATTTCCTCCATTAAAACTATCAAGCGCATTGGCACCAAATACAAGAATATCATCCAATCCAGAATCAACCAAGTTGATAGCACCACAGCCCTCCATGCCTCCATCCAGAAACACTTGGCACCAACTGAAGATGACATGGATGTCACCATACCCACTATTGACATTGCTTCACTCAGAGCCATCACCAAGCTCCATAAGCCAGGCAATTGTGCATTACCACTAGATGCAGATTCACTACCAACTGAACAAATTGAACTCTTAATCAAGGCCATCAATTCCAAAGCAACTACACCAGAAAAACAAGCACTAGGGCACTTCACTCGCAGAAACCTCAAGTCATTATCCACATGGACTGAAAGGGAAGCTGGAGAGCACAAACAACTTGATCAGTTTGAAGACTTAGAAATGTTTGGATCACCCATTCCATACCCTAAGGATCCCGATGCCATTATTCTCAGACCCCATTGGCAATACAGTGTCAAAAGGAATGGTGTCAGACGAGCAAGACAGTGCTGCAATGGAAGCAAATATGCAGCTCCAACCCTGCATGCCATTGCAATGTCTTACTCATCATGTGTTGAACACCCCATCCAAAGATTGTTTTTTGCCATTGCATCTAGCCTCAATCTCAAAGTGTATGCTGGAGATGCGGCTGACGCGTATGCCCATTCTCCAGGGCCCAACATCCCCACATACATGACTATTGATGATGCATATGCAGAATGGTATAAACACAAGCATGGCAGAGACATAGACAGACGATTGGTGCTTCCTGTCCTTCAAGCACTTCAAGGCCATCCGGAATCTGGGAGACTCTGGGAAACCCACATTAACAAGATTTTGAAAGGTCCTGACCTCAACTTCAAGACCACCACTCACGACAGAACAATCTACACGACAGTCTTTGAGGGTGAAACAGTCTACGTGCTGAGACAAGTTGACAATTTTGCACTGGCTTGCACATCAGAATCAATATCTGACAAGATCTATGACATCATTGGGGCGAAACTGAAGCTACCTAAAGAAGATGTAATCCCCTTCACAAAAATGGGATTGCTTGAAGACTTCAATGGAATTGACGTCAAACAAACAGCTGATTACATTGAACAGTCCTGTGCCAATTACATTGACAGAATCATGAGATCTCATGGTTGGGAAACCGGCTCTAAGATGAAACCTCATTCCAAGCCATCAGCACCATTATCAACTGAAGTACTAAGCCAACTGCAATCACATATGGATGGACCATTAGAAGGCACCAAGGAACATGCTGAATTGCAATCCACATCTGGCTTCTCATACAGGATACTCTTAGGGGAAATGATGTTCGTGTATGTCAGCTGCCGGCCAGATATTGGGTATGCAGTGACCCTGATGTCAAAAAACAGCTCCAATCCCACTGCTTTCCACTATTCCAGCCTAAAGAACATAGCTTGCTACCTCAGAACAACCAGATCCTGGGGTATTTGATTCTACAGACCAAATGCTGAGCCATCTCTGCCTCCAGGCGAACCATATGACGACGCAGTCCAAGATGCATCACTCCCCAAATACCCTGAAGATATCAAGCAAAACAAATTGATGTGTTTTGTCGATGCAGCATATGGGAATGATCCAAAACATCGCAGGTCCACCACAGGCTATGTATTTACCTATGCTGGTGGAGCAATTGTTTATCGGTCAAAAGCACAATCGCTCACTGCTCAGAGCTCTACAGAAGCCGAGTTCATAGCTGCAGTCACAGCAGCCAAGACAGCAAGATACCTGCCTCAGATCCATACTCAAGGAACTAGGCTTTATTCAGGTTGGGCCCACTCCGATCTATGAAGACAACACGTCAGCAATCAAAATCATCAATGCCCAGAAGCCAACTGAAAGAACCAGACATATTGAAATCAGGTTCTTTGCCATCCAAGCATGGAAAGAAAATGGTGAAATAAAGATGATTCACATCCCTGGAGTTATCAACCCTGCTGATGATCTAACCAAACCATTGGGATGGATCTTGCACGCCCGACACGCAAGATACATCATGGGACACTACCCAGGTTAAATCATTCACGTTTAGACGCGGATTCGAGCGAGGGATCGAATCGATGATCTCTTCAATTCTACTATGATTCAATTCGAATCGTTCGTGTTAAGACGATATTACCATTCTCACAGATATCGACAGTAATCCAACATATCATCCAAACCGGCATGGTATCATGTTGGATCAAGGGGTGTGTTGTCGGCGAAAAAAATACGGACTTTGTCCGCATCAAATCTGAATGAAAAAGCTGACGAAACGAAACGACGACCGAGGTGCGGAATATTAACACGGAGTAACAACAGAGATACAATTATTTCGATGATCGAGTCTTAGAATCAAATGCACCTCCACTACTTGAAAATCCTTAAGTGATAAAAACGATATCACCTAAGGCTACAAACAAAAAAGGATAATCGGTTCGAATAAGACATATCCAAAGACATGACCAATAAGTAAACACTTGGAATCCTTAAGTATATTCAAAAGAATATACTTCATATCCCGTGAGGAAATTACTTATTGCAATCAAGAAAATCGGTACCGATTCCGAATGGGCCTCATTTATCTACCTACTCTACGAACAAGCATATGCCCATCAGATAAAAACACTTAACCTCGTAAATGACCGATACCATTGAATGACCGATACAGCAAGACCAACACGATCACTAACACAAAAGCAGCAGCGAAAGTATCGGTACGAGAATGGTAACAAATAACCGGGGAAGATCTCTACCATGTAAAATACAGCAGAGAGCCCCAATACAGTAAAATACACGGTAAAATAAGAGCGTCTCTCTGAGCTCACTTCTCTTTAAATTTCAATTATCCTATACCTTTTGGTCAATTTTTAGAGTGACAACAGGATTAATCCATGGAACACTTTTTACTAGAGAATTTACTAGTAAAGCTGTATCTTAAGGGATACAAAAATCAGGGGTTTTGGTAGTTTTGAGCTACTGTGACGTATGGGAATATGCGCATTTAGTACTCCTATACTGTACATACAAAAATAAAGTTGTACTCAGCCTTCAATAATGCAAATGTTGTGTTTTCTCATGATGGGAGTAGAGGAGTAACATTTCTTTTTGACAACGACTGAACCTCGCCCCTTCAAGCGCCAATACCCATGATTGAAACGGGTAACCCAAGAAAACCCACGAGTAAAAACCCACAAAAACCCACGAAATGATCCAGATACCGGTACAGTGACAAATTAATAACTATTTTTTCTAAGTAGCAGCATATCTACTACTAGAACGACCTCAACAAGCAAACGAGCAACGACAACAACAACCGCAAGCAAAAGCAAAGAAGCAAAACAACCAACTGAACCAAGAAGAAGCAAGCAAAAAATGCAAGCTCTTGCTTCCCGTTCTTTGCGTGCCTTTGTTCTTGCTTTCTTTTGGTTGGGGCGGTTACTTTGAAGCTGCTTTTGGTCACGTCGTTCGTTTCCTCTTTCTTGTTGTAGTCGGTCGAAAAATACGGCAACGAAACACCGTACAAATACGGCAACAAATACCGTAGGCAATACACTAACACGAGACAACACGACGTTCGAACTTCGGTACGAATTCTAGAAATCACGCGGTTAAGGACATACAGACGGACTAAACCAGTTACTCGTGATAGCCGACAAAACAAATAACTGTTTATACGATTCATCTCAACGCATATACGACCCGTAAAGAGGGACCAACAGAGGTACAGTTCGGTCCGGGTAGAACTTAATCATAATGCTCACAACTTTAGAATCTAATCAATATTACTGCAATTTCCCTACTGCAATCTATCGACACGAAGTAGGAATCAAAGTTTATCAGACCCAAAGGTTCTAACCAAACAAGGAGTGTTCAGTCGGCAATAGATGAAGCGAGGTCGATTACCGACTGATCACCGGTTAATCAAAGACTCTCCTGAGGGCTAATGTCCATGTTTGGGCACTTAGATGGGTAATGGCACTAGTGCAGCCGGGCTTGAGCTAATATCTCTTGCTTCTCTCAAACGACATAACGGCCTAGGGGAACAAGCAAACGCCATCGATACAATATATCGAACTTGGGGCTAGAACAGCCGCAGTCTCTACATTCAAATGTAAACGTGTTCCAATTCAAGCATGGAAGAGACCCACATGGCGTCTCAAAATAACACCATAAGGACAAGCCGACGGCCCCACCACCACCAACAACAACAGTAACACCAACAGTTAGGAGCGTAAAGCTCACGAGTAACAGTAGGTGTGAATACAGTTAGGAGGGATCGATTCCTTCATACTGAGTAAATATGATACTACCAAGAGGTGGGACGGCGTACAGACGTGTACACTAAGCTGCTCTAAGCCTCTACACGGAGAGGGCAGTTGAATTATTCTACAGTAATTTCAACTCCCGCCGAATAGGGGGATCCGGCGGACTTGTAACCGTAAAATAACGGGAAAACAAACCAACGGCCCCAATCCCTGTGAAAACAATTCAACGGCCTCAAACCCCTGCAGGGAACGAGTAGCGGGCCGTATCTAACGGCCACTAGATCCCCGCACGAATAAATTCAACGGCTGGCAGAGGGATTCATAAGCCAAATCAACGGCCGTGATTCAAAATCAGAACCCGAACAGTTTGCTTAAGTACGGGGCAACTGAGGGATTTCATTCGGAATAGAAATGTTTGTAGAATTTTACAAGGAGAAACACTAGAAAAATATCCACTACTAGTGATATCGCGAAGAGAGTGATCGCTTGAGAAATACAAAATTCTTTCAGAAAATCATTCATATATCACTTACAGAACAAGTAAACACCTATTCCGGACGAAAGATACTACCAACCATGGTGAGAGGAAGAACAGCCCGACAGAACCAACGCAATGACAATGCGGCCGTTAATCCAGCGGCTGCAGCAGCTAACCCAGTAGCTGGTGGACCTGCCAACAATGGACCAGCCATTCCTGCCAATCTTGGTTTTACAGCAGCGCAAATGGAATTCATTAGGACCATGATGGATACGAACCGGGCTCCGTCGCTTACGCAAGAGGTTCAAGATGCAATCGAACGCGCTAATCAACTGGAGGGAATCCCCGGATACGCAGGGGAAAGGACTCTAACCCCGACGGAGGTAGTTTTCAGAGAAATCTTGGAATCCTTTGGGCTGAACCGGATCACGGCAGACGAGCTTTTCCGGACTGGCTACAGCAGCACTGACTCCCTCCGAGACATGGATGAATCTGCAATCAAATTCCTGGTGAATGGTGTCAACAAGACCAAGCACAATTACTGCCCGGACCCAAAAGCAAGTGTATGTGGGGAGGGTTTTTGGGGATCGGCTCAAGTTGTTTGTGGCTTGGATCGAATTTCAGCCTCTCATTGGAGCTACAGCTACTCCAGTTGACTGGGTGGCTGACCCGGACGCAGAATCCAAGACCCGAGATCGCCTCAAGTCTCTCAAGGAGGATGACAGCAACACAGCAGCAGGGGACCTTACTCTCCCAGAACCACTCACTGCAATGTCGAAATTCAAGGAGTTTGACGAACGGTTCAGGGAGTATCTTAGACACAAAAGGGGTGTCACCAAAACATCTCTACTCTACACAATTCGGAAAGACTCGATGGTCGGCGATGCTGAGAGGGGGGGGGGGCTGTTGGATCTACCCCAACGGATATGTATGCCAACTGGAATGAATACTCTATACGATGCACGGTTCATTCCGGGTCCCACTGGACCAAAGACAACAATACACTATGGGGAATCCTTTTCAAGTTGGTAGGAGCGGGCCCCGGTTGGTCCTACATCCAAGGCCTTGGCTCAGAAGGGGATGGGAGGAAGGCATATTTCACCCTCTATTCCCAAGCATACGAATCAACGAATATAAGACTTCTCATAGAAGAAAAGAGGGCCTTCCTACAGAGTTCTACCTACTCCGGGGACACCAAGAACTACAGTTTTGACAAGCACAAAAGGCGTTGGTATGATGCAAAGGAGTTCCTGTTGCGACATACGGCCTTCCCACCGGAAGATCAGTTTGTTACTGACTTCTGCCACTCTATCTCGGATCCAAGACTCGAGATGGCAGTGCAATTAGTCCTAAATGAAGCAGGTGGCATGTACGACAATTTTGACAAGGCTGCCGCCCACTTCACTCAAGCGCTTGGTATCAAGAAGATGCAAGCCAGTTGCAAAGGCAGTCGCAGAAATATCTCTTCCTTCAAGGGAAAAGGGGGCAACAAACGCAACAATGATAGCAACTCCTCCTCCAACAAGAGACACGGCAACAAGAAACAGAAAACTTCAGGTACATACGATGGACCTCTGGAGGGAAAAATCTATCCGAAAGAAATCTGGGTCACTATGTCTGCTGCCCAGAAGAACCAAGTCCGGTCCCTGCGCCCAGCTCTCAACTCCAATTCGAAGTCTGCGCAAGTTTCTCTTGTTGAAGCCAAAGGGGACAACACTACAGCAAAAGGGTCGGCCGGCGATCAGTTCGGTAGCCATACTCACAAGAAGAAGAACCAAGACTGATTTGCCGGCCGGGGCCTGTCGATTGTATCCCGGGTAGGCCGGCCGATAGTCCATATCAAGAGTTTTGGCTCACCATCTCAAGATAACGGTCGATGCGAGTTGGACAGCCATGCTGATACAACAGCCGCGGGATCAAATATGGTATTACTGGATTCATTGGATTCTATCTTGACATATGTGGATGTTGCACCATTTTCAGATACATACTCACCGCTTAAGAATGTCCCTATTGCCCGTTGCGCCACAGCTTGGACTGACCCAACCGATGGGATTACCTACATCTTGGTCTTTGGGCAGGCTTTGTTTTTTGGCACCAAGTTGCAACACAGCTTGGTATGTCCCAATCAAGTCCGGGACTGCAACTTCAACAAGGTTGAGGATACTCCACAAAGATACGACTCCAATTCTACACACGGGATTACATTTCAATCAGAAGACACTGAACTCTTCATCCCTCTCCAAGTCAAAGGAGTCATATCCTACTTTGACTCCCGCAAGCCTACAAAGAAGGAACTGGCGAACTGTGAACATATACTGGCTACTGATACCCACACCTGGGACCCCTACTCCGCTCACTTTGCAGAGGAGGAAGAAGCCACCAATGCCTCTTTCCCGCGAGTTGTTGCCACTCTTTCAGGGTGTCTGCCGGCTTGCGGGACCCAAGTCAAATATTCATCCACGATTCATCCTGAACCACTCGGCACAGGGTACGACACGAACCGGCTACTCTATTTGGCTTCTGTCTGTACTAATAGAGTTCCTTCCCAACGCACTGGATATTCCCCAACGGACGTCTCCACCCGATTCATTTCAGCCCTTGCTGGAACCAACGGGGAGGACCAAGAAAATCTACGCAATTCAGCAAATTCTATGATTTCTGATGTTTCCACCAAGACTTCATTATCTGAAGCTGAGCTTGCCATTCAACAGGAAGCCAAGGCTCGCACCAAGGAAAGGAAGCTACTAAGGAGGCAACAGGATGTCCTAGACCAAGAAATGTCCCTTGATAAGAAGTCTTTCATACGGCGGGGACAATGGGGACCTCCAATAAGGATACCTGACAAGGTGGACAGGTATGATGCCAAGGCCATTGCTAAGATGTGGAACATCAGTGAGAAGCGGGCCAAGGTTACCATTAAAGTTACTACCCAGGATGGCATCCGACAATTGTCCCAGCCTATCACAAAGAGACTGAAGACACAGAAGTGGAGGAATAGGAGGATGCTCAAGGGTCGTTGGTACGCCGATACTATGAAGTTCAAAGTTCCCAGTATCATCAGAAATGATACAGCAGCTCAGATCTTTGCAAATGGAAAGGGCTATGTGGCCTTCTATCCTGTCAGAGGAGAAGTTCGATGCCATGATGGCTTATCTTGCTTTATCAACGAAGTGGGAATCCCAGAGCACCTAGTTACCGATGGAGCAAAGGCCCAGGGGAGTCACGAGACACACAGCACTGGCTGGCACAAACTCCGATCGGAGTATTGCATCCGACAAACATACATACAACCTCACTGCTCTTGGCAGAATACAGCGGAACACAGTGCCGGGGACTTAAGAAGGGCAATCCGTTTGATGACTTCTAAGAAGGGTAGTCCCAGGAGGTGCTGGGCCTTCTGTGGAATGTTAGCAGCCGGCCGGATGAACCTTGTGGCATCAAGTGGTCCTTCTTCGATGGGAAGGACTAGCTTTGAATTGGTACACGGATACACCCCAGATATCACCCTATATATGATCCATGACTGGTATGACTTCATTTGGTGGTATGATCTAAATGGAAAGACAAATAGGCTTGGCCGGTGGCTGGGCCCATGTGGAGATACTTTCGGTGGTGGAGATTGCCACTATATCTTATTTAAGACTGGGAAGGTTCACATAACAAACAGCACTCGGGCTATATCTGAGGAAGAATGGAGACATCTGGATATCCTATCACAGTTGGAAGCACACAACAAAGAAATCAACGCAAAGGTAGGCGATGAGATTAAACCCTCTGATACTTATCTTGAAAATGAGCTTGGCGAACCACCTCTGGGTCTATTTGATGGCAAATATGAGGGGGAGGATGAAGTGCTCATGGCAGAAGCTGAGGCTTCTTCCCCGGATGTTGATGACCTATCTGATAAAGACCTTGATGAGTATCTTGGGACTGAAGTATTACTCCAGATAGGGGACCAACATATCCGGGGGCTAGTCAAGAGCCGTTGCAGGGACAAGGATGGTGTGCTGATTGGTGAAAAGAACAACAACCCCCTCTTAGACACGAGGTCTTACGAGGTCACTATGCCAGACGGATCTATAGAAATCTATACAGCCAATACACTTTCAGAGAGTATCTATTCTTCCGTTGACGATGAAGGGCGCATGTATTGCCTGATGGATGAAATTATTGATTTCGAAAGGGATTCGGAGGCCTTAACTATCGAACAGGCTACTTATACAACTAAGTCCGGACAAACTAGAACAAAGCCAACAACCAAAGGATGGAGGTTCCTTGTTAGATGGAAGGATGGCACTACATCCTGGGCAAAGCTAAGTGATATGAAGGAAAGCTTCCTGGTTGAAACAGCAATATACGCCCGTGAAGAAGGCATCATAAATGAGCCAGCGTTTAAATGGTGGGCTTATAAAGTACTTCGGAGAAAAGACCGGATCTTATCTGGCGCTAAAACCAAATACTGGACCAAGTCCCATAAGTACGGGGTCCGGCTCCCTAAGTCTATTGCAGAAGCAAAAGCAATTGATAGAGAAACGGGGACCGATCATTGGGCTCGGGCTATTGCAAAAGAAATGAGGAACAGCTCTATTGCTTTTGAATTCAATGAGGAAGACAAGATACCAGTGGGGCATACCAAGATAACCATGCACATGGTCTTTGATGTCAAGATTGACTTAACACGGAAGGCCCGGTTAGTCGGAGATGGACACAAAGTCCCAGAAATCTCCAAGGAGTATACTTATTCCAGTGTACCCAGTAGGGATTCGGTTCGATTGTTCTTCCTAGTGGCAGCACTCAACAACCTCGATGTACTCAGTGCGGATATACAGAATGCTTACTTAACAGCTCCCATCAAGGAGAAGTACTTCACAATAGCTACAGAGGCCCAAGGGTTCGCGTCAGAACTATGTGGAAGGCCCTGCAAGATTGTAAGGGCTTTATATGGCCTCCCAGTTGCTGGGGCATCTTTTCGATCACACTTGGCTAGTCACTTAAGAGAGCTTGGTTATGTATCTTGCAAGGCCGATCCTGATGTACATCTCTGATCTGCGTTCAAACCAGATGGCTCGGCTTACTACGAGTACTGTGTGGCATACGTTGACGATATCCTTGTATGTGGAATGGATCCAAAGTTCCAAATGGACGCGATAGAGAGGCAGTTCAAGTTGAAGAATGGAACAGTTGAAGAACCTTCTTTCTACTTGGGAGCTGATATAGGAAAGACCTACATAGATGGTAACCCGTACTGGTCCATGGCTTCATCTAAGTATACTGCAAAAGCCATCAAATCAGTTGAAGAAGAACTACTAACCGGAAAATATGCGTTTAAGGTACTACCCAAGACGGCAAGATCACCTTTGAGCGCTGAGTATAGGCCCGAGATAGATGCGTCACCAGAACTCGATCCGGAGAAACAAAACTACTATCAAGGCTTAGTTGGGATACTCCAGTGGATATGTGAACTCGGTCGATTGGATATCATTATGCCCGTGTCACTTATGTCTCGATATCTTGCGCAAGCCAGGGAAGGTCATCTCAACCAGTTGTTTCATCTGTTCGCATACTTAAAGAATTACAGCAAGTCTAAGTTGGTGTTCGATGCATCTATGCCCGAGGTAGATGAGTCAAATTTTCAGTCGTGCGACTGGAGTGAGTTCTATCCAGAGGCCAAAGAGCTATTGCCTCCAGATATGCCTGAACCAAAAGGGAAGGCTGTTATTACTACGTGCTTCGTAGATGCGGATCACGCAGGTTGCAAGGCTACCAGAAGATCTCATACAGGAGTCATCATCTTTGTTAACAGAGCACCTATCTTGTGGTTCTCTAAGAGGCAAACAACTGTTGAGACATCTACATTTGGCTCAGAGATAGTTGCACTCAGGATAGCAATCGAGATGGTAGAGGGGCTAAGGTATAAACTACGAATGATGGGCATACCAATAGAAGGACCTACCAATATCTATTGTGACAATGAGTCAGTCGTGAAGAACACTACACGACCAGAAAGCCCTTGTAAGAAGAAGCATAACAGCGTTGCTTATCACAAAGCATGGGAGTGCATAGCAGCAGGAACTATCCGGATTGCAAAGGAGCCAGGCGAGTCGAATATCGCGGACTTACTCACTAAACTAATGAGTGGGACCAGGTTAATTGAACTAGCAATGAGGTGTATGTGGCAAGACGGGGTCGATGAAAAAATGAGGCCCGCGGGATAGGTATCTTCTACTAGTATCATGTTACTACCACGAAGACACGGGGACTCTAGAAATCACGCGGTTAAGGACATACAGACGGACTAAACCAGTTACTCGTGATAGCCGACAAAACAAATAACTGTTTATACGATTCATCTCAACGCATATACGACCCGTAAAGAGGGACCGACAGAGGTACAGTTCGGTCCGGGTAGAACTTAATCATAATGCTCACAATTTTAGAATCTAATCAATATTACTGCAATTTCCCTACTGCAATCTATCGACACGAAGTAGGAATCAAAGAATATTCGGCTTAAAATCAAACGCACCCCCACTACATTGAAATCGTTAAGTGGTAAAAACTATTCCAGCTAACGCCACAAATAATCAGGTGGAGTACTAAAAAGCAGAGCGCTAAGTAAAAACTTGGAACACTATGTGTATTCAAAAGAATAAACATAATTGCCCGTGAGGAAACTACTTATGGAGCTTATGATAAACAATACCGGTTTGGAATGACTCTCATTTATTCCATTAAAAAACAAAGATACGATCAAGCAAAAGATCCATCAAATTAATTACTTAACCTCGTAAAAGACGAATACAATCAAAAAGACAGATACAAAGAAGACCAATAGAATTCAGCGATGAAGCACTACAGGATCGGTACGAGGACACATAACCGGGGAAGATCTCTTACATCGGACGATGATGTAAAATACAGCGAGCCCCGGTACACAGTGGGAAATACATGCATTAGGTAGGACTAGTAAAACTAAGAGCATCACTATGAGCTCACATCTCTTTTAATTTAAACATCATTTTACCTATCCAGTCAATTTTTGAATTACAACACTTGTAGTTTGTCCTCTGGTAGGGATCTTTTTCCCCGGCCATACTGATTGTTACTGCATTGATGTATGGTATCATTGTATCGGTCTTAACTGCTCCTACAATTCCAGGTCATGGAGGTCTGTTTGAATTTGTTGTGCAATTTTCGTCTCCGCGTAGCTTTCATTTTTTGCTGTATTTTATTAACCAATAACAAAAGCAATGGCAAAGCAACTGAGAGCAGCCACGGGAAAGCAGCCAAGAGCAGCCAAGAAGCAAGCTAGCAAGCAAACAAACAACAACCTCAAGCAAACAACTGCAACCAACCGCAAGCAAGCAAAAAAGCAAAGGCTTGAATGCTTTTGGTCATTGGAATTTTTGTGGGTTTTCCTGTTTTTTTCTTCCGGAACCAATACCCAGGACATTGGTGGGTACCAATCTTGTTTTTTTCTTTTGGAACGTCCCCAAATGGACTTCGGGGAGAACTTTGGGGGATTAATGCAAAAGAAATAGCAAAAAACGTGCGCAAGTGGGTTCCAGAGGGCCCTGTAGAAAAAGAATTAGCTATCAGTGTTTTCATTACAATGAGATGCTTGTAGATGCTAGTAGTGTCTCAAACCAAAGAGAGAGTGTAATCAAAAGAAGTCAAAAGAAAGAACTTGTTCCCAATAATTCTTCTTTGGTCTGCTAAATAAGGAGGACGAGATCCTGCAGCTGGCGCTCCTGACTGGGGGAGCTTTTGGTCCCCTGATGGAGATGGTGATGGAAATAACGTTCCTCTCAATATTGATGGAGATTTTGTTCCTCTAAATTACAGCAACAGCAATAATGACAATCCTCTGGATAACAGCAATAATGGAGAGAACAAAAATATCACGCACGATCCTTACGTTGCCCTCCTACTACTAGTAGCAGCAGAAGCTCAGACCTCAGGTTCAAGCCATTGATGTACTACTACTCAACCATCAAATGGATGGTTTTTGACAGCAGTAGAATAACAAAAAAGGACTGATTGGTGAAAATTGCCTTAATGGCAAACATTGCAATATCAGTGCTTTCACTGGCACTCTTACCATCAGAAGAAATGGGCTTCAATATGGTAAACTTGCTCTTGGATATCATTGCGTAGTGCCGGCACAAAAGGTGTGGGGATTCCTGGCATACTTGTTTCTTAGTTTTTAAAATTATGTGAATTACGTGTTAACAATAGTACTGTAACATTATTTTTTAATTTTTAAGTCACAAAAAATGTGTGACAAAAATTTCGGTGTTTGTGATCCATACCGGTTACTCCTCCTACCGTACAGGTACAATTTCGCACAAATGCAACCCAGGTTGCATTTAACCTGGGCTAGTGCAACCGGCTACACAATTCTATGTAGGCACTAGTATCATGTTTGGTACCCCACAATCTGTTGAGGTACGCAATTTTTTTGTACTACTAAGAGTAGAGTACCAGTTGCATTTTTAATTTTTGTTGTAAGATAAAAAATCGACCGGATAGGTATATTGATGTTTTAAATTAAAGAAGATGTGAGCTCAGAGTGATGCTCTTATTGTTACTAACTAAATATGTATTTCTGTACCAGAGATCCCTGTATTTTTACGTGGTAGAGATCTTCCCCGGTTATTTGTTACCATCGTCTTCATCATACCGATACTGTTGCTGCAGTTGCTGTGTTAGTGTCGTGTCGGTCATACTGTACCGGTCATTTGATGATATCGGTCTTTTACGAGGTTAAGTGTTTCGTTCGATGGGCCTTATGCTTGATCGGAATATATATATATATATATATAATAAATGAGGCCCATCTGGAATCGGTATTGATTTTCATGATCACAATAAGTGATTTCCTCACAGGATGTTAAGTGTATTCGTTTGAATATACTTATGGGTTCCAAGTGTTCACTTATTGGTCTGGTCTTATAAGGTGTCTTGTTTCCAATCCGATTAACGTTTTGTTTGTAGTCTTAAGTGAAATCGTTTTTACCACTTAAGGATTTTCAGGTAGTGGAGGTGCGTTTGATTCTAAGCCGTGGTGATGGTTTTCAATTATAGTAGAGTCGCGTTTTTCGATCGAATTTGCCGCCAACAACGATCCTATTTTTCGCAGACAATTTTTTTAGCAAAGTTGCACTGATTTGGTCACGACTCCACACCTCAACCCCGCTACCTCTACAGTAGACCCATCAGAGGTAGTTGTTATTGACAAAGAAGGGAACACACAGTTCAATGACAACAATGGTCAACTGATAACCATCCTGACTTTCCCGATTGACAATCTACAAGGCAGATCATTCCTCATGACCAATCCAGACGGCACTCGAAAACGGCTGACTATTGTCAATGTGGAAGACAGCCTTGAACGCAACAAAGATTTCATCAAATTCAAGTGCAAGCATTCGGACGATGAACTCAAAGATATCATTGCAGTACAACAATGTCATGAACTACATCCACCGTGATTCGACTCAAGAAGATGGCAAACTATGGTCATTCCGCAGGATCCTCAGACATCAAGGTCCATTGGATAACAAACATCCACAGTACAAAGGCTCCAAGTACAACCTTTGGATTGAATGGGAAAATATGGAACAATCATATGAACCTCTAGCCAACATTGCTGCCAACGACCCCGTCACCGTCGCCAAATATGGTAAGGACAATGATATGCTTGACCTACCTGGTTGGAAAAGGCTCAAGCGAATCACCAACCTCACACAAAGGACCAAGAAGCTCGACAGGCTAGTAGTACATCAAGCAAAACTTCAATCCTTCTGCACCACACCTCAATACCAGTACGGTTTCAAGGTACCACGCAACCACGAAGAAGCAATTCAATTCAACCTGGCCAATGGAAACAACAAATGGGAGAAGACCATTACTCTTGAAATGGAACAGCTCAAGGAATATGATACTTTCATGGACAAAGGAAAGTACAAGGCCGGCTCCATACCCAATTGATTCCAACAGATCAAAGTGCACATGATCTATGCTGTTAGACATGATGGTAGACATAAAGCTCATCTAGTTGCAAATGGCAATCTCACTGAAGCCCCAGTCCACAGTGTGTATGCCGGTGTCGTCTCACTTCGCAGTCTACGTATGTGTTTATTCTTAGCAAAGCAAAACAGCCTAGAAGCATGGAAAATCGATATCAGAAATGCATATCTTGAAGCAGTAACATGCAAGAAAGTATGGATCAAGGCCAGACCTAAATTTGGATCACTAGAAGGTCAATTTTTGGTCATCTACAAGACTCTCTACGGACTCAGGTCATCCGGCAAGTGCTTCGGCGACCTACTCGCAGCATGCCTCATCAAACTCAGCTTCAAAAGGTCTCGTGCTGAACCAGTGATCTTCCTCAAGCCTGGACTAAACAAACATGGGGAGCACATATATGAACTCATATGCACATATGTTGACAACCTATGTCTATGTATGACCAACCCCAATTCATTTCTGAAGACTCTACAATCCAAGCCCTACAACTTCAAATTGAAAGGCTCCGGACCTATGAACTTCCACCTGGGATGCGGTTTTGAACGAGACGAACACAGTGTCCTTTGCATGAATCCCATCAGATTCATTGAGAAGATGGAAGCATCATATGAACAAATGTTTGGTTGCAAGCCCAACACCAGGTTCCAATCACCCATTGCCAAGAATGATCACCCCAAACTCAACTCAAAGGCATTTCTGGAAGACAATGGCATCCAGAAATATCAGAGCATGATTGGTTCCCTTCAATGGATCATCACCATTGGATGGTTTGATGTGCAAACCGCCGTCATGACGCTTTCAAACTTCAGGGCCCAACCAAGACAAGGTCACCTTGATCGAGCTAAGCGTATATATGGACATATCTCCAAGTTCAGGCATTTCAAAATCAGGTTCAGAGTGGAACCTCCAGATTCTATATTGGCTGAAAAGGATACCACCAATTGGTCCAATACTGTGTATGGGGAGCATACTGAAGAATTACCCAATGACACACCACAGCCTCTTGGAAAGACAGTTGTGCTGACTCATTTCTATGATGCAAACCTCATGTACAACATCCTGAGTGGAAAAGCTGTAACCAGTATTCTTCATTCTGCAAACAAGACTCCAATGATGTGGTTTTTAAAGAAACAAGCAACTACGGAGACAGCTACATTCAGAGCTGAGTTTGTCTCGGGTAGAACATGCATTGAACAAATTGTTGGCCTTCGACAATCATTCCAATACCTCAGAACTCGTGTACATGATATCTCCTATTTGTGGGGAGATAACGAGAAGATGATCCAAACATCAACATTCCCATATGCAAGACTGCACAAGAGACACCATATACTTATCGTACCACTATGTACATAGTATGATTGCAAGGGGATTCATTCAGATGCTACACATCCCTGGAAAGGACAATTGCGCCGACATCCTAACTAAACATTGGGGACACTCCGTTGTGTATCCACTGCTCAAGCCCATCTTCCACTTCTGTGGAAATACTGGAGATCTCCTACAAGATGATGGCAACATCACTTAGACATGATGATCTTTCACGAGGAAACATGGGGAGCATAAAATTCCTTTTGTGTCCAGTAATGTCAATGTTCGTATGGCAACAATTTGTTCTATTCAAAGGAGTTGATGAGTTTAGTTAAGCCAAGAAATTGATTACAACCTATGTTCTAAACACAAACGTACCCCACCGCGTTTTGAACCCCATGGCGTACCGATCCACATTGCATATTGACCTCATCGCGTATAGACAGTGAGCAATCCCTGGTTTCTAATATTGCCCATGATTCTACAGTGAGCAATCTTTGATTCCAATGATAAATATCACGTGAGAATCTTCCTAGATTCATGAGCGAAGAAAACCCTTGTCAGAAGCTTCTCACACAATACATATATATATATATACATGATCGATACGTGTACAGAATAAATTAGCAAGTAATTTCACAGTGCTGCATTAGCAAACGCACTGTCTTTCACCACAATAAAAGAGATATCTTGCATCATGGCAAGATTTCACTTTATCTCATACTTTTAACATTCAACTGATTATATCTCCAAAATTCTACACTAGTTGCTATCAACTACTTGTAAATCTACAACCACATAAGATCTATCTGACTGTGCCAATCGAATTGGTAGTGAGAAGAGATTCGGCGTTTCCATAGTCTCGCCTTGTAGTAAGATTGTTCATTATACAAAGTATCAAAACACATTGAATATGGGTCGAGTACAATCTTGTGTTTACTAACACACTAACGCAGCTTTGCTGTTCTTCCAAAGCCTTTGAATCAAAGTCAGAATGGAACGGATTCAGAAGGAAAATAATATTTGGTAGAGGGGGACAGTAGTGGAGGAATGGTATCTATGCCAAGCTATCCACTACTCAAACAAATGTAGCAGAGATGAGGAACCATCAGATCTCAGAGCTTGCTGAGCTTAAAAGGCAGATTAAGATCCTTACCCAGATCATTTGTGGGATGGTAATGGCACCAACTCAAAGAGTAGGAGGAGTTTTAGGAGCAAGCCCATCTGCAAATCCCTGGCAAGGGGCTCTGGTAGTAGAAAGACCAGCACTCCTGCATGATAGACCACAAACCATCCAAGCCTTGTGGGATGAGTACCAAAATGGAATAGGAAGGAGGAAGCCAGCAAGGGAGTTCACTGCCGTGGAACGTGGGTGGGTGAAGTACAAGTATTGCAATTGAAAGGCTCTTTGGGGATGTATGGAGCGCCTCCTAGACCGGGGGAATGATGTGAATACAGCCATTGTCAAGATCAAGAGGTGCTATGGAGACTGTACTATGACTCAGCTGATTAGGAAGATGCGTCCAGATGAGGAGCAAGGAGGAAATTACCAGCTTCATTGAGTGGAGCAATCAGCCGTTGTTGGCGTCGGCGTTTGGTTGGTGGATTGTCAAGTGGAGTGGAGTGTGTTGCTATTGGATAGGGGATTCCCCCCTGTTGTTGCTGATAGCAGAGTGTTTTGAAGTTCAAGTTTTCATGTACCAATATGATTGATCTTATCGGTCTCTAACTGTATCAGCAATTAGATGTTACATGTAACCCATGGACAATTTCTGTCATGATATGAATCAAAATTACTTATGTGTCTGTATTTTGGCGTGTTGTTGGCAGTGATCCGAATTGCGAATTTTCTTTGATGCACATACCAGCGGGCTTTGTGCCTTAAATCAATCAATCAATTGGATGATCGATCAGATGATTGATCTGATCGATTGACATGTAACCAATGGACAATTTCCTGTTGTGATGCGAATCAAAATTATTTCTGTGTCTGTATTTTGGCGGGTCATTTGCAGTGATCTGACTTGGAATTTTCTTTGACGCACATCCCAGCGGGCTTTGTGCCTTGATGGAACGATCGATGAATGGATTGATCGTATTGGTCTCTAATGTATTAGCGATTAGATGTTACATGTAACCAATGGACAATTTCTGTCATGATATGAACCAAAATTATTTCTATGTTTGTATTTTTGTGTGTTATTTGCAGCGATTCAACTTGGAAGTTTTTTCTCTGATGTGTAGCATCCGCCTAATCCACCCACGTAGAGTTCTGCATGATTTTTGTACTGTTGTATTTTGGATTGTTTTTATATTGTGCACTCTCAAGGTACTGGTTTTTAGTCCGCAAAGACGGCAATTTTTAGTTCAAGTAGTCTTTCTTGTTGTATTGTCATGATTGTTGGTACGTTAGCAGATGTGTGATGGTCACCTGTGGACATGTTTATGTTTGCAGGATTTTTATCAGCACCCTCAAAAACCCGATCCTGGAAACAAGCTATTCCTCACATCTCGAACCTTCTCACAACAACCATACAAATTCCTTGGTATATTTTCTACATACCTGAACATCACAAATATTTTTTCTTTGCCCAACAACGTGATCTCCCTCCAAACAACTCTCCGCCTCCTCTCCCTTCCATGAACACACAATGCATTAAACGATCCTCATCACAATCACACATCCCCACCATGTCCACTAGCCCTGACTTCAGCACACCCAACTCTATAAGTTTACACATAAATTAACACGGGTGAGTAATAAGTTCGTGATACCACAATAAAGAAATAAGCTTCAAAACAGAGTTGGTTTTACTTTCAATACCATCCCCCCGGATTCTTGACGCTGCTCCACGCAGGCTCTCCAAGCTTTGTCTTGGGATTATTGGGGGGGGAGCACTACTCTGGTGGGGTCTTTCAGAAGGTTGATGCCTACGCAACTTGGGTCCATCCTTTTAATAGTAGACATCTTGCATCATGGCATGGAGTTGGTCAAGAGTGTGACTGTCGCCGTCCCCTTCTTGTCCTCCTCCCTCATCTGTAGATGAAAAGCATTTGCTGGTTATCCCTCTTCATTACTGTCTCCTTCATCCCTTCAGACCTCTTCATCCCAGTGGTTGGTCTGAGACTGAGTACCTTCTTGGGTATGTGTGAAATCGATTTCATTGTCGTCATCATCGTCTTCTTCAATCCTGTCCGTGGAGGGGGGAGTGGTTATTCTCCTTCCTGCAGAGTTCAGGGAGCTGACAGTTTCACTGCTCCCATTGCTGCTTATGTTCAGTTGGGGATGGGAGTGTCGGTGTCAGTGCTGGATCCGGGTGCTGCCATTGATGCCTAGATTCAGGCCAAGCGTTTTCATAAGAAGAGTGTAGCTTTTTGCTGATACTAACATGGTTTTTGAGATTAATCTGGAGATATTTTTTTTGGAATGCTGAGTTATTCTATCGTTGGCACTTCCGATGGCAATTGTTTCATTGACAAGGTTGAACGAAAAACATTGTGAAGAAAATGGGTATTCCGGAGGAATTGATTACACAAAATTAGAGATGAAACAAGCCACACGAGATTTCTGAACACAAGAAAAAGCATGCCCCAGACCCCTGCATTTTTCGGGGGTCTGTTCGCCACGTCTGGATGATATCTGCCGTTGGCTGAGCAATATGGGTCCAACCTGTTTCTCCCTTCCAACACAAATACACTCGTCACTAACTGCAGTCTGGTCGTGCCAAAGACAACGATTATGCCAACGCATCATACCGGTACATCCTCCCCTGAAATCCTGGTCATGTGTGTCTGTCTATGAATCTGTCAAATAGAGCGACCGTAGCGCACCGTCTCGTCTCGTCTCGTCTCGTACCGTACCGTAACTCCTTCTCCAATTGTAGCGCTTTTTCCTGTGTCGCCAATCCCCATTGTCATACGGTGCAGGCACGGGGCTACACGCGTTACATGTCATTGTTTTGTTGTTGCTCGGCCGTTTCAATGATGGCTTTCAGATCCGTAAAAAATTCCTCCGACTTTGAATTGTGTATGCTGTGGGTCGCTCCCTCGTAGCGAAGGATCGTCATCCGGGGCGGCGGGGGAGACAACGACGAATTCGAAACCTGATTCTGTGATGGTTCGTCAAATATGTCTTGCATTGCCGAAATGCTAGTTTCGTCGCACACTGTCATGCCCGGATCGGCAATCATGAGATGAATCGGAACGTCTTCGTTCGTGTCGCGCATCGCGGCCAGCTGCTTCCAGGTTTCCTCGCCGTGGTTTGTTTCGAAAACGTGTTGATAGCACAAGAGCCTGAAGGCCGGATGAACGTGGCTGTAGCAGCGTTTCGTCCCAACGCCTTCGACCCGCCCGTCGGTCAGCCATTTTTGCACCTGCGACGAAGGATATCCCTCGTCGGCAAAGGCCGCCACGATATCCTCGGGGTGTTGAATGCTCTTGGATCCAAGGGATCTATCAAAGGCCAGAGTTTTGGCATGATCCTTAGATTGGACATGGCTTTCCGCGAGGGACCGCTGGCGAATGTCCATGTCCTCGATGACCAGCGCCGCGACCGATTCGGGATAGAGGGCAGCAAAGGACATGGCGATCCGACCTCCCATGGAATGACCCACCAGAACAAAGGGTCGGATTTTTCCGTCACCATTATCGAAAAAGGGATGCGACAAGAGGCACGCGCGAATGTCTTCCACGAGGGCCTCGGGCGAGAAGGTTTCTGGATCACCGAGGGGGGATCGGCCGCATCCTCGTTGATCGAGGGCCACCGCTCGGTATCCGTCAGCTTCCAGACTGTCGATGACGCCATTCCAAGTATGTGATGATGAATCCAGTCCGTGGAGCAACAGAGTCGGCGGTGAATCGGAAGATGGAGTTGTGCCAGTTTCCCGAAGGCTCAGCGGGACGGATGCGGAAGCGAGCATTGAGGCAGATCTTGAGGAGGAGGAGGACGACGATCGCAAAGCTAACACGTAAGGTTTCGTCTCTGGACACAATATCGCAACTAGAGAAAGCACAACCAGAGGAATGAGTGGAGAAAAATTTCTATGCTTTTGTTGCACCCTCATTGTTTGCTGCTGCTGCTGCTGCTGCTGCTGCTTCCGCTTTTGTTGTCATGATGCTCGAGGTGTCAAACAACATCGGGTTTTTTTCATTGTTGTCGTACCGGGTACGAGTAATACCGGTACCGGTAACGTACAGTAAGTCCGTACGAACCGGTACGAGTACGAAAGTGGTAAGTCGAAAGTGAAAAAAATTAATGATACACTGTACGGTACTCGTACCGGTACAAATAATACTAATCATACGGTTTGTAATACGGTAGTACCGGTACGATAGCATGCATGATTCGATTCAATATTCGGGACTGACTTAAAAATTTCACATCAAAGGTCGCCTCGGCCTCATTCCCCCAATAATCGACTCATCCGAGCCAAAATATGTGACCTCGAAAGAGTGAGACGGTGTGACGGCTTAGCGCGCCGGGGGTCCGCACGATCGCCGATTCCTAACTTTAGAAGCTCACAAAAATATCAGAAGACATCGCTGGAATGGTTTTCGTGAGAGTTGAGGAATTTTCTTTCGGTGGTATGAGGAATTGTGTGCGATACCAGAACGTTGTGACGCTTCATCTAATCATCGCTAGAATCAAAATTTCTTAACGAAGCGGAATCTTCCTCTGACGGAACTCGAGTGTCTCAGGACGTGCGGACCGGAGTGTCACACACAATCGGTCGACCGAATAGGTTTCCGTCGAAAAAATTGGTCGATCCTATCGCAAGAACACACCTGCCAACGCCTCTCAGTACGTCCCACTTGCCACTTGTGGTTGGTACCGGTAGGTGTGAACAGAGTGCAATAAGTTGCATCGGAATAAATGAGTTACAGTCTTGGACACAACCATTACAAAATCTACAGCAAGTTTGAATCCTTTCAATTCTACCGTATATTGTATAACCTAGACTGGAACTAGTGGGCCTGAGCAACCAATACACTGCCAATATTACATAACCTATCTGTCTCACATCGATTGCAATACACGACGGTAATTTCGAACGAAAAGCCAATCGCAATAGGCCGAGGCGCCTTGCCTATAGTGTCGAGAACGACCTTTGTCACAAATTGGGAAAGGACGGAAAGAGACCATGCCATTGTTTAGCAAGACGTCAAAGGCGCCGAAGGCATCTAAGGTATCTAAGGCGTCTAGGAGGGATTCCCTTAGTGCGAGGGGAACGCGGACGCGCTACGATTACAGCGAGATTGGTGACTACATTACAACCGACGCCAATGGGCACCCCACCAACTGCGACGGCAACGGGAAAAACGCCAGCAGTAATAGCAACAGCAACACCAGCAACACCAGCAACACCAGCAACACCAGCAACACCAGCATTCAACTCCTGACGACAAGAATAAATTCTTCCCGAGGCCGGCGTCTGAACAACGATGGCGAATCGACACAAACATCGTCATCGCACATGCGCTTTCAAAGACCGATGCGGAGTCGGAGTGCAGATATGGGAGAAACAATGCGGAGTCGGAGTGCAGATATGGGAGAAACACGAACCCGTGAAACGAGAAGCAGCGGGCGCGTTCGATCCTGTTCCCCATCCACGATACGACCAAGACACTTCTCGGAGTTGACGAATCATCCCCACGACGGATACGGATACGGACACGGACACTTGGATTATGGATACAAGGATCCCCACTACGATCCGTATGTCTACGAAGGAGCTACCGAGCAACGTGACGACTGCGACACTGTCCAAGATCGGGACCCAACTAGATGGCTGCTCCCCAAATATCGTCTCGGAAAGGACATGACCCTCCTGGCGAACGGAATCAATCTCGACGGTAACACACGGATGCTTTTGGCGGCCTTTGACGCCAAAACCCTGGACGATTTCTATCTCATGGCCGACGTCGACTTTACAGAACTCGTGAAAAAGGCGAGGGCTACCAACCATTACCTCCCCCCTCTCCAGGTCCGGAAGGTTAGGATGCTCCGAAGGTGGCTCAAGGACCTCGTGGACGAGAACATGATGAACCACGACCACGATGAATACGACGAAGACGAAGAAGACGACGACGACGACGATCATCGCGACGACGCTTTCGGCGACCATCAGGAACGAGACGCGGGGGGGCTATTGCCTAGCCACCCCAAATCTCGGAACAAACTCAAGAAGAAAAACAAAAAGCGACGCAGCCGACGGCGACGACGTCTCGTCCCGAGGGATTGGCTCGTCCAATACAAGAACGATCTTCCGCATCTGAAACAACAACTCCGTCATCAAGGCGACTCGTTTTTCGAGCGATTCAGTGCTATTGGCAGCGTCTTATCGAGTGCCGTCACCGGATGCAGCACTCCCACTGCATATTATTAAAGGATAAAAACAACGGTGAGCGAACGAAACAACGTACGAATGCGCTTGCGAGTCCTTCCACCCCGCATCATACCTCCCGCTACAGAAATCAAGCACGATGCGACACGATGCGATACTTGTGTAAAGCGACCACTCCCTTGAGCCCTTTGCTTTCCCTGCTCTGCTAGTGATGTATGGATCCGTGGTATGTGATAAAAAGGAGAAGATATGTTGATTTTTTCTTCATAGCTTGACGCAGAGGACAAAATCGCTCAGCATCTCCATCCATCTACGTACGCATTTCGATGCAAACATCATTTATGATATTTATATTAATAGATTCGTATTTTGAATTTTTTGTTTTGTTTGTTTTGCTTTGCTTCTCACATGGTGTGTTCGTGTGTCTGATAGAATTATGCGCTAGATGCTCGGACAGGCCAACATAGCATAATGCCCTTCACCTAATTTGTACTCTCAGGCGATTCAAGGGAGATACCAAAGGCTGTTGCCCCTGGACAGAAAAACCACTGCAAGAATAGGCATGACAAGGAGTCAGAGAGATAAAAAATCCATCTCTTTCGAAGTGCCCAGTTGGCCCTGTCCGTGTAAGTCCCTGGGCCCTCCGGAACCCAAGCGAGGTACGCGCGTTTTTTTCCTTCCCGCGCGCAATTGTGTAGATCCCCCAAATTTTCCCTCAAATTTCCGTGGGTATTGGTTCCGGAAGAAAATCCCACGATTGGTACCCAGTACGGTCATGGGTATTGGTTCTGTGGTATTCAGGGGTACCGGGTCAATCTCACACTTTTTTTGGTACATTCATACACTTTTGCCATACACTTTTCAACTACAACAGTACCCCCGAAAGGTATGATCATATGTACAACTCGATCCTGTGACCTCAGTTGCTGATTCTATGACTCAATTCTAATACTACAACCAATACTGTATATTCGTGGTCTGTTATTTTATCTGTTGTTTTACGGTATTGGAAAGAGTTATCGATAAGATTATGATCAGATCGTTTCCGGACCATATCTCCCAATTGCTAATCTGTAGCCTCTTTTTGTGGGGGTATCACACATCATCGTAGTTTGCACCTTTGTTCAGTACTTTAAGTATTGTACTGTATTAATTGGAGCTTATGTGTGATACGCGTCTACTACTCTACAATATCCTCGTGTTATTCGTATTCTTCTCCTGGGGCCTTAAGTGGATAAATACTTATGGTCCTATTCCTCTGGATGCGCCCTAGTTTATTACTTATTCGTCCGAGAACTGTTTCGCGGGGTTCGAATTTACTTCTCGCACACAAATTTTGTGCGTGATTTTAACACGGCAATATTTCTGGACACCTTGAAATTCGCGACGATCGTATAAGGGTATATGTAAACTCAGCACTATTTCTGTGCGCGTGATGCACATTACTCTACTCTCGAATAAAAATAATTTATTTCAGTCTCTAGCAGAACCCAATTATTATTCTGTACGAACAACACTTACTTCTATTCACGAATAAAAAAGAAATCTTTACTCAGTATTAATTCCAAAATATTAATCTACCAAACAACAATTCGATTCTGCTCTCCTAATTGTGAATTCTATTTCTCGACTACAATATTCCCTTTTTAAAATGTAGATTCTATTATGCTTGATTTATTCCTATTGCAACGTATTACGAATCCTCCATTATTTCTAATATTCTCAAAATTAAGTTCAAGATTAGTAGTATTTTTGTATTATGTATGTACTGTTATTTTCTACATTAGTTCACCAATAGATAAACTTTCATTCATCGATGCTGTTATTGCCGGATCAATATAGACGTTTCTTTTCTTTTTCTTTTTTGGTCCACTACAATTAGTGGAGCTGCTACTAGTAATATTTGCATCGCCATGCTTATTTTTGGTGTAATCTGTTGAACTTTTGTTCCTAAATCTGTCCCTCATCATTTCTTCCAATTTCCTTCCTGTTTCTGGGTGTTTTCGCATCTCGCCAATTTTGTCGCACAAGTCACTGAACAACTCTCGTCCTTCCTCCATCCATCCATTTCTGCTTCCACTGTCTGAATCGCAGAATTTTTTTGTCGCGGAATCGTGGCATCACTCTTTCGCCGCTGCTGGTTCACCCATACATGATGCTCATTGTAGATCAGTACCAATGCAAATGCTTCATCTGCTATAGTAAATATATCACTCAGCAAGTGCCTCTCCTTCCGTTGTTTGAAATTGGAATTTGTCGGATTGATTGCCGACATGATTCTTGTAACAAAATAATAAAAATCTTCATTTTCCGCGTCATTGTATGTTCTGTATTGAGGGTTTAAAATTCCTGTGTCCTCATATTCTGTGTCTTGAATAACTGCAACAGTACCAGGGAATGTGATAGGGACTCGACCTTTTCTGTAATCGTCTGTACGGAAGTATCATCAGTATCAACGGGCAGCATGTTAGTGTTGTCGGACCAAAAATAGATTCCAAAATTCCTAATTTCAACAACCAATTCTCCCACCTGTATTTACCTATCCAGTTTTTTCTCGCTAATGTTTGTGAGTTGTGCCTCAATGCAGTCAGTACTGTCCCTACTCGTTTCCTGTAAAAGGAACAGAATGACGCAAGTGGAATATTTGGTGGCTTCATAACCGCACTTGATTGAACAGCTCTTTGTATTACTTGCGCCGTTACCTTGTCATTGATAGGGAACTTCATGTTGTGGTACCAATGTTTTTTGACGTAATCCCTTAGCTGCTTGTCCACTGTTTCAGTCATATCACTCAAAGCCTTAAGCATATCGTTGTCTGTTATAAGCCCATATTTGTCTGTAATTGTACTTACTGCTCGTTCTCTTGTGTCGCCGGCATTATCAGTCCCCTCTCCCTGCATGGTTGCCTCCATTTGTTTAGGTACCATTACTACCTTTCCCACCCCTATATGTGGTTCCCTCTCTTGTTGCCGTAAGTGTTTTGCCACTTCCTGTGCCAATTTGTCATATTGGATTTTTTCCATGACACGTTCCGCAACATCCTCTAAATCGTAGCATTCTCCGTTAGATGTTTTCTCTACCACATTGGTTTTTGTTCCTTCTTTCTGTTGGTTCGTTACTGTAGTGGTGGTTGTGGTGGTAATGCTCAGTGCTGGTTCGTTACTCTGGTTGATGGTGTTTTGTTCTTCCGTGTTTGTAGTAGTAGAAATTGTGTTGTCGGTACCATTTTTTTTACTGTTGCCCTTTGATGCGTTCATAGTTTTGGTATTACTGTTACACACTTTGTTAGTAATTGCGGTGTTTGTTTTCACTCTTCTTTTCTTACCGTTGTTGTCCCCTGTATTTTGATGATCACCAGGCCGGATGGTTTTGTTGTTTCGAAGGGTCTTCCCCTCGGATTTTTTGCTTCGTCGTGTCTTTCCGATAGCATTCATATTTTTTATTTTATTTTCTGAATACGGTGCCGATCAAGAATCATGTGTTTCTTTTTGTGTGGTTTTGTGTGTGTGTTGTCGGCGAAAAAAATACGGACTTTGTCGGCATCAAATTCGATCGAAAAAGCCGACAAAACGAACGAAACGACGACCGAGGTGCGGAATACGAGAACAATCAAGCGTTAGAATCAAATGCACCTCCACTACTTGGAAATCCCTAAGTGGTAAAAACGATATAACTTAGGACTACAAACAAAAGACAGTAATCGGTTAGAAACAAGACATATCCAAAGACCTGACCAATAAGTGAACACTTGGAATCCATAAGTACATTCAAAAGAATATACTTGATATCCCGTGAGGAAATTACTTATTGCAATCAAGAAAATCAATACCGATTCCAGATGGGCCTCATATCTAGCATATATACCACGAACAAGCATACGCCCCATCAAACAGATTACTTAACAACATGAATGACCGATACCGCCAAATGACCAATACAGTAAGACCGACACGACGCTAATGCAGCAACAGCAACGACAGTATCGATACGAGAATGGTAACAAATAACCGGGGAAGATCTCTACCATGTAAAATACAGCAGAGAGCCCCGATACAGTGAAAATACCCAGTAAAAATAAGAGCCTCTCTTTGAGCTCACATCTCTTTAAATTTAAAATATTCGTTATACCTATCCGGTCGATTTTTAGAGTAACAACAGTGTGTACTAATAATTTTTTCAGGTTGTGTACGGTGTTTTGTGTTGTGTGTGTCGTGTGTGTGTGTGTACGGTGTTTCGTGTAGTATGTGTACGATGTTTTGTGTGTAGAGTTTTTCCGTGGGTTCTGTACTATGTTGTTTGCCCTAACTTCTTCTGTGTGTTGTCTGGCTTGGGCGCGCTGGTATATATTTGTAGAAGTAGATCACGTACCTGTGCCAGCCAGCCCTCCCGTGCCATAATTTTTTCAGAAGGGAAACTTTTGATCACACTAAGGTTATGTATTTCAATCCTCTAGTCACATGTAGAATCTTTTGGACTGCACCTAACATACCGTACTGTCTTGTGTGCCATTTGTATCTACAAACCACAACATTGTCTGTACTGTGTGTGGCAAAGTTGTTCCCAATATGCATTTAAAAGTTGTTCCCAACATGCATTTCGTAATTCATGTTATATGCATTCATGGCCTGGTACAAAAACTTTGGTAGTCATTACCCAATGAGACTGTTTGTGCCCTGGAATTGCACCAAAAATACCCTCATGTTTGCCATATGGATAGTCAATTCACAACATTTTGGGCATTCTGAGTGACAAAGTTGTTCCCAATATGCATTCGATGAGTCATGATAAATGCATTCATAGTTTGGACCGGGTACTTTTGGAGTCATTACCCAATAACTCAGTTTGTGCCCTGGAATTGCACGAAAAATACCCTCATCATGTTTGCCATTTGGAGAGTCAAACCACAACATTTCCAGCATTCTGTGTGACAAAGTTGTTCCCAATATGCATTTGATGAGTCATGAGGAACCTATTCATTGCTTGGACCGGATACTTTTGGAGTCATTACCCAATAAGTTAGTTTGTGCCCTGGAATTGCACAAAAAAAATCACTCATGTTTGCCAGTTGGAGAGTCAACCCACAACATTTTGGGCATTCTGTGTGACAAAGTTGTTCCCAATATGCATTTGATGAGTCATGATAAATGTATTCATGGGTTGGACCAGATACTTTTGGAGTCATTACCCACTAATTTAGTTTGTGCCCTGTAATTGCACCAAAAATACCCCCATGTTTTCCATTTGGAGAGTCAAACCACAACATTTTGGGCATTCTGTGTGACAAAGTTGTTCCCAATATGCATTTGATGAGTCATGATGAATGTATTCCTGTCTTGGACCAGATATTGTTGTAGTCATTACCCAATAACTCAGTTTTGTGCCCTAGAATTGCACAAAAAATACCCTCATGTTTGCCATTTGGAGAGTCAACCCACAACATTTCCAGCATTCTGTGTGACAAAGTTGTTCCCAATATGCATTTGATGAGTCATGATGAATGTAATCCTGTCTTGGACCAGATATTGTTGTAGTCATTACCCAATAACTCAGTTTTGTGCCCTAGAATTGCACAAAAAATACCCTCATGTTTGCCATTTGGAGAGTCAACCCACAACATTTCCAGCATTCTGTGTGACAAAGTTGTTCCCAATATGCATTTGATGAGTCATGAGGAACCTATTCATTGCTTGGACCGGATACTTTTGGAGTCATTACCCAATAAGTTAGTTTGTGCCCTGGAATTGCACAAAAAATACCCTCATGTTTGCCAGTTGGAGAGTCAAACCACAACATTTTGGGCATTCTGTGTGACAAAGTTGTTCCCAATATGCATTAGATGAGTCATGATGAATGTATTCATGGCTTGGACCAGATACTTTTCGAGCCATTACCCAATAACTCAGTTTTGTGCCCTGGAATTGAACCAAAAATACCCTCATCTTTTCCATTTGGAGAGTCAACCCACCACATTTCCAGCATTCTGTGTGACAAAGTTGTTCCCAATATGCATTTGATGAGTCATGATGAATGTATTCCTGTCTTGGACCAGATATTGTTGTAGTCATTACCCAATAACTCAGTTTTGTGCCCTAGAATTGCACAAAAAATACCCTCATGTTTGCCATTTAGAGAGTCAACCCACAACATTTCCAGCATTCTGTGTGACAAAGTTGTTCCCAATATGCATTTGATGAGTCATGATGAATGTATTCATCGCTTGGACCAGATACTTTTGGAGTCATTACCCAATAAGTTAGTTTGTGCCCTGTAATTGCACCAAAAACACCTCATCTTTTCCATTTCGAGAGTCAAACCACAACATTTCCAGCATTCTGTGTGACAAAGTTGTTCCCAATATGCATTTGATGAGTCATGATGAATGTATTCATTGCTTTGACCAGATACTTTTGGAGTTATTACCCAATAAGTTAGTTTGTGCCCTGTAATTGCACCACAAATACCCCCATGTTTGCCATTTGGAGAGTCAAACCACAACATTTTGTGCATTCTGTGTGACAAAGTTGTTCCCAATATGCATTAGATGAGTCATGATGAATGTATTCATGGCTTGGACCAGATACTTTTCGAGCCATTACCCAATAACTCAGTTTTGTGCCCTGGAATTGAACCAAAAATACCCTCATGTTTGCCAGTTGGAGAGTCAAACCACAACATTTTGGGCATTCTGTGTGTTAAAGTTGTTCCCAATATGCATTAGATGAGTCATGATGAATGTATTCATGGCTTGGACCAGATACTTTTCGAGCCATTACCCAATAACTCAGTTTTGTGCCCTGGAATTGAACCAAAAATACCCTCATCTTTTCCATTTGGAGAGTCAACCCACCACATTTCCAGCATTCTGTGTGACAAAGTTGTTCCCAATATGTATTTGATGAGTCATGATGAATGTATTCCTGTCTTGGACCAGATATTGTTGTAGTCATTACCCAATAACTCAGTTTTGTGCCCTAGAATTGCACAAAAAATACCCTCATGTTTGCCATTTGGAGAGTCAACCCACAACATTTCCAGCATTCTGTGTGACAAAGTTGTTCCCAATATGCATTTGATGAGTCATGATGAATGTATTCCTGTCTTGGACCAGATATTGTTGTAGTCATTACCCAATAACTCAGTTTTGTGCCCTAGAATTGCACAAAAAATACCCTCATGTTTGCCATTTGGAGAGTCAACCCACAACATTTCCAGCATTCTGTGTGACAAAGTTGTTCCCAATATGCATTTGATGAGTCATGAGGAACCTATTCATTGCTTGGACCGGATACTTTTGGAGTCATTACCCAATAAGTTAGTTTGTGCCCTGGAATTGCACAAAAAATACCCTCATGTTTGCCAGTTGGAGAGTCAAACCACAACATTTTGGGCATTCTGTGTGACAAAGTTGTTCCCAATATGCATTAGATGAGTCATGATGAATGTATTCATGGCTTGGACCAGATACTTTTCGAGCCATTACCCAATAACTCAGTTTTGTGCCCTGGAATTGAACCAAAAATACCCTCATCTTTTCCATTTGGAGAGTCAACCCACCACATTTCCAGCATTCTGTGTGACAAAGTTGTTCCCAATATGCATTTGATGAGTCATGATGAATGTATTCCTGTCTTGGACCAGATATTGTTGTAGTCATTACCCAATAACTCAGTTTTGTGCCCTAGAATTGCACAAAAAATACCCTCATGTTTGCCATTTAGAGAGTCAACCCACAACATTTCCAGCATTCTGTGTGACAAAGTTGTTCCCAATATGCATTTGATGAGTCATGATGAATGTATTCATCGCTTGGACCAGATACTTTTGGAGTCATTACCCAATAAGTTAGTTTGTGCCCTGTAATTGCACCAAAAACACCTCATCTTTTCCATTTCGAGAGTCAAACCACAACATTTCCAGCATTCTGTGTGACAAAGTTGTTCCCAATATGCATTTGATGAGTCATGATGAATGTATTCATTGCTTTGACCAGATACTTTTGGAGTTATTACCCAATAAGTTAGTTTGTGCCCTGTAATTGCACCACAAATACCCCCATGTTTGCCATTTGGAGAGTCAAACCACAACATTTTGTGCATTCTGTGTGACAAAGTTGTTCCCAATATGCATTAGATGAGTCATGATGAATGTATTCATGGCTTGGACCAGATACTTTTCGAGCCATTACCCAATAACTCAGTTTTGTGCCCTGGAATTGAACCAAAAATACCCTCATGTTTGCCAGTTGGAGAGTCAAACCACAACATTTTGGGCATTCTGTGTGTTAAAGTTGTTCCCAATATGCATTAGATGAGTCATGATGAATGTATTCATGGCTTGGACCAGATACTTTTCGAGCCATTACCCAATAACTCAGTTTTGTGCCCTGGAATTGAACCAAAAATACCCTCATCTTTTCCATTTGGAGAGTCAACCCACCACATTTCCAGCATTCTGTGTGACAAAGTTGTTCCCAATATGTATTTGATGAGTCATGATGAATGTATTCCTGTCTTGGACCAGATATTGTTGTAGTCATTACCCAATAACTCAGTTTTGTGCCCTAGAATTGCACAAAAAATACCCTCATGTTTGCCATTTGGAGAGTCAACCCACAACATTTCCAGCATTCTGTGTGACAAAGTTGTTCCCAATATGCATTTGATGAGTCATGATGAATGTATTCCTGTCTTGGACCAGATATTGTTGTAGTCATTACCCAATAACTCAGTTTTGTGCCCTAGAATTGCACAAAAAATACCCTCATGTTTGCCATTTGGAGAGTCAACCCACAACATTTCCAGCATTCTGTGTGACAAAGTTGTTCCCAATATGCATTTGATGAGTCATGAGGAACCTATTCATTGCTTGGACCGGATACTTTTGGAGTCATTACCCAATAAGTTAGTTTGTGCCCTGGAATTGCACAAAAAATACCCTCATGTTTGCCAGTTGGAGAGTCAAACCACAACATTTTGGGCATTCTGTGTGACAAAGTTGTTCCCAATATGCATTAGATGAGTCATGATGAATGTATTCATGGCTTGGACCAGATACTTTTCGAGCCATTACCCAATAACTCAGTTTTGTGCCCTGGAATTGAACCAAAAATACCCTCATCTTTTCCATTTGGAGAGTCAACCCACCACATTTCCAGCATTCTGTGTGACAAAGTTGTTCCCAATATGCATTTGATGAGTCATGATGAATGTATTCCTGTCTTGGACCAGATATTGTTGTAGTCATTACCCAATAACTCAGTTTTGTGCCCTGGAATTGCACAAAAAATACCCTCATGTTTGCCATTTGGAGAGTCAACCCACAACATTTCCAGCATTCTGTGTGACAAAGTTGTTCCCAATATGCATTTGATGAGTCATGAGGAACCTATTCATTGCTTGGACCGGATACTTTTTGAGTCATTACCCAATAAGTTAGTTTGTGCCCTGGAATTGCACGAAAAATACACTCATGTTTGCCAGTTGGAGAGTCAAACCACAACATTTTGGGCATTCTGTGTGACAAAGTTGTTCCCAATATGCATTTGATGAGTCATGATGAATGTATTCATTGCTTTGACCAGATACTTTTGGAGTCATTACCCACTAATTTAGTTTGTGCCCTGTAATTGCACCAAAAATACCTCCATGTTTGCCATTTGGAGAGTCAAACCACAACATTTTGGGCATTCTGTGTGACAAAGTTGTTCCCAATATGCATTTGATGAGTCATGAGGAACCTATTCATTGCTTGGACCGGATACTTTTGGAGTCATTACCCAATAAGTTAGTTTGTGCCCTGGAATTGCACCAAAAATACCCTCATGTTTGCCAGTTGGAGAGTCAAACCACAACATTTTGGGCATTCTGTGTGTTAAAGTTGTTCCCAATATGCATTAGATGAGTCATGATGAATGTATTCATGGCTTGGACCAGATACTTTTCGAGCCATTACCCAATAACTCAGTTTTGTGCCCTGGAATTGAACCAAAAATACCCTCATCTTTTCCATTTGGAGAGTCAACCCACCACATTTCCAGCATTCTGTGTGACAAAGTTGTTCCCAATATGTATTTGATGAGTCATGATGAATGTATTCCTGTCTTGGACCAGATATTGTTGTAGTCATTACCCAATAACTCAGTTTTGTGCCCTAGAATTGCACCAAAAATACCCTCATGTTTGCCATTTGGAGAGTCAACCCACAACATTTCCAGCATTCTGTGTGACAAAGTTGTTCCCAATATGCATTTGATGAGTCATGATGAATGTATTCATCGCTTGGACCAGATACTTTTGGAGTTATTACCCAATAAGTTAGTTTGTGCCCTGTAATTGCACCAAAAACACCCTCATCTTTTCCATTTCGAGAGTCAAACCACAACATTTTGGGCATTCTGTGTGACAAAGTTGTTCCCAATATGCATTTGATGAGTCATGATGAATGTATTCATTGCTTTGACCAGATACTTTTGGAGTTATTACCCAATAAGTTAGTTTGTGCCCTGTAATTGCACCACAAATACCCCCATGTTTGCCATTTGGAGAGTCAAACCACAACATTTCCAGCATTCTGTGTGACAAAGTTGTTCCCAATATGCATTTGATGAGTCATGATGAATGTATTCATCGCTTGGACCAGATACTTTTGGAGTTATTACCCAATAAGTTAGTTTGTGCCCTGTAATTGCACCAAAAACACCCTCATCTTTTCCATTTCGAGAGTCAAACCACAACATTTTGGGCATTCTGTGTGACAAAGTTGTTCCCAATATGCATTTGATGAGTCATGATGAATGTATTCATTGCTTTGACCAGATACTTTTGGAGTTATTACCCAATAAGTTAGTTTGTGCCCTGTAATTGCACCACAAATACCCCCATGTTTGCCATTTGGAGAGTCAAACCACAACATTTTGTGCATTCTGTGTGACAAAGCTGTTCCCAATATGCATTTGATGAGTCATGATGAATGTATTCATCGCTTGGACCAGATACTTTTGGAGTCATTACCCAATAAGTTAGTTTGTGCCCTGTAATTGCACCAAAAACACTCTCATCTTTTCCATTTGGAGAGTCAAAACACAACATTTTGGGCATTCTGTGTGACAAAGTTGTTCCCAATATGTATTTGAGGAGTCATGACGAGTGTATTCATGGCTTGGACCAGATATTGTTGTAGTAGTCATTACCCAATAACTCAGTTTGTGCCCTAGAATTGCACGAAAAATACCCTCATGTTTGCCATTTCGATAGTCAAACCACAACATTTCCAGCATTCTGTGTGACAAAGTTGTTCCCAATATGCATTTGATGAGTCATGAGAAACCTATTCATTGCTTGGACCGGATACTTTTTGAGTCATTACCCAATAAGTTAGTCTGTGCCCTGGAATTGCACCAAAAATACCCTCATGTTTGCCATTTGTAGAGTCAAACCACAACATTTTGTGCATTCTGTGTGACAAAGTTTTTCCCAATATGCATTTGATGAGTGATGATGAATGTATTCATGGCTTGGACCGGATACTTATTGAGTCATTACCCACTAATTTAGTTTGTGCCCTGTAATTGCACCAAAAATACCCCCATGATTGCCATTTGGAGAGTCAAACCACAACATTTTGGGCATTCTGTGTGTTCAAGTTGTTCCCAATATGCATTTGATGAGTCATGATGAATGTATTCATGGCTTGGACCAGATACTTTTGGAGTCATTACTATCCAATAAGTTAGTTTGTGCCCTGGAATTGCACAAAAAATACCCTCATGTTTGCCATTTGGAGAGTCAAACCACAACATTTTGGGCATTCTGTGTGACAAAGTTGTTCCCAATATGCATTTGATGAGTCATGATGAATGTATTCATTGCTTTGACCAGATACTTTTGGAGTTATTACCCAATAAGTTTTATCTAGTACAACAAGTGACTTGTAATGTACTCGCGTAGAAACCTACGCGGATTCAGTAGCATACATCCGGTTTGCAAATTCAGGAATTGCTGGATAGATAGTGTTGTTCCGATTCGCGACCCAAACATATACGTCTTGAAAGAAGCAATGAACCGGCTTTGTCCCTTGCAATTATATCAACAGGAACAAGATACTGTTTTTCGTGACATGGAGTAAGAAGTAATCTACGGCAGCAACTACAATTTCATCGGGACGATTGTCGGAACGTCGGAAGGTCGGAACAAGCAAAGGTAAGAATGAGAGAGATAGGCATCGGCAATGACAAGGGCAATTGATTGGTCTTCCACTCCACGGCATTACTGATAATGTATTTCCTCTCCGTTTTTCTTCTTATTTTCATAGGACCGGATCAGAAGCAACGAATCGAATCCGAATCGGAAGCAACCATCGAATCGGAAGCAATGAATCTAATCGGAATCGGAAGCAACCATCGAATCGGAAGCAACCATCGCAACGAATCGTCGGCATCGAATCGTACGAATCGTTGGCATCGAATCGTACGAATCGTCGGCATAGAATCCTCGGCATCGAATCGTCGGCATCGAATCACTCCTCCTCCACCAGCGCTCGACATTGAAGGTGCGGCATCGATCGAATCAACGTCAGCATCGAATCGATTGGCATGTAGATTATATTATTCTGTTGTTATTATTTACCCTCCTATGTACTACATCAATAGATACTCACCCATTTTGTTCATTTATCATGTATTATTTGAATAGGATCGTCGGCAAACCCACCAGGAATCATTGACATAGAAACGCTCCTCCTCCATCAGCGCTCGGCAACGAATCATCAAAACGCTCCTCCTCCTCCTCCACCGGCGCTCGGCAACGAATCATCAAAACGCTCCTCCTCCTCCTCCACCGGCGCTCGGCAATGAATCATCAAAACGCTCCTCCTCCCTGTTGTTGTTGGAGGAGGAGGAGGAGCCGAATCGCCGTTGTTGGAGGAGGAGGAGGAGACGAATCCCTGTTGTTGTTGTTGGAGGAGGAGGAGACGAATCCCCGTTGTTGTTGTTGTTGGAGGAGGAAAATACGAATCCTGCTATGGGGGGGGGAGACGAATCGCTGCTCTGTTGGATGAGGGGAGCGGATTCGGATTCGCTATTGGATGGAGGAGACAAATCGCCGTTGTTGTTGCTGTTGTTGTTGGAGGAGGAGGAGGAGGAGACGAATCCTGCTCTTGTGGGAGGAGACAAATCGCTGCTCTGTTGGATGAGGGGAGCGGATTCGCTGCTGGATGGAGGAGACGAATTGCCGTTGTTGTTGGAGGAGGAGACGAGTCCCCGTTGTTGTTGTTGGAGGAGGAGGCGAATCCCCGTTGTTGTTGTTGGAGGAGGAGACGAATCCTCGTTGTTGTTGTTGGAGGAGGAGGAGACAAATCCCCGTTGTTGTTGTTGTTGTTGTTGGAGGAGGAGGAGGAGGAGGAGGAGGAGACGAATTGCTGCTCTGTTGGATGAGGGGAGCGGATTTGGATTTGCTGCTGGATGGAGGAAACGAATCCCTGTTGTTGTTGGAGGAGGAGACGAATCCCCGTTGTTGTTGTTGGAGGAGGGGACCAATTGCCGTTGTTGTTGTTGTTGGAGGAGGAGGAGACGAATCCCCGTTGTTGTTGTTGTTGTTGTTGTTGTTGGAGGAGGAGGAGACAAATCTGTTGGATGAGTAGGAGCGGATTCGCTGTTGCTCTCGCTAGTTGCTGGTGTTGATCTCGCTAGTCGCTCTCGCTGCTGCTGCTGTTGCTTTCGCTAGTCGCTAGTCGCTAGTCGCTAGTTGCTAGTCGCTAGTCGCTAGTCGCTAGTCGCTAGTCGCTGTTGCTATTGCTATTGCTGTTGCTGTTGCTGTTGCTCTCGCTGGTCGCTGTTGCTGTTGCTGTTGCTGTTGCTCTCGCTAGCCGCTGTTGCTGTTGCTCTCGCTAGTTGTTGTTGCTGTTGCTGTTGCTCTCGCTGCTATGTTGAGTCCATTCCTTCTAATCCGCTCTATGGATCAATACGAAACTTGGCGGGCGTCTTCTCATAGATGTAATCAAGGGGACCCTGCAATATCGTTGCTGTTGGTGTCGTTGTTATAGAGATATCTGCTGTCGCCGTTATTTGGGTTGCTTCCTTGAAATACAACCAAATTTGTCACTCTGCAATGTTGAGTCTGTTCCTTCTAATCCGCTCTATGGATCAATACGAAACTTGGCGGGCGTCTTCTCATAGATGTAATCAAGGGGACCTTGCAATATCGTTGCTGTTGGTGTCGTTGTTATAGAGATAGTTGCTGTCGCCGTCATTTGGGTTGCTTCCTTGAAATTCAACCAAATTTGTCACTCTGCAATGTTGAGTCTGTTCCTTCTAATCCGCTCTATGGATCAATACGAAACTTGGCAGGTGTCTTCTCATAGATGTAATCAAGGGGACCCTGCAATATCGTTGCTGTTGGTGTCGTTGTTATAGAGATAGTTGCTGTCGCCGTCATTTGGGTTGCTTCCTTGAAATTAAACCAAATTTCTCCCTTCTGCTTCACCGGTTTGATTCTTCTAATGTGCTCGATCAATCGATTCGAAACTTGCAGGCCTTGTCCTTCTTAGTAAAATGAAGGGATCCCTGCAATATCGTTGCCCGCGGCGCCTTCAGTATGGAGATATCCGCTGTCCCTTGGGTTTGGAGGGGGTGTTTTCTGTGGAGGTGAAAATTCGGATTTGGAGTCCTCTGCTAGGCCCTCCTATTGCTTCTACCGCGTACGGCAGATCCCTTTGAGACTTGCAGGCCTTGTTAGTATTGTTGTCTAGAATCGTTTGCCTATCCTACCAACTTTTTGGAGTTCTTGGTTTATGAGATACAAGGGGGGGGACAGGTCCCTATCCATTGTAATGAAAATGGGATTTTTTGGAGTTGGATTTGAGTTGGAGTTGGAGGATCTGGGACGGAACATGTTGAATAGATGAAAATAGTCATTCGTGCATAAGTTTTACGCAAAATAGTGCTTGTCACGAAAAGAATATGATATCCTTAACCCTAAAATAGTTATTTTGTTTGAGGAGTGACGAGATATTGTCTTGAAAGTAAAGGTGTGCGACGCGCGAGGTTTTTTAGTACGTCCGATAACTGTCACGCGACCCCACGCGACCCCTCGCAAGCCCTATTTTCAGAAAATCGACCCTGCGTTTGTTATGCGCAAGGGTATTTTTTTAAATTCACAATTTTTGTGGTAATGATTTTCGACCCCCCTCAGGTTGCGACCAAAATTCTCCCCGAAGACTCAAAATGTCCATTGATCTCTCCATTTTGACTAAATTGATTTAAAAAATCTACTTTTCACTTCCACACTTTCTAACCTTATCCCAAGATATGAAATAAATTTACTTTCAGAAGTGTTAGTTCGCTATTTTTCCGCGTTGTTTTCTACGGTATGTCACGTCGTGTCTTCTTTCATACCATCGTGCCTTTTAATGCTCGCTTCGATAGCATCATGCTCGTCTTAACGAATTTTCGTACAACTCTACAGCACTAACTTCCTCCTACACGACTTCACCACCATTCTTTCTTTTTTAAATTGTTTCCTAAAAACCTTTTGTCTTAGATATGTGTCCGTGTGTATTATGATAGTACTAGTAGTAGTAGTAATGTAGGTATGATAGTATCAATTTCTGTTTGAGTGGTGAAACGATCTTTTGTACAATTCATGTCAACAATCATGGAACGGCGTTTCAGAATTCAGTCACCGGAACGGCATTTCATGCTTTTGTGTTCGAAATCATGTTCAAATTTGAAATCTCGGTGCCAAACAACTTCCTAACCTTAACCCAAGATATGAAATAAAATCATTTTCCGAAGTATTTGTTTGCTACTTCGTACTAGTACTATGTTTCTGCCTTGTTTCTATGTCACGACGTTTCTTTTTTCATACCATCATGCCTTTTCATGCTCGATCCGATAGCATCATGCTCATTTTCATCATGTTCATTTAACACCCCCATCGAAACCATTTCTCCCCCTCCCTTCTTCCATTAGAAGAACATGTCACAACCTAGTAAAAATCGCCATCACTTCAAGAGTGGTTGTTATACCAAAATTCCCAAATCATTTATATGTCGTAGCTGCCTGACCTGTAAGGGCAAATCGAAGACATTCATCGGAAGCAGACAAGATTCGTCTACACACAAATCATACCGATATGTATCACGAGGCCTTTCACGTCACCTTGATTCAATATCTTTTTGCCGTGATTTCTATTTAAAGCATAACCTAATGGAATTTTTGTCATCTGCCAAAGAAGAAACCACTAGTACAGTTCGTCATTCACCTACACAATATGGCCTGACATTGACGGAGAATGGTCCAATCGTTCCTTCCGCTTCTTTTGCTGCCGCTCACACTAACAAGGCATCCTCAAACGAAACGTTCAACTCTGTTCTAAACAGTCAGGTAGTACACAACTTATTTGTTCCACCAATGGATAGAAATGTAATGCAATCACAGTTGTTTCCTTCAGAAGACAACAGCAACAACGATGACATGGTTATTCATGAAGAAATTTGCCTTCCTATTCAGAACGATAATGGTATGGATGGTTCGGAACCCACCGCATCCCAACCAAACATCAATGAAAAAGAGGAATTGATCCGATCTCATCTTTCTTTTTCACCTACCAATAGGCTCATTGCTGAAATAAAGCTCATGAATCTAATGACGAAACACAAGTTACCTCTAAACACATTCAAATCTATTTTTCAATGGGCAAACAAATGTCAAACTATTCATGGTGTTGACTTTAGCTCTATCTACCCCCGCCATTGAGAAGCCATATTTAGTGAAATCAAGTCCAATTTGGGTATTTCAGAGACCAAGTTCGAGCCACACATAATTAACTGGTTACCTTGCAATTTACCCACCCAAATATTTGTTCGATCCTTCCCAGACGCACTTCATTCCCTTCTGACCAATAAGGAGTTGATGCAAGAAACCAATTTGTCTTTTCCGAATGTCGAGACTCCTCTTTCACCCGAAAACAACCCACCACTCACCAATGAAACATACATAACAGAACTACACCACGGCTCTTGGTGGACGGAATCGTGGAAGCAGATCTGCAATGAAAATGATGAAATCCTTGTTCCGATCATTTTCTACATGGATGGAATCAGCTTGGATGCACATGGTCGTCTGTCACTCACTCCTCTCAACATGACTCTTGGTATTTTCAATACTGAAGCAAGAAAACGACCTGACGCTTGGACTACAATTTATTTTCATCCCGACACTGAAATTGAGAGCATAAGACACACGAAAAAAACCACGGCGAAAGATAATATTCAAAATCTACACACCGCGCTTGCATCGGCTTTGCAATCTTTCAAGGAAGTATGTGAAATGCAGGGCGGGTTGGAGTGGGATTATCTTCCGTATGCAGGAAAAGTGTTCAAAGTGAAAATGAAATTTGCAATTGCCTATGTTGTTGGGGATACAGAACTTCATGACAAACTATGTGGAAAGTATGGATCCTACACGCAAAAGGTGAAGAAATTGTGCCGACATTGTACATGTCCTACACGTGTCATCCATAAACCAAAAGCCCAAGTGGAGGAACTGACTCGTCTCTGGGTTCCAGAAGATTTTGAATCCCCCCCAAACAATTCTGCACGGGAACACCTGGAGTACTTCAAAAGCATTTCGCACCATCCCATAAAAAATGCTTTTCACAGCCTCAATTTTGGTAGTAATGTCAACAACATTCACTTTGCTACTCCCGGTGAGTGTTTGCATATGCATCAACTGGGTGTAGCACGTCGGGCAGTAGAATCACTCGATTCATTGTTAAAAGGTAGTCCTAAGTGTTGGTATGCCCCTGATTTAAACACGAATGGCACATCAGCTACTATTGGTTCACTTGCGCAGTTATACGGTGCTCTTTTGTCAAGGCAATCGGACAGAGATTTCCCCAGAACCAAGTTTTCCAGTCAGCTTCTCTCCATTACCAAAAAGGAGGGTAATGATTATTCGGGAATGCTCATTTCCATTCTGATCACCCTTTGTTCCGATGTGGCAATAAACATCATCAAGGACGCGACATTTATTAAGAAACAAGTAGAGGTAATTCAACTGATACTGTCCATGGAAGAATTCTTGAAGCATGGGAATATACCCATTTCTGGATTGGAAAATCTCCCCAAGATGATAATCCATTTTATCAATTGTATTAATTCGACCTGCCTCAGAGAGGGAATGGGTACGAAACTGATCAAAAACCATCTATACTTTCACGTTGTTGATTACATCAAACTTTGGGGCATGCGGATGGGATTCTTCTTATTCCGAATCACACCACAAAACTGAAATCAAAGCACCCTCGAAGAACACTCAACAGAATGCTTCGACATTGATAATGCAAACGGCAAAGCGACAGGAAGAAAAAATGCTGCTACGAGTAGCTACTTCCAAGTTTAATTTAGTGACGGCAGAAGATGTTTCTGGTAATCGAGTCCCTCCCGAAGTTTCTGGTTCAAAATTTCATGTTTTCACTAACGACGATGGGGCAAGTACTATGAGATGGGTTAGGTCATCGAACAAAACAAAACCCTATATTTCTCCCATCGTGTTGTCTTTTGTATGTCAGAATGTGCTTCCACTTTTGGAGGACTGTACGTTCGTGAAAGGATTTACTGAACATAACAGGTTTGACGAATGCACACAGCAAAATTACTTGTTTCGGAGCCACCCTTCATATCGTTCCGATGGTGGCCAACTAAACTCTGTCTGGTATGATTGGGCGTTGTTTGATGTCGACGCATGTGAAATACCTTGCCATATTATGTGTTTCCTTGAACTCTACAATCTGAAGCAGCCTTACTCATTTGTTTCTGAGTACGAAATTGCCGACGAAGGCATTTATGCAGTAGTGACCAAGTTTAAATCCACTCCACTACCAACAGCTTCGTCGTTTGTGACGAGAGGTGAAGTAGACGACAATTCCCTGTTCTTATTTCATGTCGACAGCATACTTTCCAATGTAGCAGTTGTCCCTGAACTTGATGCAATTGGTACGTTGCAATCTAACTCATATCTAGTTGTCTCTAATCGAAGGGCTTGGCTGGATGAATTCCACAAGACAACGTCATCTTTGCCTAATGAAGAGGCACTCTACTCCCAATGCACTATTGTTGAAGAGGACAGCGACAATAATGATGATTCTACTAATTCAGGTGATGATTGTTCAATGTCATCAAACGATGATGACTATAGTGAGGTCCTCTCTGATACATCCAATACTTAATTGTTTTCCTACTACAATATCCATAATCACTTAGTATTAGTGAAGAATTGAATGCTCCTCCATATTGATCGTAACATATTTCTCCTACGTTTTGATTGATAGCTACTCCGAAACGATTGCACAATGTCGCAGTAAAACAAACGAAGTGAATGTAACGTCTAACTTTAAATTATTGTTTAATATATTATAGAGGATCAGCTCTTCTCACAGTTTTTGTCCACACATAGGCACTCATAATATAACAGCCTTCGTATTTTGGATTCGAACAGCTATGTAATACTAATGGATTGAACAATAGAGTATCGCCTGACCTCAATGGAACTTTCACTTTATACGTTGGGAACACAAAGTAATAAATCACCTCGTCATCACTTACATGTTTTGGAGCAATAACCGTCAGCCTTGTATAGAACATATCGGCATCGGTATGGCATTTCGAGTGATAATCCTTTCCAATAGAAAAGGCCATTGCGTGATGGCCGATTGCATTCAGTGTTGTACGACTAACAACCTCATTCATCACAGTTGTTTCAAGGTTGACAAATTTGGACATTTTACGTAAACAAAGCTGCATTTCCTTCACAATGTGTAGGGCTTTCTGTTCAAGGTGGTCTTGTGTTTTCGGTTCCACATTCTTGTTGAAAACATACACACCATTTCCCGATTTCAATTGATTTGGTCTCATCCCAATAATACCATATCCACTGTTTACACTGTCACGTTTGGTTCCCCGGCCTATTTTGGGTTTAGATTGAACAATTTCCGCAGCAAATGCTCTTGTAATTTCTATATTTTTGGGAGTACCCAAGCGTTGTTTTGCACATTTTTTGGAACCTTTTGCAAAGATTCTCAATGATGGTTCCGATTCGGCGACTGCTAAAAGCAACTGATCGTCGGTACTATCCAATGTCATGAAACTATCAATAGACACCGCCTCTTCCAATGTGTATTCCCTTCCTCCAATTGTTTTAAAACCCCATCGTGTTTCCATGAATTTACCTCGAAACCCATTCTTGTGAACTGTTTTCAATGCTATTTGCTCCACATGTTGTACAATTTCCTTCATACTTTTACGCTTCTTGTGTTTTATCTCCGACAAGTGTTTGTAAGTCTGGTGGATTGTTGATGATGACGTTTCTCCGTTTTTGAGAAATTTTGATTTCATTCTCTTTCTCTCTGTCTTCCCCCGTTTCCTCTTTGATTTTTGCTTCATTGATTTTGTTGCCAATTGCTTTGTTGTTGTAGTCAATCCCATTGCACCGGGTGCCTTTCTTGTGTGACCGTTGCCGGACTCTTTGCAGATAAGATGTTTGAGGAAGACGATGAATGGATTTGCCCATGGAGTGTGTTTCCGTGTCAACTTTGTGGAATGGCGTTTCATATTCAGTTGTCGGTAACCGCATTTGTGACTTTTGTGGCCGCTTCGAATGTTCCCACCTGTTGATATCGCTGCCGCTGTTGGTTAGTTCGTTCCCGGTTCCGTCCGCTTCAAAATCCGCAGAATCTCTGTAGTGGCGTTTCTGGGTCAAGTTTGTGGAACGGCGTTTCAGATTGAGTTGTCTGGAACGGCAATTCTGATTTGAACGTCTGGTGTATTGGCGTTTCTGGGTCAAGATTCTGTAATGGCGTTTCAGACTTACTATTCTGGAACGGTAATTGTGTCTGTATTTTTGTTTCAGGGTAAACTTTCTGGAACGGCGTTTCAGAATGAGTTGTTTGGAACCGCAATTCTTACTTTTGTGGGCGGTTGGATTGTTCCCTATTGCTGCTGTTGCTATTGGTGTTGCCGCTTGCTGCTGTTGCTGGCGCTGTTGTTGCTATCGCTGCCGCTGTTGGTTCGATGGTTCCGGGTTGCGGCCGCTTGGATAGTTCTCGCTTGCTGCTTTTGCTATCGCTGTCGCTAGGTTTCCGGTTGCTGTTGTTGCTCTATGTCGTTGCCATAGTCTACGATTGTATTCGAGTTTATGATGATATGTGAATTGAACCAAATGGGTAAGTATGTATGGATGCGCTACATTTAGTAAATAATAACAAAAGAATAGTATAATCTACGTGTCACTAACCTACACTGTTGGCCTTCTTTTTGTTGTTGCGTTCAATTCGTCCGATCAAATTGTTACGATCCTGCGTCCGCCTTGTCCGACGTTGTCTCAAATTGATTGTTCTACTACTGATCCGTACCTATGAAAATAAGAAGGAGGGAAACACAAGTAAGGAGGACATCATGAGCAATGCAGGATGCAGGCATCATTTTCCCTCTATCTTACGTTGTTGTTTTTTCCGCCTTCGACCCAGTGTTGCCTTCCGATCCGTTGTTTCCAATACGGTCCTATGAAAATAGCAAAATAGAAATAGGAGGAAATACATTCTTATTAGCAATGCAGGTGGCATTGTAATCATTGCCTATCTCTCCCATTTGTACCCTTCTTGCTTGTTCTTACAATAGTTGTTCGCCGTACCTCCGTCCGTTGTTCCGATACTTTGTTCCGAATCGTTCTCTCAAACTACAGGGGAAATTTGTCGGTCAAATTGTTGTTGCCGATACGTTGTTCAATCTTACTCCTTTCTCACGAAAAACTGGATCTTTATCCTGTTGATATATCTACGCAATGGATGCAGATTCATTGATTTCAAGACGTATATGTAAGGCTGCAGTCCAAACAATATCTATCCAGCAATTCCTCTACAGTCCAATGCCGTCCAATTCTTTTTCCAGCAAAGGCAGCTTATTCGGATTAAAATATCTCGAGCCTGAATTCCCTGCATAATAGTGACCATTGCTGATCAGTTAAGTGGGATCCCGCGTTCTCGGACGGAGTGCTTTGTCGTACAAGTACGGTAAACCAACTCTGCTCAAGATAAGTTTGGTAAGATGATATGAAGGGAAACAGTATTTTTTGACTCGAAAAGAAAAAAAATTCACGCTGTAAAATCACACTGTAAAATAACACTGTACAATCACCACACTGTAAAATCACGGTGTTAAATCAGTTCGAAAAAAAATATTTTCACTGTGTGTGTGTGTGTTTGTGTGTGTGTGGCCATGTGTGTTCCAAACAAAGAATCGAGACTTACTAACCTGTCAGATCTACCGCTGTAAATCTAGAACAATGAAGAATAAAACCATTTTCTTATTTAAAAATAAGAACATTAAGTAAATAAATATCCACCCGCGCTATTTTTGAATAGAGAACAAGAAAAAGTAGTGCAATGACTTTTATTCTTAACGTTCTCAACTTGTGATGCACTGAGAACTTTTATGTACCGGTGAGGTTGTACTTCTTAACAACAACACATGTGTGCCGGTGATCTTACTGGTAATGAATTTGCCTAGTTTTGTCCACCAGTATTCTATGACAGTAGTAGCTACGTAGACAGAAACCTTTGTGTATAGGTATAATACGATAGTAGTATACGTAGTAGTACTAATGTACGTATGATAATACTAATGACTTCTGTTTCGGTTGTGAAGGGTGATTTTGTATAATTCATGTCATCAATCATGGAACGGCGTTTCAGAATTGAGTCACCAGAACGGCGTTTCAGCCTTTGTGTTTGGATCATGTTCCAATTTGAAATTTCGAATCATGTTTCAATTTCAAAACTCAAAATGAAGTACTACGTATGGTTCGGTGGTGAAACGGTTTCTTTGACAATTCATGTCAACAGTCATGGAACGGCGTTGCAAAGTTTGAGTTCCATTTTGGTTTCAATTGCAAATCACCAAATCACTGGGTTTGAAACTATTTGTCGGAAAATCTTAACATACATTACCGTATCTCAAAATGGATGATCGGTGTTTCGTACCGTTGTGGTTCGTTTTGGTAACGTTTTCACTTTTTGTTTGCAACGGCGTTGCAGGCTGTACCATTTGTTTACCGTTAAAGTGGAAATATTTGTACATAGTTGCGTGATGTTTGTTTGTTGTTAGAGTTGCTGAGGTTTGAAGTTGAGCCGACTCTGTTTTCCTTTACCTCATTTACGAATCTCTTGATATGCGACAAAAAAAACACTTGTAGCAACTTAGATTGCTTTTCACACAATTTAATTTCGTTGTTCTCTCAATTAGCAATCAAACAATGCCGAGACTTACAAGAAGTAGCCCTAAACGTAACAAGGCTAATTCACCACCAGATGAAGTCACAGATGCAGCCGCAACTCCAACCAATGTAGCCGGCGCAAATGCGGCGGCACAAGTCAACGGTACTCCATCATCTACTCCACCACGAGATGAAGGGGCAGCCGCAGACCAAGACAGACCTTCAGGTAATAGTACCCCAACAATGTTGTTTGCAAACAATCCAAAAGCTCATCCGGTCAGTCAAGGGCGTGCAGTCGATAAACCAAGGCAGAGGAGACACCACACATCAAAAAGACCATCACAGAATAAGAAAAGAACTCAAGTGGTACAAATACCAGCAGTTGTTCCCGAAACACCACATCAAGCAGTCACAGGTGCCACTCAACCTTCGTCGTCTACGGGAAATGTAGGCGGTCGAAGTTTGTCATTGGAATTATTTGATGATGACTCCCAATACAAGGATCACACGGATGCAATGAAAAGACGTGTCAAAGCTTGTCTGAAGCAACAGGGTCCTAACGGATTCTCTGAGAATATTTTGACGGACGAACTCATCACTGCCGTCAGTCGTGACATCGAATCTGTCTTCCGTCATCTCATGAACAAGGTTTTCATTGTTACTAAACTTTCTTCTTCCGGAACCCGTCCTGACTTCAGAGAGCAAGAAACATCAGACAAACCATCCTCGGGTCCTATACCAAGGGTTGTTGACGTGATGGTAAATCTTTTCCTACGTGACTCCGGGTCGCAGTTGACAAAGAAGGTCTGTATCTTGAATGCAAAGGAACTGACAACTCGTTTCAAGGAGTAGAAAATGAAAGAAAAATGAAACTCCTTCCAGTCAGCCCTCAACTCCGTTATCAAAATCGATGAAAATACAACGGAAGGCGAAACACAATTCTCCCGGGTTCAAGGACAAGACGAATTATCGGAAGGCACGTCGCATTCTGTCTGGGCAAAGAATGTGGTTAACTACGACACCATACTGAAGTACATGAAAGTTTATTTAAGCTTACTGCGTTGGTACGTACGTTGTGTCCAATTCCCCCCTGCGCCTTCACCGGAAAAAGAAGGACCGTTTTTCAATCATAGATTTAAAGACGATGTAAAGAAAGGGAAGCTATACGTCCGGGAGATGGTCTCGTTCTTTGAAGGTCTTTCCTTTAACCGCGCATTGAGGCATTTTCTTTCCTCTAGTCACTCCTTTGATGATTTGGTGAAAGAAATCAATTCTATTAGGGGTAACGAAGTTGTTGGTGGACCAATAAGAGATGGTGTCGCAGCAGTCGAGATAGTGCCCTTGACTGATTCCCAAAAATACCTCAAGTTGGAATGGCCCTCCGACGTGTCCAAGATACCCCTTGCGTTTGAAAAGGTCCTCATGCATTTGTGGGTATGCTTCCAACGACAGAAGGCCAGAATTTTTGAAGCACTCAGCCTTGACCACTTCCCCAATGAGTCATTACTACATGACAATTTGTACAACAAACTATTGCCCAATCTCTATGAGTCTTCGTTTTTGATTGGTAAATACACAATAAAAGGAGTGGACAAAAAGGTGGGGATTATTCGATTCAACCTGTTATCTTCTCTTCACTTTTGCAAGATTATGGAGCACCGGAAAACTCTTAATCAGTTCTACAGAATAGGCGTTGACTTTGACAAACAATTGGTCACTCTCTCCACTGAAAAGAAATCGGCCGAACGTGACATATTTGTGGACGAGTACAATGAAGAGAAGGAAGTTCACGTGAAGACATTGTTGCAACATTACATCCTGAGTTTGTCCTGTGTTGACAATGTTGTTTTGACTTCTGACCAACTTGAAGACGTGAATCTTGTTTGCGACGAATTGCTCAACTATGTTCTAACATCTCGTTTGTCACGTGATGCTGACGGTACACGTGTTTCGGTTAGTAGGGATATGGTTTCAAAGGAAATAATGAAGGCTGTACTTGGCCACGAAGAAGAAATTCCTTTTACCGTTGACCATGCACATGAGGGTCTGGACTATTTGTTGAAAGCAGAGCGAAGATCTTTGTCGTCGCGCTCTAATCAAGGTGAACCTAACCGCAAAGATCGGTTATTCATTTTCACCAGTGACGGTGCTCGATCCGTTCAATTTGAAGAACCAAGTCCGCCTGAGCTTGTGAGAGGTAAGGAAAGTCGACATACTTACCCTATCGCAAAAGAGGACTACAGCTTATCCGTCACAAGGTTCCTTAATTTTGATGAGAACTGCACGTACACGGTGGACGATCGATTGTTCTGGGAACATACGAGATTCGTATTCAGTGATATTTTCATCACACGACCGGAAATAGTACTCGGAGCTTCTAATTTTTTTGAGAGGTCTTTGCGGTTTCTGACAACTTACAATTATCTACCTGAAGGGGGACAATTGTTCGTCCCCTTGACAAAGGAACTTTTGTGTTCGGTTTTCACTAACAAAAGACACCTGTTGGAAGCAGGCTTGCAAGTAAGTTTTGTTTCACGAGAGGATGAAAAGACTTTACAATCCGATGGCGACTCATTGATCAAACTATTTGAAAAAATCAAGGTACCCAACAGTCAGAGTTACAAAGCTACCGACATTGCAAAGTGGGACTTCATGAAGAAACACTTGAAGAACTTCGAGCAGTTCATCGAGGAGAATGATACGTATTCCGTACGATGGATAGTGTTCACTAACACAGAGATCCATGGAACGGAATCATTGTTTCGATTTCCTTGGGAAGGCAAATTGACCGACAAGTCTAGTGAATCCTCAATTAATGAAGGTAACACAAGCAGCAATGATGATGAAGAAGAAGACGACGTAGAAGTAGTAAACGGCAACGTACCTCCCACAGAACCAAACGCAGTTAAAGAGAACGCATCCATGAAGGCAAAGAAGAAGTCATTCCTCAGGAAACCAAAAAAACGAAACAAGACTGCATCAGACGAATCCAATGGAGAGCCGAAGTACAAGGAGAGGAAGGTCTCTCCAAACCTGGGCCACGTTGAAGATCTTGGATACCTTCTGCAAGTTCCTCGCCCAAAACCAGCCAACGTAATAAGACAGAAGCGCTCCGGAAACATGAAGGTGTTGTTCGAAGATCCTGACCCGGTGATCTCGTATCCTAAATTTGCAATTGGTAGTGAGGTGACAATCACGGGTTTGCCAGCACCTGGAACTGGTGTTGTGAAAAGTTATGCAGCGAAGAAGAAGGACCAATATCCTCAATACCCTGGATACATGGTGCACAAGAAACTACAAGATGGTACAACAGTGAAGCGCGCCACCTGGTTCCCTTACGACAGAGTGGGATCGGATAAACCACAGTTCACCAAGTTGTCGGATGTATTCAAATAATGAAACTATGCTGTATTGGGTATACGTTCATAGCCTTCTCCACGCACCACCATAGAACACAAGAGCAAAGAGGGCATAAACGGGAAAGAATTTATCATATTACGGTGTACAAGAAACTACCGGATGGTACAACACCAGTGAAGCGCGCAACCTGGTTTCCTTACGACCGTGTGGGGTCAGATAAACCACAGTTCACCAAGTTGTCGGATGTATTCAAATAATGGAACTACGCTGTAGAACACAAGAGCAAAGAGTGCCTAAGCGGGAAAGAAGTTATCATATTAGTACAACAACGTCGACACTAATAGTAGTTCTTCTTCTCCAACTTGGATTCAGATTAACCAAAACATTATTCTGTACGTAAGAAATAGTATTCAAAAGTAAAATAGAGTAATCTGACATTTACTGTGATTAGTCCATGAATATTGTTCCTGTTATGGGTGAAATGAATCATGAAGGAAACAGAAGTGAGTTATTATCTGTCATAGTTTGTGTGACACCACCTTGTACTGATAAGTGCATTTGGGTACTGGATTTGTAGGGGGAAAAAAAAATACTCTGCAATTAAAATATAGAAAATCGTATATTTACTTGGATTGAACCACTAATATTGTTCCTATTATGGGCGGCATGCACGAATCATGAAAGTAACAGAAAGGAAGTTATCTTTCAAAGTTTGTGTGTCACCACGTAATGAGTGCATTTGGGTACTGGATTTGGAGGGAAAAAGCACAGTTATTTGCTATTATAAGATAGAAATTCTGAAATGTATTGTGAATAGCCCATGAATATTGTTCCTGTTATGGGTTAGATGAAACATGAAAGAAACAGAAGTGAGTTATCTGTCATACTTTATGTGTCATCATCTAATGAGTGTATTTGGGTCATGGATTTGGAGGAAAACACACAAATTTGCAACTAGAAAATAGAAAATCTGATATTTTGTGTGATTTGTCCATCAATATAGTTCCTGTTATGGAAAAGTTGAATCATGAAAGAAACAGAAGTGAGTTATCTGTCATAGTTTGTGTGTCACCATCTACTTAGTGCATTTGGGACATGGATTTGGATTAAAAATACACACAAATTTGCAATTACAAAGTAGAAAATCAGATATTTTGTGTGATTAGTCCATGAATATTGTTCCTGTTGTGGGTGAGATGAATCATGAAAGAAACAGAAGTGAGTTATCTTGCATAGTTCTTGTGTCACCACCTAATAAGTGCATTTGGGTCCTAGATTTTGAGTATAAATACACAGTAATTTTCAATTAAAAAATAGAAAATCACATATTACGTGTGATTGAACAATAAATATTTCCTGTTGTGGGTGAGATGAATCATGAAAGAAACAGAAGTGAGTTATCTGTCGTGATTTTGGTATCACCACCTAATGATTGCATTTGGTGACTGGATTGGGAAGAAAAATACACACAAATTTGCAATTACAAAATAGAAAATCCCATATTTCGTGTGATTCAAGAATGAATATTGTTCCTGTTATGGGTTAGATGAATCATGAAAGAAACAGAAGTGAGTTATCTGTCATAGTTTATGTGTCATCGTCTAATGAATGCATTTGGGTGATGGATTTGGACAAAAAATACACACAAATTTGCAACTAGAAAATAGAAAATCTGATATTTTGTGTGAGTAGTCCATGAATATTGTTCCTGTTATGGATAAGTTGAATCATGAAAGAAACAGAAGTGAGTTATCTGTCATAGTTTGTGTGTCACAATCTAATTAGTGCATTTGGGTCCTGGATTTGGAGGAAAAATACACACAAATTTGCAATTAGAAAATAGAAAATCAGATATTTTGTGTGATTAGTCCATGAAGGTTGTTCCTGTTATGGGTGAGATGAATCATGAAAGAAACAGAAGTGAGTTATCTGTCATAATTTGTGTGTCACCAACTCATAAGTGCATTTGTGTACTGGATTAGGAGCATAAATACACAGTAATTTGCTATTAAAAAATAGAAAATCACATCTTTCGTGTGATTGAACAATTAATATTGTTCCTGTTATGGGTTAGATGAAACATGAAAGAAACAGAAGTGAGTTATCTGTCATACTTTATGTGTCATCATGTAATGGGTGCGTTTGGGTCATGGATTTGGAGGAAAAATACACACTAATTTGCAATCAAAAAATATAAAATCCCATATTTCGTGTGATTGAACAAGGAATATTGTTCTTGTTATGAGTGAGATGAATCATGAATGAAACAGAAGTGAGTTATCTTTCATAGTTTTTGTGTCACCACCTACTAATAAGTGCATTTGTGTACTGGATTTGGAGGATAAATACACAGTAATTTGCAATTAAACAATAGAAAAGCCAATATTTCGTGTGATTGAACAATGAATATTGTTCCTTTTATGGGTGAGATGAATCATGAAAGAAACAGAAGGGAGTTATCTGTCATGATTTGGGTATAAACACCTAATGATTGCATTTGGTGACTGGATTGGGAAGAAAAATACACACTAATTTGCAATTAAAAGTTCCAAAATCAGATTTTTCGTGTGATTGAACAATGAATAATGATAGTGTAATGGATAAGATGATTAATGAAAGAAACAGAATTGACTTATATGTCAAGGTGGTTTGTGTGTCACAACCTAATTAGTGCATTTGGTTACTGGTTTTGGACAAAAAATTACCAGGGAACAACAAAACTATTAAAACTTTCATAAAGACTAAAGTATCAGCCTTAGAATTGGCAATATACTTTCATACTCTAACCAATCCATAGAATGAACAGTATTCATCCTTAAAACAACAGAAAGTAACAAACTGTTGCACTCAACAAAAACTTAGAAACAATCTTTATTTCTTAGGTTACTACTTGTTCATAGAAAAATAAAGAAATAGAACTAGTAGTAGGAACATAAAGTAAGGAGGGAAGTACTATGTATGGACCGTTCTAAGGGGGAGTCGAACCACGAGACACAGTTACTGAATATAACCGAATCATTGCGAGATGACGAAATTTACACCACTTAAAGTGCGGTAAGAATTATTCCTTCACAGATTGCAACGAGTAATTGAATGAAAATACCTCGGTATTTGCCAAACGTAAATCATTATTACAACGAAGAGCAAAATGGAGAACATAACAACACAATCAGCATACAAGAGGAAGCCATTGAAGCCTAGGTATGTTTTGGATTCGGCGGAGTACTGTGCAAGAATGACTGAGCTAAATGACGGTGACGAAAACAACGAGAATAATCCATTCTTATATCATTTTGAAACTGGGTTTGATGCGCTATGTGCCGAAAACGGCAACTTGGTACTCACAATACTTAATGGATGCAACAAGATAGACGACGTTGGAGATAGACTCGACAGCCCAAAAGGGCATTTCGATGAAGAAGAAGCTTTAGAAATTTGGGAACAATGCTTGAAGTACGTAACTGAGGACATATTTCCTTTCTACAAGGAAGGCGACACTGATGCCGTTGACCACGTATGGGCTTTGGGTATCATTGTGGCACACATTTTATGCGGTTATCAGGCATTGAAAGGAACGGAGGACATACAGTGCTACAACAACGTGGGTATTGGACGACCAGTACAATCAGGAGAACGAGTGAGGCTCGAACTCAATGGTCATACAGTTCCACCCAAAAAATGGAGTAACCTTACGCCGGAAGCCAGAAAACACATAAAGCAATGCATACATTTTCACCCGGGTAACCGTCCCTGTCTGACAACCCTTTGGTTAAACGAGTGGCGCACAATGACTGAAGAGGCAATCATTGAAAAAAACAGTATAATGTACATCGAAGAAACCGACGACGGAAAGGAACGAAACAAAGAAACGAAGATAAACAACAACAATAAAAACAATTGGAATTCATTCATGAACAAAGCGAAAAAGCAGTCTAAGAAGAAAAAAAGAAAACTCAAACAATTTGCAAACAAAGAGAAAAGGGAGGAAGAGGATAGAAACGAGAGAAACATTGTGCACTGGCTACAACTTTACGAAAAACGTTGGAATTCACCGGAAGATTTAGAGGAATACAATAACTATCCCGTTCCTTGTGGTGCGTGGGGACGTGTGAAATAGTCCTAGTAACAAGAAGCTTTACTATGGAAAAACTTACCCCTACTTACCACGAATACGTGCAGAATCCTGTCGTACTTAAATACGTAAATATAAAAATTAACTACTGTGAAAAACGTTAGTTACAAATGAAAAAGTCAGAATTGCCGTTCCAGGAAGCTAAATCTGAAACGCCGTTCCAGAAATTTAAACCGAAAACGCTAATAAAGACGTTCTGTAAATTTTCCAAAACAGTGAATTGTTACCTGCAACACCGTTCCAGACACATAACACGGAAACACCGTGGCAAAAATCGTGCTGATTTTCCATTACAGGCTCATCAATGCAACTGGTTCCTTACAAATGAAGAAGTCAGAATTGAGGTTCCAGACAACTCAATCAGGAACGCCGTTACAGAAACTTAACCTTAAAACGAAAATGCATACGTTGTGCGGATTGCCCAAAACAGAGAATTGTTGTCTCCAACACCTTTCCATACAATGTGCCTGTTTTCGGTTCTACAGATTTCAATATGAAGTGATGTGATACGGTACTAGTAGTAGGATGGGGAACATCAAAATAAATTGGTATCGTACAATCTAGTACCGTTACTAGTACTAATTGTTGGGAAATAGGAAGCGAATGTACGGAAGAAAAAAAATGGCGCGGCTAGGCAGACAGTTCTTTTTGGTTGGCCCGCGCTCACAAGCCCGCTTAGACAAAGACAAATGTATTGCAAATTGCTGAATTCGTACAATCGATCACAAAACAAGGCAGCATAAAAATTCACAAAATTGCCAAAAACACCAACAATTGAAAAATTTGAAATACAAGATGACGAAACAAAAATGGTCCAACCTACCCAAGGCAAAAATAACACGTCTCCAAGAAAAGAAAATAGCAGAAAAAGCAACCGCAGTCAGGGATGGAGACACTAGAGATAATACCAAAAATACAGGCATTACAACCATGTCCAGCGAGACGAACACAAACATTGCAGCAACACAAAAAGGCACCACCACGACGGAAAGAGAAAAACCACTAAAAAGGAAAGCGGAAAACATTAGCATCATGGACAGCAGCGACAGCTGACAGTGAAAGTGACACTGACAGTGACACTGATTCGAGTTCGGTTAGTGAAGACAATGATGGGAGCTCCAAAAAGAATAAGGATACTAGAGAAAATACCAAAGAGAAAAAAAGACAAAAAACTACGGAGGGCGGACGACAGAAAAAGAAAAACGAGAAAGAAAAAATATTAACAGAAATAGCGAATGAGGATCCGGATCTAGTACAGGATTGGATGAAAACGTGGAGCAAAGGTAAGAAGGGAGAGAATTCTAAAGAGAATGCTGCAAAAACTACCAACACGGTACCATTGAAAACAGTGCGGGGCGGCGATAGCAGTGATAAAGTGAGTACATTGAGTGGTAGAACTATACATAGTATCGAAACGGAAACTATGAAAGTATTGAAAACATATAAAGATACAATTGAAGGACAGGTGAGGGCATATGTGAAGAAGAAATGGTACGGTGGCCTGAAATTTATGACAACAAACACACTCTCCAATAAAATAATCGTGCAAGGAATCGATGAGTGTGTAATATCCTATCCAAAAGATATACCCATTAAGAAAATCTGTGCCTACTTTGATAATGCAGTACCAATAGCCCTGGCAAAATTGAGACACAATAATCAAACATTGGCTAGAAAAAATTGGTTTGGTAAGTGACGGCGTAATTGTTGAGTCATCTGGAAATTATGGTACTTTCGACATTCTTCAATATGTGCCTACGACAGACATACAACTAACCCAACCATACTATGATATCATACTGCCATTTGATGACATCACCGCAGTTGATAGTGAAATGGCAAAAGTGCCGGCATCATTCCCTGGTACTGTAGCTCTAAATACGGACTCGATGGAAATTCTGGCGAAAGAGTACCGGCGATACGGAAATGCGGCTAATGAAGAATTTTATTATTTTGTGACAAGAATCCTGTCTGCCATTAATCCGGGGAAGACGAACTTTAGGCTGAGGAAGACAAAGGATCTTATTAGTACCATCTTTAGTGTTACGGATGAGGCTTTTGCCCTAATGATAATTGACAACGAGTACAGAAATTGGGAAAAACAAAAGGAAATGAAACTTGATGGAACATACACGACACACAAAAAAACAAAATACATGAAAAAAAAATATTGCGATTCAAAAAGTGGAAGTGCAAATGGATGGGACAAAGAAGGACGGAAAGTGTTCACTAAATTGTGCAAGAAGATACAAACGTTAAGAGAAAATCCCGAAACGGGTATAAATTTGGAGAAAATGATGCTACAAAGATTTGACTCAGAAAGCAATCCTTCCAGTACTGTGTCGAATAATGGTGGCACTGTTGCCAGTAGTCTTGCTGAAGAGGAAAGTGAGGATGAAAACTATATTGATCCGGCATGGAGACAATTGCTTGACGAAATGGAGGAAGTTTAGGCCTTGTTTTCAGAATCGATACTGTTCATTTTGTCAGTCCATTCACTAATTTGACGAGGGTTCGTTCTGTGTGACAAATACGATTAAATTGTACAGAAAGAAGTACTCGTACATATCATACATATTTTGCATACGATAGTACTATTAGGCAAATTCTTTACACGAATAATTCAACTGTAGTGGTAGGTAGTCGCAAGCGATGATAGTAAATTTCAAGGGTTGTTTGTTGCGAGCACAAATATTAAATTATAAGGGTAGTGGGTAGCAAGCAATGGAGATACATTTTAAGGGTTGCGTGTCGCGAGCACTAATGTTGAATTTTACTGGTTGTGAGTCATGACGTTGCAAAATTCATTTTTGTACATGTGATTCGCGAAGGTACGGGTAGGTGATATTAAAAATTAAAAATCAATATTCATGACCCAAGGAAAAAAATAATCGCGAACCAGGGGTTGAGAGTTAGAAAAATGAGCATGATACGAAGCGACCGAATCACAGGGGGGGTTTGGTTGTGAGTCATGACCTTGCGTATTTAATTCTAGTAAATGTGCTTCGCGAGCGTACGGGTAGGTTTTATTAAAAATTAATAATAATTATTCATGACCCAAGGAAAAAAATAAACGCGACCCACGTATTGAGAGTTAGAAAATTATGCATGATACTGACCTAGTGAATCACAAGGGGGACTCGTGTTAAAATTACACACAAAAAGGGGTTGCGACAGTACCTCGCGACAAAAAAAAAAAGGGTCGCGTGACCGTTATCGGACGTAGATTCAGTACTAATTCCAAAATAATTTGAACGTTCAAAAAAATTCAAACGGATCACATACAGCATTCAGTACTAGCATGTAGATTCAGTAATCACTCACACTGTTCGAAAAGTGAATTTAGTTCACTTTCCAATCAAATTGACCGAGCTCATTTTCCAACTTATCTGAGTAGAGTGTTGTTTCTTGCAAGCAACACTTCGTCCGAGAACGTGGGATCTGACCCTCTTTGTCACATGCCTCAGGCGACGATGTCACGAGCACAACGATCCGTTCTCAGATATTTCAGTCCGAAATAACAGCCTTGTACTGCAAAAGAAGTAGAAAGCATTCGATTAGGGATTAGTTGCTGGAAAGATATTCTTGTTTGGACGGCCGCCTTACATAGACATCTTCAAAGCACAAAATCTGCATCAATTGCCTATATATCAACAGGAACAAGACCCTGTTTTTCGTGACATAGGAGTTAGAAGTCTGCAAATCAACGGCAGCACCAACAACGATTGTCGGAACAACATATTGGCAACAACGATTGGAATCGAAGGCAGCACCAAGTGGAAGGCAACAACGTGAGATAAATAGACATTGCTGCCTGCCTGTTGCATTGATGATGATGTTCTTTTTCCTCACTTCTATTTTTTCTTCTTATTTTCATAGGGACGGATCGGAATAACAAATCGGAACAATAGAGGCTAGGCGAATCTTTCCTGGTGTTGCTGGAGGGGCATCTTCTTCTTCCCTGCTGGAGGCTGCAACATCGGACCGGAACAGGAATCGGAACAATAGAGGTGCGGCGAATCTTCCGTTGAGGTGGAACAACAGATCAGAACAACAAATCGTTAGCAACGAATTGATCGGACGCCAACCGTGTAGGTCAGCATGTAGATTATATTATTCTGTTGTTATTATTTACTCTACTAGTACTACATCAATAGATACTCACCCATTTTGTTCAATCATTACATGTTTTCATAGACCAGCAACAGCAACAACAATTGAATTGCAAATGGCAGCGGTAACAACAATAGCGGCGGCAGATAGCAAGCAACACGGAGCGGCGACAGAGAGTAATCAACAGCAATTGAGCAAACTGGAACAATCGAACCAACCGAAACCGGGAACGATCAAAACGCAAAGCAAAAGCAACAGCAACCACCAGGAACGATTGAACCATTGGCATCGGCATCTGCATCGGCATCAACAGCACTCCTCCTCCTCCAACACATCCCGCGGCAGCGTACGATTTGACACATCGTCAGCAACAGCAACCGCAATCTTCAGCAATTCATCTACTACTCCATCGGCAACGGCATCCTTGTTGGATATCAGAGAAATATTAGACCACAACAGACCGGCACCTCAACCGGCCTGCAGCTACAAGCTACAGCTCCCGTTGCCCTTCTTTGCCTTTGGACTGAGTCAGCCCAACAGCCAGTTTGAAAAGGAAATTAACATGTTGACCATGAGAAATTCAGAAAGAGCTATGAAGCAGAGAAGAAATGGGAAACTAGTATACCATCCAAAATACGGAAAAAGGGCATTTCGTGCAACGCCGTTGCAGAAAATAGAAAAACACAAAATACACATGAAAAGGGGGGTATGACTGTACCGTACTAGTATACCATCCAAAATACAGAAACAGGGCATTTTGTGCAACGCCGTTGCAGAAAATAGAAAAACGCAAAATACACATGAAAAGGGGGTATGACTGTACCGTACTAGTATACCATCCAAAATAGGGAAAAAGGGCATTTCGTGGAACGACGTTGCAGATAATAGAAAAACGCAAAATACCCCCAAACACCGGTAGTAATAAGAATAACATGTACCCGGATTACGTGAAATATGGTCGAGAAGACAGGGAAAAACAACTACTCCCGTTTTCTTTCTTCGTCACGCTGTAAACAAGGGGGGTTTCTTCTTCTTGGTAACCTTCTGCTTTCCGTAACCAGTAGTGATCAGAGGAGAGTCCCGGTAGCAACGTACACAATATACCTGATATTTGGGAGTGCGGACCATCGTTACTACTGAAGTCGTACGATAGCCAGTAATAACAATAAAAATGGAGAAACGATTGAGATTGAAAAATTGCGACCATGCACTGTTTGTTTCAGGCATAAAATTCAGTGACATGCCACTACTTCGGAAACAGATGCCAGTGGGGTAGGAAAATGAAATGTGCATAAAAATATTATGAGTGCGACATTAATTTTAATAAATAGGGTGAAATTACAAAGGGGGACCAGTGGAGTTTGACCCAAATATGCGCGTGATTCTGAAATAACCCTGAATCTCGTTTGTGTGACGTGGATACATACTAGTATTGAATCCGTGTAGGTTTCTACGCAAGTAGATTACTACACACTTGATTGATCGATCGATACGACGAGGCTACTTCAACTTCTGTAGAATTCTACACGATTTTGTACTAGTGTAGATTTCTACACGTTTTTTGTACTGGATACATACTAGTATTGAATCCGCGTAGGTTTCTACGCAAGTAGATTACTACACGCTTGATCGATCGATCGATGGATCGATACGACAAGGATACTTAAACTTCTGTAGAATTCTACACGATTTTGTACTAGTGTTGATTTCTACACGTTTTTTGTATTGGATACATACTAGTATTGAATCCGCGTAGGTTTCTATGCCTGTAGATTTGTACATGCTTTTTGTACTAGATAGATACTAGTATTGAATCCACGTAGGTTTCTACGCCTGTAGATTTGTACATGCTTTTTGTACTGGGTACATACTAGTATTGAATCCACGTAGGTTCCTATGCCTGTAGATTCGTACACACTTTTTGTACTAGATACATACTAGTATTGAATCCTTGTAGGTTTCTACGCAAGTAGATTCATACACGCTTTTTGTACTAGATACATACTAGTATTGAATCCTTGTAGGTTTCTACTCGAGTAGATTCATACACGCTTGTTGTACTAGATACATACTAGTATTGAATCCGCGTAGGTTTCTACGCGAATAGATTACTACACGCTATTTGTAATAGATACATACTAGTATTGAATTCGCTTAGGTTTCTACGAGAGTAGATTACTCCCCACTTTTTGTACTACTAGATACATACTAGTATTGAAATCAAGTAGGTTTCTACGCGAGTAGATTACTACACGCTTGTTGGACTAGATACATACTAGCATGAGGGTATTTTTGGTTCAATTCCTGGGCACAAACTGACTTATTGGGTAATGACTCAAAAAGTATCTGGTCCAAGCCATGAATACATTCATCATGACCCATCAAATGCATATTGGGAACAACTTTGTCACACAGAATGCCCAAAATGTTGTGGTTTGACTCTCCAAATGGCAAACATGGGGGTATTTTTGGTGCAATTCCAGAGCACAAACTTACTTATTGCGTAATGACTCCAAAAGTATCTGGTCCAAGCCATGAATACATTCATCATGACTCATCAATTGCATGTTGGGAACAACTTTGTCACACAGAATGCCCAAAATGTTGTGGTTTGACTCTCCAAATGGCACAAATGAGGGTATTTTTGGTGCAATTCCGGGGCACAAACTCACTTATTGAGTAATGACTCCAAAAATATCTCATCCAAGCCAGGAATACATTTATCATGACTCATCAATTGCATATTGGGAACAACTTTGCCCCACAGAATGCCCAAAATGTTGTAGTTTGACTCTCCAAATGGCACACATGAGGGTATTTTGGGTGCAATTCTAGGACACAAACTGACTTATTGGGTGATGACTCCCAGAGTATCCGGTCCAAGACAGGAATACATTTATCATGACCCATCAATTGCATATTGGGAACAACTTTGCCACACAGAATGCCCAAAATGTTGTGGTTTGACTCTCCAAATGGCAAACATGAGGGTATTTTTGGTGCAATTCCAGGGCACAAACTGACTTATTGGGTAATGACTCCAAAAATATCTGGTCCAAGCCAGGAATACATTTATCATGACCCATCAAATGCATATTGGGAACAACTTTGCCCCACAGAATGCCCAACATGTTGTGGTTTGACTCTCCAAATGGCAAACATGAGGGTATTTTTGGTGCAATTCCAGGTCACAAACTGACTTATTGGGTAATGACTCCCAGAGTATCCGGTCCAAGCCGGGAATATATTTATCATGACCCATCAAATGCATATTGGGAACAACTTTGCCACACAGAATGCCCAAAATGTTGTGGTTTGACTCTCCAAATGGCAAACATGAGGGTATTTTTGGTGCAATTCCAGGGCACAAACTGACTTATTGGGTAATGACTCCAAAAGTATACGGTCCAAGCCATGAATACATTTATCATGACTCATCAAATGCATATTGGGAACAACTTTTACAAACAGAATGCTGGAAATGTTGTGGTTTGTCTCTCCAAACGGCACAAATGAGGGTATTTTTGTTGAAATTCCAGGGCACAAACTGACTTATTGGGTAATGACTCACAAAGTATCCGGTCCTGGCCATGGATATATTTTTCATTACTCATCTGATGCATATTGGGAACAACTTTTACAAACAGAATGCTGAAAATGTTGTGGTTTGTCTCTCCAAATGGCACAGAAGAGGGTATATGTGGTGCAAATCCAGGGCATAAACTGACTTATTGGGTAATGACTCCCAAACTATCTGGTCCTAGCCATGAATAATTTTTTCATGACTCGTCAAATGCATGTTGGGAACAGCTTCGCCCCACAGAATGCTGGAAATGTTGTGATCTATCTCTCCAAATGGCACACAAGAGACAATTTTGGGTGTAAACCCAGGGCACAAACTGCCTTAGTGGGTAATGACCCCCAAAGTATCAGGTCCAGGCCATGAATAATTTTTTCATTACTCATCTGATGCATATTGGGAACAACATTTACACTCACAATACAGAAAATGTTGTGGTTTGATTCTCCAAATGGCACAGAAGAGGGTATTTTTGGTGCTATTCCAGGGCACAAACTGACTTATTGGGTAATGACTCCCAAAGTATCTGGTCCGGGCCATGAATAATTTTTTCATGACTCATCAAATGCGTATTGGGAACAACATTTACACTCACAATACTGAATATGTTGTGTTTTGTCTCTCCAAATGGCAGACAAGAGAGTATTTTTGGTATGAATCCAGGGCACACACTGACTGAGTGGGTAATGACTCCCAAAGTATCAGGTCAATTCAATTTATTTTTCTGGCACATTTCATCTTATCGATAATTGGAATAACACTAATAATCCAATCACCAAACATGTAGTTTAATGAGTGTCAAATAAAATTAATTCATAAGTTGTTTAATCAAAATGGAAGTGCTGTTTTTGGATTATTCTCAAACAAAAATATAAGTGTGCAGGCATTACTAGTTGTAGATGATACTACATGCAAAAAGGTACACCGTTGGGTACTTTGCAAAAAGTGTACGTAGGTATTGGTAGGTACTGTGCTGACCCAGGACAGTGTCGAACCACCGACTGGCTATCAGATTCTATAGATGAGTATGGAATTTAAGTACATAACCTTCGTGTAATCAAATTTTCCATTTTGAAAAATTATGGCGCGGGAGGGGTGGCTTGCACTGGTACATGCTTTACTTATGTAGAAAATAAAGGCCACACACAAGCCAGACGACACATGGAAGAAGTCAGGGTACACAGCATACACAACACACCCAAAACCACACACACATGAAAAACTGAAGAAACACGAAAAACTGAGCACACACACGAAACTGCACACACACGAAACTGCACACACACAAAACCAAAAAAAAATACATGCTTCTTGGTTGACACGGTACTTTTTAAAAAGTACAGAAAATGAATGTTGTGCGACAGTCACGGACAACAGAATAATGGAACAACAAAGAAACACTAGTGAGTGTAACAGGGGAACAAGGGAACAACAAAATGGAACAACAACAACGGAATGCAAGTGAGTGACAACAATGATGGCAATTTGTTGGAGATTCTATTTGTTTCTGATCTTTCTTTCTTTTATTTTTATCGGACGGGGGAACAACAGAGCAAAACAACAAACGAAATGGAACAACGGAGCAACAATGAAACACAAGTAAGTGACAACAATGACAACAATTTGTTGGAGATTCTATTTGTTTCTGATTTTTGTTTCTTTTATTTTTATTGAATGGAACAACAGAGCAGAATAGCAAATGAAACGGAGCAACGGAACAACAACGGAACGCAAGTGAGTGACAACGACAACAATTTGTTGGAGATTCTATTTTTTCTGATCCTTCGTTCTGTTATTTTTATTTGTCACAGCAAGAATGGAACAATGGAACAATGGAACAATGGAACAAAACAACAGCACAATGGAATGAAACAACAACAAACATGGAGCAACGGAAACGGAGCAACAAAAACGGAGCAACGAAAATGTAGCAACAAAAATGGACTAACGCAAACGGAGCAACGCAAACCGAACAACGCAAACCGAACAACGAAAACCGAACAACGAAAACCGAACAACGAAAACGAAACAACAAAAATGGAGCAACAATGGAACATGGTCAAAACGGAATGCCAAAATGGAACAACAAAACGAAGTAGCGGCAGCAGCAAGCAACGAGAGCAACAGCGTGGCCACAGTAGTAGAAACAGCAGCAAAAGCGAGAGTAGTAAACCCAACTCCAACCCATGAGTGATGAATGTTGATCCGGCAATAACAGCATCGATGAATGCCCATTTATCCCTTCAATTAATGTAGAAAATAACAGTACATACATAATACAAAAATACTACTAGTTATGAACTTCTTAATATTGAGAATATTAGAAATTATGGAGGATTCGTAATACGTTGCAATAGGAATAAATCAAGCATAATAGAATCTACATTTTAAAAAGGGAATATTGTAGTCAAGAAATAGAATTCACAATTAGGAGAGCAGAATCGAATTGTTATTTGGGAGATTAATATTTTGGAATTCATACTGAGTAAAGATTTCTTTTTTATTCGTGAATAGAAGTAAGTGTTGTTGGTACGGAATAATAATTGGGTTCTGCTAGAGACTGAAATAAATTATTTTTATTCGAGAGTAGAGTAATGTGCATCACGCGCACAGAAATAGTGCTGAGTTTACGTATACCCCTTATATGATTGTCGTGAATTTCATGGTGTACAGAAAAATTGCCGTGTTAAATTAACGCACAAAATTTGTGCGCGAGAAGTAAATTCAAACCCCGCGAAACAGTTCTCGGACGTAGTAGGATGGGGAACATCAAAATAAATTGGTATCGTACAATCTAGTACCGTTACTAGTACTACTTGTTTGCTAGGCAGACACTTCTTTTTGGTTGGCCCGCGCTCACAAGCCCGCTTCCACAAAGACAAATGTATTGCAAATTGCTGAATTTGTACAATCGATGCAAAAACAAGGCAGCATAAAAATTCACAAAATTGCCAAAAACACCGGCAATTGAAAAAATATAAATACAAGACGCCGAAACAAAAATGGTCCAACCTACCCAAGGCAAAAATAACACGTCTCCAAGAAAAGAAAATAGCAGATATGGCAAACGCAGTCAGGGATGGAGACACTAGAGATAATACCAAAAATACAAGCATTACCACCATGTTCACCAAGAGAAACACAAAAATTGCAGCAACACAAAAAGGCACCACCACAGCGGAAAGAGAAACACCACTAAAAAGAAAAGCTGAAAACATTAGCATGATGGACAGCAGCGACAGTGAAAGTGAAAGTGACACTGACAGTGACAGTGACACTGATTTGGTTAGTGAAGACAATGATGGGAGCTCCAACAAGAATAAGGATACTAGAGAAAATACCAAAGAGACAACAAAACAAAAAACTACGGAGGGCGGACAACACAAAAAGAAATAGGTGAACGAAACGGTGAAAACATTAACAGAAATAGCGAATGAGAATCCAGATCTAATAGAGAATATCCTGAAAATGGTGAGAGCTGGTAAGAAGGGAATCAATTCTAAAGAGGAGACTGCAAAAAATACCAACACGGTTCCATTGAAAACAGTGCGGGGCGGCGATAGCGTTGATAAAGTGAGTACATTGAGTTGTGGAACTAGACATAGTATGGAAACGGAAACTATGAAACTATTGAAAACATGTAAAGATACAATTGAAGGACAGGTAAGGGCCTATGTGAAGAAGGAATGGTATGGTGGCCTGAAATTTATGACAACAAACACACTCTCCAATAAAATAATCGTGCAAGGAATCGATGAGTGTGTAATATCCTATCCAAAAGATATACCCATTAAGAAAATCTGTGCCTACTTTGATAATGCAGTACCAAAAGCCCTGGCAAAATTGAGACACAATAATCAAACATTGGCTAGAAAAAATTGGTTTGGTAAGTGACGGCGTAATCGTTGAATCATCTGGAAATTATGGTACTTTCGACGTTCTTCCATATATTCCTACGACCGGCGTACAACTAACCCCACCATACTATGATATCATACTGCCATTTGTTGTCATCACCGCAGCTGATAGTGAAATGGCAAAAGTGCCGGCATCATTCCCTGGTACTGTAGCTCTAAATACGGACTCGATGGAAATTCTGGCGAAAGAGTACCGGCGATACGGAAATGCGGCTAATGAAGAATTTTATTATTTTGTGACAAGAATCCTGTCTGCCATTAATCCGGGGAAGACGAACTTTCAGCTGAGGAAGACAAAGGATCTTATTAGTACCATCTTTACTGTTACGGATGAGGCTTTTGCCCTAATGATAATTGACAACGAGTACAGCAATTGGGAAAAACAGAAGCAAATGAAACTTGATGGAACATACACGCTGTAGAATGTACGTAAGTACCGTAGGTGTATTTTTGACCAACAACAGGATTCAATAGCCCATTCATACAATTCCTTCTCTGCAACTAATGGTATGCTATGATTCCGCATGATTTTCATTAACTTGATCTTGACCTTCAGTTTGTCTGATTAGGAGAAAACAAATTATCATCAGAAACAGAGTCATCATCATCGTCGTTGTTTACTAATTCCCAACCAATCAAATAACGCTCCATCGGTTCGACAGAAGGGTCATACATAACTGATTGGCAAGCACCTCTGGTAATATGCCACTACTCAGTGGACCGTTACAGGTGTTTGTTAGACCTAATTGTTCACTAGCATCCTCTAGCTTCTTTACTTCAATTTTCTAATGAATACGGAAGGTGCAAAATCATCTACCCCAAACAACGGTAGTGATAAGAATAACATGTACCCGGATTACATGAAATATGGTTCATAAGACCGGGAGAAACAACTACTCCCGTATGCTTTCTTTGTCTTGCTGTAAACAAGGAAGGTTTCTTCTTCTTGGCAACCTTCTTCTTTCCGTAACCAGTAGTGACCAGAGGAGAGTCCAGGTAGCAATGTTTACAATAAACCTGATATATAGGTGTCGTCACCATCATTAGTACAATAGCCAGTAACAACAATAAAAATGAGGAAATAATTGAGATTGAGAAATTGTGACCATGCACTATTTGTTTCAGGCATAAAATTCAGTAACATGCCACTAATTCAGAAACAGATGCCAGTGGGGTAGGAAAATGTACTGAGCATCAAAATATTATGAGTTTGACATTAATTTCAAAAAATAGAGTGAAATTACAAAGGGGGACCAGTGGAGTTCGGCCCAGAAATGCGTGTGATTCCCGAAGAACCCCAAATCTCGTTTGTAACTGTGACGTAACACAAGAGAACACAATCACAAGGGTTGATTAAGACAAGGAAAGAATAAAGTTGGGACACTGTAAAAAAATACCCGACAAATAATGCGTTTTTTTTCCTTCAAAAGTGCAGTTTTAATGTATTCTTCGTTACTTAAACGATGCTCATGCTTGCGTCAAATCCGTGCAAAAAAATCCGAAATGTGTTGATTCGCGCATGAAAAATACTCTGAAAAGAGGTCCCACTTGGAAGGGTCATCCAGAACCTCAGAAACAGAACCTCTTCCCGGTCATCGGAATTCGGTCTCGTTCGATCAGTCAGTCACGAGGATTATCGTAACAATGGGTCATTCCCAAAATACTGTTTTATGTAGTACATAGATAACTGTTTTTAGTATTTCGGGAATGAATTTTTTTACATAGATTTTTTAGCGGGCTAGTGCATAAATCTCATTTTGGAATGTGGAATCTCATTTTCTCTCATTTTGGAATATATGTGGAATTCTTCGTGTGAATAAGTATGGCACGAAAACATGCAGATTCCCAAAAAAAAGTATGTATACATGAATCATAGTCGGCGTGAGCTCACGTCGACTATGATTTATGTAAAAAAGACTGGTCAAGTAAAAAATTTCCGGTTTATGTACTACGTAAAAGTATTTCGGGAATGATCCAATGCCGACGAAATTGTGAGACGAAAAGATACCTACCGTACGGCACCTACTGTACGAATACAGCCTTATTGGCACAACAGGTATATTGTTGCATTGAAAGCAAATCTTAGGGGCGCTCCTATGGCCGGTTTTTGGCTCGGCTCAGCTCCAAAAATAGCCTTTGAGTCCAACAATTTTGGGATTGGAGCCCAGCCGAGCCAAGTTCTGACGCAATGGGTCATTCCCGAAATACTTTTATGTAGCACATAAACCGGGAATTTTTTACTTGATCAGTCATTTCTTACATAGATCATAGTCAATGTGAGTTGATGTAGCGAGCCGAATGACAGTAATGGTAGTGCCACGTGGCACTTCCTACAACAGGTAGAGAGCCAGACCGGGGGAAAACCTAGTAGAAATCTAGTAGAAATCTAGTAGATTTCACAATCACTGAAACCAGCTTCTAAGCACACGCTTAGACCCCCGATAGCCTCAACAAGCCGGCAAAGGATTCCTCCAGCAAAGCGCAAGCCTACTGCACGCCCTACCAGAAGGAATACGATCGATTCCCCGTATCACTAAAACCAGCTTCTAAGCACACGCTTAGACCCCGCTAGCCTCAACAAGCCGGCAAAGGATTCCCCCAGCAAAGCGCAAGCCTACTACACGCCCTACCAGAAGGGATACGATCGATTCCCTGTATCACCGGATAAGATGTATCACTGTGTCACTGTATCACTGTAGCTTGTAGGAATGGATCGCTTGCAACCAAAAGACGCGTATGAAGTCAAAATGAGCTTCGGATGAACCAAATTACAGGCTAGCACTAGAACAAGCCTGTAAAGGATCATCCCTCCCGCAAAAGCAAGCAGCTCACTCTTTCTGTTCCTAAAACGATTAGTAATAGAATAAGTAAAAAGGCAACACGTCCTGGTCCAATAGTCCTCCTATTGTACCCGTACGACAAGCCTATCTGTCCTGGTCCCCTAGCCTCGCCTAGTGCACCCGTACAGCAGCCTACCGGTGGTCCCCTAGCCTGGCCTAGTGTACCCACACAGCAGTCAGTCGCTTCTAACGCACTTACACCTAAACAGCTCCCCCTTCACCTCACAACAGGCCCGGCCTTGATACCGGCGACTCCGGCGTCTCCCGCACAAGCACTTGATAGTCCGCACCTCCCATCGTCCGCTAATCGTGTGGCCGACACTTCCGAGAATCCGACAATCTTCCAAGCAGTCGAATCGATTTTGGTCTACCGATCCGCATCTCCTCCTCGGACCTCCATCCGCACCTCCTAGCGGCGAGTAGAACTCCAATCGCCCACGCTCAGTTAGCTTGCGCGAGATACCTTTTGACCTGTTTCTCCCCATTGTCATCACCGGCTCCCTATCGTCATTACTGCAGGCCCGGCCTTGATAGATACCGCACCCAAGCGTCCGCGAATCAAATTGGTCACCAGTCAACCTACTAGGCAAACACGTGCCTCCAGTCGCTTCAGCTTCTCCTACGTTGTACCTCCGGTTGACTCCGAGCGTACAGTCGACTCGATTTTGGTCACAGATCCGCAGCCCCTCCTACGTTGCACCACCAGTTGACTCTGATATCATCGATTCTCAGCCTTCCTGACCTAGAGATGTTGACCTACTCAGAGTACTTCCGGGCTACTCCCAGCCCCTTTGGTAGCGCGGGTGAGCGCAACATGGCATATGCTACCATCTTCAGCTACTTCACTCTGGCCTCCCCCCCCCAGGTCCTCCTGGGACACCTACTCAACCTCTTTGAGTCTGAGGCTGTAGGCGCGCTGGGGATCTTTGTAGCTGACTCCCAAGGCCTGCCCTGCCTCCGATTGGTGCATGGCCTTTGGAAGTACCCGGGGCCCTTGACTCAACACAGCCCCAACAAAAACAAGGCCTTTGGGTACTTGGATGACAACGAAGGGAAAGCCGGGGAACTGGTTCTAGTAGATGAAGCCATGCTGTCCCCCACCACCGCCTCCCGGGTGCTAACCCTGGATCATCACCTGGCAGAGAGGGAGGCGCACCCAGCAAGACTGTCCATTCCAGTGATCCCAGAAGGCACCGCCCACTCCGAGTTGATACAAGCCCACAAGGCCTTCTTCATCCCCTTCGAGTTGGGGCATTTCCTATTGGGAAAAGGGCTCTCTCCAAGCCAAGCCATGGGGGTCCTCCACCCTCAGCTCAATAGGTTGGGGTTAATGGAGTCCTGCACCCCCTTGTTCAATACCCTCCGGCTAGCTGGGACTACAGCTACAGAACCCGGGGGAAATCCCAAGCTCCTCCAGCCTGGCCCTTCCTTCCGAAGTGAGACAGGCCTCACCAACTACATGAAGCACAAGGTGATGTACCGGGACCTGCCTGAATTGGAGCGCCCATGGGACCCACCAGGAGACCCAAAGCTCACAGCAGCAGTCACCGCCCTTACAGACCACCAACTGAAGCTAAGTGAGAGCATGGACCACAAGAAGTTGCAGTCAGTGAGGACCACGTGGGGCCCCTTGTACACCCAGCGCTTGCTGCTGCTCTGCGGTAGACAGGACAAAGCGAACCTCCCCCCCATCTACCAAGCCTGGGCTCAAAAGAGCAAGCAGGAGAGGACCCACATGATCTTCCAAAGTCAAGTGGCAGCCAGGGCCTCCGAGTTGGGTATCCAAGCCCCATTGATTACCACCGCTGCTCTTAAGAGGTTCCAGGATGGCAATTTCCATGGTACTGATCCCTTTGATGTGGCAGATGGAATACTCCCCATGGCTTTCAAACCCCCAGGTGGGTCCGCGGCCACCCTGAAAAGGGAGCAGGAAGCAGCCGCCACTGTGGCAGCATATGACACTATGATCTCCACTGAAGGCAACTCCCTCACCTTGAAGGACTCCCTGGAGCTTCAGAAGACTAAAGCCTACATCCCTGTCGACTGGACTGAAGCCACCACCCAGCTGGAGAGCTACCTGGCTGTCCTAGCCACCATCCTAGGACTCAACCATGATGTCGTCACCAGCTACCAACAAAGCCTCCGCAGGCTCAAGATCCAGCAGATGCCCCTCCGAAGAGCAATTGCAGATGAGGTGGGAGAATTCCTCACCCCTGCCATTGTAGTCTACTACTTCCAAATCCGAGTCAGGGGGTGGCTGGAGGAGCAGTGGGAAGCGGACTCCACCATTCCCTCCCCGGACTTTGGGGTGGACTTCCACACCTTCAGGATGACCCAAAATCTCAACTGGCTCCTCAACGTCTCCAATGTTGCGGCCCTGAGACTCCTTCAAAGACCAGATCCTCCTCCATCCCCCACCAAGGCAGGCGCCAAGGGGAGTAGCCACAACAACAACAACACCACTCCCTCCAGCAGCCCGGGAGTCCGCAACCTAACCGTAGGGACTCAACAAACACGACTCACCAATCCACACCGGGACTCCCGCCTCCAAGACAGCAATCATCCCATTGTCAAGAAACTGGAGTCAGCAAAAATGAGGGAAGCCATCCAAGTTATGAGAGACAAAGGGAAAGGCCCCCTCTCCAGACCAGATGGCCAAGAGAGATGCCACTCGTGGCACATCAAGGGTGCCTGCTTCAGCAGCTGCAAGCACATATATGACCACGTGGCCATCACTCCCACCGAGCAAGATCTACTCTGGCAATGGTGCCAAGAGGCATATGCCTGACCGGTTGGCACGCGCCCTCACTTGGGGGCGGCGCCCTCCCCACCCCACATTGGCCTTGGGGGGATCATACTAAATAACAATCCATCACCTAATCACGAATCTAATCCTCACTTACGAATCACACATGAATTAGGTAAGCACAAACAGCACGCGCGCGCATGTACCCCTCTCAACATGTATGTGCCTCCCAAAATTTCTACAGGTTCCAAGGAAGCCCACCCCATCCCGTTGGGGGAAGCACCCACCATCCCACCAAGTCCTTCATCCACCTACACATTGCCTGGGTCCGATATCCTAGTCACTGCAAACCTATTGCCCTTGCCTAGGCCCGAGCTCCTAGTCAATGCCAACCCATTGCCTAGGCCCGAGCTCCTAGTCACCCCCACTGCTATGCCTATGCCCGAGCTCCTAGTCACTGCACAACCCTCGCCCGCGTCATTCCGGTCTGAGCCCCCATTCAATCCTGCTACCCCACCCCATTGCCGACTTGGTCCGCACCCCTCGTCACTACATCCCCCTACCCTGTCGACAGGCTGGACTTGCATATCAACCGTGCTATCACTGTCTACAACAACAGCACTAGCTGGGGGGACTTCATCCGGACCATCCGTGGACAAGGTGATATCCACCCACATGTGGGTACTCTCCCCCATCCAGCCAGTGGCATCCTAGACCAATTTGGAAAGGATGGCACCCCAGCATCCATGTCTGGACCCCCTTGGGACCCAGCCAGGATTGCAACAGCCATCAGCAGAGGGCCACACCAATCCTCCCACATGGGCATTGACTTCCTTTGCAAGGAGTATGCCGACATGATGGACAAACAACAATGGACTGTCCTCCCAGCCAGCCTCATCCAAGACCTTCCAAACCTCCGGCTAAGTCCACTGGGGCTAGTCCCCCAGCGAGGCCGGCGCCCCCAAATGATCTCAGATTACACCTACTCTGAAGTTAACCAAGACACCATCCCTCTAGCCCCAGCAGAAGCCATGCAATTTGGCCACACCCTGCCCCGGCTCCTCACCAAGCTGCACCGGGCGAACCCTCGGTTTGGCCCAGTCTACATGTCCAAGATTGACCTCGCGGATGGATTCTACCGGGTCCAGTTGAAACCAGAAGACACCATGAAGCTAGGAGTGCTGTTCCCTTCCAGAAAGGGCGAGCCACCCCTCATTGGAATCCCCCTCACTAACCCCATGGGGTGGAAATCCAGCCCACCGAACTTCTGTGCCTGTACAGAAACCATTGCAGACTTGGCCAATGCCACCCTCTCCACAGGGCTGGCAGAGGCCAGGATCACACCCCATCGACTGGATTTCCCCTCTGAAGCCACGCCCGCCGCGCCTCCAGCTCCCCCAAATGAGCCCCCCGCACCAACGGCGCCCAAGCCTCCCGCTACTGCCCCTAAGGTGCCCCATCTGCCCACTCCTCATAGTACCACTCCCAGCAAGAAGCCGGTGCGATACTGGGATGTCTATGTGGATGACTTCTGTGGCCTTGCGCAAGGCAACCAATGGACCCGACGCGCCATCAAGAGGGGGCTCTTCCAGTCTCTGGACAAAGTCTTCCGGCCCCTGGAGGCCTCTGACACTCCCTTCAGACAGGAACCAGCCTCCCTCAAGAAAATGCGCCAAGGGGACGCCAGGTGGACCACCAAGAAAGTCATCCTGGGCTGGCTCATTGATTCTATCAACAAAACCATCAGCCTTCCTCCCCATCGAGTGGCTCGGCTACAGGAGATTCTTCATTCCATTTCCCCCAACCAGCGCCATGTTCCTATCAAACAATGGCACCAAGTCCTGGGGGAACTCCGATTGATGGCCCTTGCCATCCCTGGCGCCATTGGCCTCTTCTCCATCCTCCAAGAAGCCTTCCGACACCAGGAACCTGGCAGGCAGCGCCTCCGGCTCACCAAGCGCGTCCATAGCTTCCTCCAAGACCTCCAATGGCTGGCCAATGATCTCTCCAACCGGCCTACTTCCCTTGCCGAACTAGTCCCCGACACTTTCCCAGCCACCCTCGGCGCTTGTGATGCCTCTGGTCGGGGCATGGGGGGCATCCATTTTGTCCCCCTTCCAACTGGCGCTGTGCAGCCCATCATGTGGAGGCATGCATTCCCCAAGTGGGTATCCACCCAACTAGTCACCTTTGACAACCCCAGTGGCACCATCACCAACAGTGATCTCGAGCTGGCTGGCTCCATTGCCCATAATGATGTCCTTGCTCAAGCCGCCTGTGTCCAGTCCAGAACCACTCACAACTGCTATGACAACACCGCCGCTGTCTACTGGCAAAGAAAAGGCGCCACTACTACTACTGGGCCTGCTGCTTACCTCCTTTGAATTCAGTCCCTACACCAGCGGCTCCATCAATATGTACCCCTCAGGGATTACATCCCTGGACCGGTGAATCACCTAGCTGATTTGCTCTCTCGCTCTGACCTCTCTGACACTGCCCTTCTCAATCATTTCAACACCACCTACCCCCAGGACTTGCCCTGGATCTTATGTCCCCTGCAGCCTCCCATGCATTCTGCTCTGACCTTGGCTCTATCAAGGAGACCATGCGCGCTTCAGTCACTGAGCTCTATGCCAAGCGCAAGGATGCCCATTGGAATCAATGGGTTCAATTCTGTTTGTCTCAAGGCTTTGAACCAACCCTCCACTCTGTTACAGATCCAATCCCCATCCTCCAAGTCTTTGCCCAGCGCCTCCATGATGGCCGACTCTCCTATAGCCGCAAGCCCATCAGATCTTGCACAGTATCGGACACCCTCAGGTCAGTGGGCCAGACGCTGGCCCGCTTGGGGTCCAAAGACCCCCGCACCAACTCTACCGGCAGTCTTGACTTCAGGCTAACTGCCCAGTTCAAGGCGTATGCCAAGCTAGACCCAGCCCCTTGCCGGGTCAAACCAGTCCCCATCACCCTTGTCATGCATGCCCTTCGCTTTGCATACTATGACTCCCCTTCCCATATCAGACAGGCCATTGCAAACATGATCTGCATAGCCTTCTTTTTCTGTCTGCGCCCTGGTGAGTACACTGGTACTACCAGGGATGACCAAGCCTTCCACCTCAAAGAGGTCTCCTTCTACCTTGGCTCCAAATTTGTACACCATGATGGCCCTGAACATGAGCTCCTTGCTGCTACCTCTGTCACCCTGACATTCACCACACAGAAGAATGGGGACAAAGGTGAGGTAGTTGCTCATGCCAGGAGTGGTGACTACCTCTGCTGCCCTATAGCAGCATGCGCGCGCCAAGTGCTCCACCTCAGGGGCTGCTGCACTAGCACCCACCCCTTCAGCCCAGACCTAAAGCTCGCCAGTTACTTTGACAATGGGGTTCTCACCCTCGTTCGCGCAGCAACGGTCACCTCCTCCATGAGAGTCTATGCCCAGACCCTCTACCATACCACAGGCATCTCCCCTGCAGCAATCTCTGCCCGATCCCTTCGAGCAGGAGGGGCTATGGCTCTGCTCCAGGGCAAATGTGATTCTAATGTCATCAAGCTTCTTGCAAGATGGCACAGTGACTGCATGATGAGGTACTTGCACCAGCAGTCCCTCCCCATCTTCCAGAATCTTGCCTCTGTAATGTTCAACAATGGAACATACTCCTTCCTGCCAGAAGAGTGGGTGCCGGCTGCCGCCCCCACTCCCCCTGGCAGCTCTCTCTGATTCCTCTTGGGGAATCTCCCACCCTCGCAGTCTGGCCTTCCTGTCTCCTCCAGGTCCAGTCTCCATCCAGCTCCCACCCTGTGGCTTGTGGCCCAATGGCAGAAAAGGCTTAACAGCCAAAGGCTTAACTGCCCAAGCTGTTAAGCCAGGCTGTGCGCCGGTGTGTGTGGGCACAGCAAACTAAGGGACCGGACTACAGCCTGCAAAACAACCAACAGGCTGGAGTTCCTGGCTCCCCCTCTAGCATTTGCTTAACCCACCAACACACCCATGAACTACAAGCATTGCACATACAGTACTACAAGTAGGCTGGCTACTGAGGCTATCACGAATGTAGTGAGTGATAGTTGATGTAGCGAGCCGAATGAAAGTAATGGTAGTGCCACGTGGCACTTCCTACAACAGGTAGAGAGCCAGACCGGGGGAAACCTAGTAGAAATCTAGTAGAAATCTAGTAGATTTCACTATCACTGAAACCAGCTTCTAAGCACACGCTTAGACCCCCGATAGCCTCAACAAGCCGGCAAAGGATTCCTCCAGCAAAGCGCAAGCCTACTGCACGCCCTACCAGAAGGAATACGATCGATTCCCCGTATCACTAAAACCAGCTTCTAAGCACACGCTTAGACCCTGCTAGCCTCAACAAGCCGGCAAAGGATTCCCCCAGCAAAGCGCAAGCCTACTACACGCCCTACCAGAAGGGATGCAATCGATTCCCTGTATCACCGGATAAGATGTATCACTGTGTCACTGTATCACTGTAGCTTGTAGGAATGGATCGCTTGCGACCGAAAGACGCGTATGAAGTCAAAATGAGCTTCGGATGAACCAAATTACAGGCTAGCACTAGAACAAGCCTGTAAAGGATCATCCCTCCCGCAAAAGCAAGCAGCTCACTCTTTCTGTTCCTAAAACGATTAGTAATAGAATAAGTAAAAAGGCCCACCACGCCCGCCCGCAGAAAAGGCTTAACAGCCAAAGGCTTAACTGCCCAAGCTGTTAAGCCAGGCTGTGCGCCGGTGTGTGTGGGCACAGCAAACTAAGGGACCGGACTACAGCCTGCAAAACAACCAACAGGCTGGAGTTCCCGGCTCCCCCTCTAGCATTTGCTTAACCCACCAACACACCCATGAACTACAAGCATTGCACATACAGTACTACAAGTAGGCTGGCTACTGAGGCTATCACGAATGTAGTGAGTGATAGCTCACGTGGACTATGATTTATGTAGTACATACTTTTTTGGGGGGCATGTTTCCCGCCTCTACTTGTTATTCCAAAATGAGAAAATGAGATTCCACATTCCAAAATGAGATTTGAACACTAGCCCGCCAAAAATCTACCGGTATGTAAAAAAAATCATTCCCGAACTACTAAAAACAGAAATCTGTGTACTACATAAAAAAGTACTTCGTATTTCGGGAATCAACCAATATGCCACACTAGATCGGCTCGGTTCGGCTCCATTATAACCCTAATAAACTAACCCTATTAAATTAATAGAGCCAAAAACGGGCCTTAAGTATTCCAAACGGTTCGGTTTTTATCTGAGCTGGCTGGCTTTTTTAATGAGTGATTCCCACCTAAGGAAAACGAATATAATTAATTAAAAAACACATAAAAAGTATGTGTTTTCTATATAGATGTATTCACTTCTTAATAAAATTTGTCAGTCGAGGGGCTCTCGACTGACAGTTTTTATTCACTTAACTAACACTGAATAGATTTCAACGGAATCTTAAAATCAAACATTGCACCTCTTGCACCTCTTTTGCCGGGCATGCTTTTTTTGTTTTTTGTTAAATGGCAAAAACGGTCCCACTTAACACCATGAATAAACAGGTTAAAAGGTACGAACCAAGATATCATTTAAAAACAGATCGATAAGTAAACACTGAAAAGACCCTATGTGTATTGAAAAGAATAAATGTAATTGCCCGTGAGGAAACTACTTAAAAAAGATCATGAAAAGCAATGCCAGTTCGGAATGGACCTCATTTATTCCATATATCACAATCAAACAAAAGGCCCATTGAATTAACTACTTAACCTCCCCGGCCAGCCTTGCTTGCCAAAATAGGCGGGTACTACCGTTTCTTCTTTAGGGATTCCAAATTCCAAATTTGTCACTTTATAAAAGTATTCGTCCGTTGGGGGTGATAAAAAAATATTCATTCTACCGTATTCACTTCCGTATACTTTTTATTAACTTTCGATTCTATTCACTTTCCTTAGGTGGGAATCACTCAATTATAGCCGCTGGAGCCCAACCGAGCCGAACCGAGTCATACGGTACGGTAGGAACGTGCCTTACAATAATTAGTCTCTGGACTAGATGTGCCGTAGGGTACATGGTATCAACAGTAGCATTTTAAAGAAAGATTTAGACAATTGTTTTCCTACCGTATCTGGGCTCTGTGAAAAGTGTGTTTTTGGTCGTCTCCAAATTATCATCGAAACCTTCTCATTTCTTGATCATTTAGGTTATTTTTCAAACGTTTTTTAAGTATGCCGTAGGTCGTACTAGTAAATATTACAAATAATAATAATATACCTCAAATTATCAAGACCTTTTATTTGTAGCAAATGGAGAGCAACAGAACAAGTTCTTTTCGACAAGTGAAAGTGTTACGGTACAGAAAGATCATTAATTTTTTTTGTGAAGAATTTCGGTCAAGTACCTACGTACCGGTACCGTATGAAACCCTGTGCAGCGTAAGATTACGAATACTGTAGCCGATTCATTCAGGGGTATCAATTACTTTCAAAATTGTTTTTGTTGTACGGTACGGTAGTACCGGTAATTCGAATTTTGTCGCTTATTATGTTTTTTTGGTTCAAAAACAAAAGCGATAGCAACCATACCGTACCGATCGTACGTACGGTACGGTACGGTACGGTACGGTACGGATATCGGTGGCTGAAAATCTCACTGATTTGATGCAGACCAGTTTCCAACTTCCTTCACCCGAAAATCATATTTTTGTTTCATACCGGTACGAGTAGCACATACTCGTACCCGGTACAAACACACGGTAATTACTATCCTGAATCCAACAGAAATATGCAAGAGAGCAACGAAAACTCTGCAACTCTTTGCGACGAGAGCAAATGCGTTTCGAAGGGTCTCTCTGCCACGCGTTTCAATAATTCCTTCACGTGCTACGGTGACGAGACAGGCGAATTCTATCCCATGATGTGTGCCGATGGATATCGGCCACAAATTGTGGATTCGGTACCCGGCGCTTTCGACATTTTACCTCCCGGGTTGGATTCGATAATCTTGTATGACGACAACGAAATATGCGACGGTGACAAGGGCAAGGAGAGCTTTGACAACGGTTGCAACAGCAAGGGAAATGTTTCGTTGCGATACTTCACGTGTTGCCCCCCGGTTCTTTTGGAAGACGAAGCTTCAGAGCTTCCTCCACAACGCCACTGTTCGGATCCAATACTAGTTTCAACCAACGAAACAGGGACCGCCAGCAACAACCATGTCAATGGAAAGCTCCGAAGAGCTTTAGAGCCTCAGCCTCCTCTCTCTTGTAGCAATGGAGGGTATCCCTACAATATGAAAATCAACACCGCAGGGCAACCCGTTGACTCATATGTGTGCTGTGACACACCGATAGTTGAAACCGCGACCAACTTTTTGAATGATGATGATTATGCCGAATGTGTCCCATACCATGACAAACTTTACAGCTCAAAAAAAATCATCAACTCTTACGGACGGATTGAAGAAATCGCTTGCGGAGATATAAGCACCAACGAGAAGGATATTTGGGTTCCTAAACCAGTAAGCATTGACTGGAACTATACCTATGACTGCGATTGCATACCATCTGCCTATCAATGCTGCAAAATCGGACCATCAATGTCACCCTTTGTGAAAGATGCTGCTTTTTGCAAAACGATTTATCCAACTCTAGCGGTTTGCGTTTTGGCTATTTCTTTAAACCTCATATTATTACTGGCTCTTGGCTTGCCTCTCGTTCTGACGTTGTTGCCGTCTCGGGAACAAAGTTCACTATATTTGAGGCAAAACTCGCAACAAAGCCGTGCTTCGCGCTTATCACAAAACAGCCGTTCTTCGCGCTTGTCAGGCCGCTCGTCGCTGAACTATAGCCAGCGCCAGCATTCCAACTACAGCTCTTACAATATGTACATGGTGTTCCTGGCAATTTCTGAGCTCGGGTTCCTTATCTACATTTCTTATGTTTATGGAATGTTCGCAGACAACAATCCCGAGACATACAACCCATACTTCTCTAGTGTGGTCGTAAACCATGGAGGTTTAAACGTCACTGGACCGTCGTTCGGGTATGCGTATTCTACGAATAGTTTATACATTAATGCCTTCATCGCCTGGGAGGTGCTGTTGCTTCTCAAGAACTCCCATGAGCGTCGAAGAGTAGGCCCACCGTCGCTACGGAGGGTTTTCACTCAGGCCTTGATAGCGTACGGAAACGGAGCGTTTACGTTTGGGACCACCTTTGGACTGCTTGAGGCCGCCTCTCGAGCTGCGCAACGGGGTGATTTCGCAACGTCTTCGACATTCCTTAAGATCCAACGTGGTTGCCACGTTGTGCATGGTTATGCCATACCCAATATTGCGATGTTTTGCATTTGCTTCGTGATTTGGTGGCGTGGCTACCTTTCCGCGGCAACGTGTCGACCGAAAAATGGGAGCTCTGAGGTTCAGAATATTGTCTCACGCCAAGAGAAGGCCATGCGGGAACTAGCATGGTACTTTTTACGCATCGTGATGGTCTTTTATATTATCTGGCTCCCGGCATTTTATACCACTATCCAGTGCGTCTACAGCGACGATGGCACCGGTATCTACGATGGCACGAACTGTGTTGTCACCAATCTCTTACTTATTATCCAGCCGGTCCTCTCGACCGTAATGGCTATGACAAAGGCTGATGTGAGGGCCCATGTCTGGGATTTGGTCACGCTCTCTTATTTCCGTTGTTTTACCCCCGACAAACCTGATCCTCCTACGAACGTGCCGAATGCGGTAGAAAACGCAGTTGTCGAAGAACCAATCTCCGAAATTGAAGAAAGTGGGAGAAGTATGTCAAGAGCATCGATACTGATTCCAGAGGAAGACGAGTCGTCGGACGATGACGATGACGATGAAGTAAGCCGCGCCTTTCTACCACCTCCAACGACTCGAGGGTGAACAAAGGAAACGCATATAAAAAATACTTCGTAATTAAATTATGCTTACATCACACAATGGTACTCATTACGATCGCGATTGGTTGTTGCCACGGTAACGTACTATTTTAAACACCTTGAAAACCGATTGGTCAGTTTTTGCAAAGTGAAAGTATCATTGGCAACTCGATACTACCTACTGAACCCAATGATCCAAGTTTATATTGAATGTATATAAACAACTGGGTAGAGTAGTTGCAATGAAGGAGGTTATCGTTGCATAGATATAGGATGAGTCTATCGCATGTCATACAAATCTGGACTCGTCTTCTTGACATCTCACCCGAGGACATGTATGATTCGGGGTTGACGTCGGCATGCACCTGTACAATGAGGAGCGCATGAATACGAGTATTTATCATCTCTTACAAAATAACGAAGTCTACAGGCCCAGGAATATTGTGCAATAGTGCTCAAGATGCTACGGAGGTTAATGACGGAAAGATGGAGTTGACGTGAGCAAGTTAAAAGCAATGATATCAGCGTCGACATGAGGAGCAAATTCAATTGCTAACCAAAAAGAAGCCCACAAGGTCACAATCATGTTCTTTGCAATAAATCAAGTTTACAACTATTTCAACTCGGTCAATGCTAATAGTGAAAGCATTGATAGCACATCACAGCACTGTCACTGATCATTTCCGTGTCGGAGATGCATAATTTCTTTTGTTTGTTCCAGCAGTATGATGTTTGAACCGTCATGTATTTCCTTTCAGCACCTTGTCAAAGAATGTTGCTGCAAGACAGGCAAACTGCAGTTCTCTTTTTACAGCTAAATATCTTGAAGGGTTATTTGGGGATGTGAACCTCCTGAAACCTTGCACTCTCCTCAAACTTCTTTGTAGTATTGCTTCTGTTAAAATCCTTCAGTGATTGTTTGGCAAGCGGAGATGCGGAAGACCAACAAAGAGCAGCTAGTTGATGTTCTGAATATCCTTTGGGAGACTGACTTCTAGTATGACTAAGATGGTACCTTAACCAGAACTAAGATAACTGCTGATGGGAACCTAGCGCAGTCATATATGTCTTAAACTTGTAGTTTGACAAGGGTTGCTGAGATGAAGCAGTGCAATGATCAAGGCAAATGCATCAGGTCAAGATCAAAGAGTGAGCTGTAACTGTTAAGCTTGCTGGGGAGCAATTGCTGCTGCTACTGGTGCTACTGCTGCTGATGCTAGTTTGCAATGAAGTACATGCTGTATTTGGTATTTGGAAATTAGTTTTGCTCGGGTGTGAGTCATATGGGACTGGATTAAGCAAGTCACATAAGATATTCAGTATTCCATCCCAAACAGATGCTGAAGTTACACAGCTGCTGGAGGCAGACATCAAAGAAAAAGAAGATACCCTTTAGTGGTTGAGATGAACAAGAGCATTCTGTCCAGTAGGGAACACATCGTATGAATAGAAACAGACGCCCAGTACTCATTGTTTATTCATTGTCCTGTCAAATGGTGGTTGGCATGAAGCAGGGACTACTGTCTTTTGTATCAATCTCTTGTTCATAATGGATAGAAGCTAGAGAAGCTGGTGATTGAATTGCAGTTGCTGTTCTTCTTCTACCAGCTTCCACCAGCAATTGTTACTCTGTTAAAATGCACCTACTTGGGCTACTACAAGCTGATAATCTTGATTTGCTTCCAAAACTGGTTGCAATCTGATGGGATCCAAAGGCTTGGAAGGACAGCAAGAAATGTTTCAATGACTTGTTTGCTGACTCCCAGTTGAGGCGCTGGCTGTAGATTGCTGTCCTCAGCTGATATCTACTATGGTTAATAGTATGCAACCAGTTTATCCAGATATATTCCAACTACAGGAGGATCTTCCAGCACAGACAGCTAGATCTTCGGTTTGTAGTTCTACAATGAGTTGTAAGGCATGAACTGTTGCAAGGTTTAAGGTGTAGTATACAGTTAAATTAAAGGAATGAGATAAAGAGCTTGGGGTTGCCGAGGAGCTGATACACTAGGGGGACTCTTCCAAGGATTGAAGCCTGCAGATGAATTCATGAAGGAGAAGTTTTGGGGGCATTGTGTCCTCTTCTATGCAATAAATCTACACCTGCACTATTGCGCAGTTGTGAAGGAGAATTGTAAAGCCACCATAAAAGAATTGAGGGAGCTTACTGAAACAATTGGAGCAAAAGCCAATAAAATGAAGATTGTAGTGGACATAGCCATGAATAAGAAATGAACTGACAAAGTCACGGTTCTTGGATAATAAAGTCCAGAGGAGCTCCCCCCATCAAGGAGGCAAAAATTATTGATTGCAGATGTCAATGACTCCATCGGGGACATTGATCCCCATCTGGAATATGGCCCCTAACTAGTTGCTGGCCGCATTGAACAGCAGCACAAGAAACAAACTGGCATCTGGGTGGGACCTATTGCACAGCATTCCCTGACTTCATCCCGGTACATGATGGGATGCAAGTGTATGCTGCTATGGTTTATAGTCCAGGGGGATATGCCTGGAAAGTTTCTCCTGGATCCACAGAGATTCCAGGCTGGGGTTGATTGCTCTAAGTAGGCGGCAATGCACGTGCTTATCATACAAGGAGAGTGCCTAGCAAGGTATGATCCATTATGGCTCATGAGTGGTGTTTGCTTTGCCATTAGCTTGAGCTCAGTTTGAGAACATGCAGGGAGAAAAAAGAGCTGTCAGCCACTGGATGACAGAAATATTACCACCCTAATGATACTGGTACGCAGTGAAGTTTGTTGGGTCACAAATTGATGCCTCAAGCTCTGGTTGGCTGTACCACAGTGTGTCCCTTTTGCGGAATTTGTTCCAGATGAAACTGTGAAATACTTTAAAACAGGTTCCTTCACCTGTGGAGAAGGCTCAAATGTGGAGAGAGGAGCCCTGAGGAGATGCTCTACATTCTTCCAAAGTGTTATTGGACTGGGGTCATTGCTTTGAGAACACGATCTTGTCGTCAGTCTGCAGGAGAGATAAATGGGTGATTTGGTCCATGAGTATGAAAGAAATGAGCGACATCATGGAAGTTCCTGCAATATGGCAAATGTTGCTGGACAATGCATGTTATTAAATTCCTTTCGTGACCAGAAGTACCAAAGCTACCAGATGGTAGATATCCTATTCGTACGAATCAATGAGTCCCGTATCAACCAAAGTAATCGATTCCCACGACATATCGATTCCCACGGTGCATCGATTCCCATCGCGCATCGACGGTGAGCAATCTCTGTTTTATAGTATTGCCATTGTTCTTCGGTGAGCAATCTCTGATTTCATAAAATATCACATGAGCTACGGGAGCAATTCCTGATCTTAGTGATAAACATATCATGAAGTCTTCCCAATGGAACAAGAGAAGAAAACCGTTGGCGTGTGATCCTCACACAATATATATATATATATATATATATATATGCATACAGATATATACGGTCAAAGACCAATGCATGTACAGAAATAATCAGCAAGTAATCTCACCACTACGCAACAGCAGTTGCAACGTATTCATCTCAATAAAAGAGATATCTTGCATTTCGGCAAGATTTCACTTTATCTCATACTTTTAACATTCAACTGATTTATATCCCAACATTCACACTAGTTGCTACCAACTACTTGTAATCTACATACTAAGGTCTGTCTCGCTGTATCTGAATAAGTTCACAGTAAGAAGAGATCTGGTGTTTCCATAGTCTTGCCTGTAGTCCGATTATCCGTTGCCGAAAGTATCCAAACACAATTGTCACGCGTAGAGTACAATCGTTCGTCTACTAACACACTAACGCAGCGTTGCTGTTCTTCAGAAGCCTTTGAATCAGACCCTCAACGGACCGGATTCAGAAGGAAAATAATAGATTAACAGCCGCAAGCTCCAAGGTGGCTTGCACACAAAAGGAACAGGAATGGAATTGAATACAATCCCTACGCTGGCATATGCCAATAGCACATTGTACACGAAGCAGATATCATTCTCATCCATTGCGCGATTCCTTTGAAGGATTGGAACCATCACAAATGCCGAACATACCGAACATGCCCGCCAATCTATTCGGGGGCGGAAACAGCACGGGTGATGTCAAAACCACTACTGTCAACCATTTTCCTAGTTTTGATACTGATATGAAGCTGATACTTATATCTCTATTCCGCGTAACAAGGGAAGCAAATAACACCCTGTGTTTAGCTCTAAAGGAAGGCGGATTATGCAAGTGGACGGCATTTCTCGACGCACTTATCGAACCGAATTTTGCACGCGAGATTACCTACACTGAAGGAGGACTACCAACGCATCTCCATCGATCCATCCAACGGATCATAGAGGCACTTGCAGAGTTCTCTCTGACCTACAAGAAGACGCGAAGGATTGGAAAAGTGTAAAATCATATACGTATGAAGAATTCAGAAAATTCCGTTTGGAGTGTGCCATCCGTATGCAGACCGAATCTGTTCTGAACCCTCCACCTCCTCCGCCAGGAAGTAATAAAAAGACACCTCAGCAGGTAAAGTACGAATCTTGGTGCCGAAAAGCACGGGATGAAAAGTCTTTTACTCCCCTCACAAATGACTCAAGATTCGAACATTGGCTCGTAGGTTTCAAAGCTAAACTCGAGGCATACGACATCAACACAGAAACATTCCTTGATGAAACCTGGCCTCCAGCTGCGCTACAAGGTTATACACGTGACCTTTTCGTCAAACAGTGTGCCTTCTTCTGGGTACTAATGTTGGAAGTCTTCAAAAGCGATCTATCCGCGTCATGTGTACACAGCCATTCTACCAAACGTAATGGACGTCAAGCATACTTTGATTTCGTAAACCTTCATAGCGAATCGAAAGCCAAGGTATATGACAACTTGACTCAACTGCAAGCATTGCTAAAGTTGAATCTCAGCAATTGGAAAGAATCCAAAGTGAAATTCATCACACATTGGTTCGATGAATTAAATCACCTCAACAAGCTCAGTCCTCCCAACAAGCCCCTTGAGTACCATACTGCAAAATCAGCATTATGTCAGGCATGCTATTCCAGCTTTCAGCTAAGTGAACAGTTTGCCAAAGTCAAGGATCCAGGTGGGACGAATAGCACCGTGACAGATGCAGTCGCTGAAGCAGCTGCTATTCACAAACTTAAAATCACGCTCCTACTCGAAGCAACTCAACTCGATTCCCAGTCCGCAATGGCGGCTCCTAAGTCAACTGTACGTGCACACGTTCACGACTTCTCATCTGAACAAAGCCAAAACCATGACGACTATGCTCTCCCTATTGAATTCGAAGGAGACTATCAAGACTATGCGGTATTCAAGGCTGGACGTACACCTGACCCTACCACGCGCCTGCCCACAAACATATGGAAGGCCCTATCACGTCAGGACATGAAGAGTTGGCTAAACTTTTCTCCGGAAGGCAAGAAAATCGTGGTCGCATCGTTACGACACGATTTACTCTCAAAGGATCAACCTGACCCCAACAATGTCAAGCCCATCACCCGGAAGGCATACCAACATGGACACTCTGTATCATTCCTAGAAGACAATACTTCGAACAAAGATGAACATGTCAATTCCGCAGCAGACCTACATCCCGCTGTAGAAAATGATCGTAGAGGTGTTTTCCATGCATCATTAGGTGTATACAAGTCTAAAACCTCTTCCTCCAAGGACCAACGACCCCTCAAGTCTTCCGTGTCACCCGCGCATCCCGCTCGATTCCTCTCCAAAAACCCTGACATTCAGTACAAAAAGGACGGTGACACCCAAGTACCTGTAGGAACATCCTCTTATTCCGCCAATTTTCACCAGTGGTATAATCCGGACGATGATCTGACCTTTCCAAACGATGGTCCTGTAACGTTGTACACATATCGTGCACACAAAGCTACGATCACTAATCCCGGTTTCGCCATGGTCAATCGCGGTGCAAATGGTTGCATCATCGGCAATGATACATGCCTCATCTCCAAGGATATCCCACCACGATATGTCAATGTCACAGGCATTAACAATCACCAGGTACAAAATATTCCCATTGCTACTTGCGGAGCTTATTCTATATCAAATAGAGGCCCCGTCATCCTCATTTTCAATGAATGTGCATATACAGGTCGACACCCCTCTATTTTGTCCTCCGGCCAGATGGAAGCATATTTCTCCAATGTAGATGACACATCCATCAAAGCAGGCGGTGGACAGGTAATCACCACCTCCAATGGATATGCACTGCCTCTCAGCATTCGACATGGTTTACCATACCTTGCCATGCAAAAGTACACGACTATTGAATTTGACACGCTTCCACATGTTATCATGACATCCGATAAGCACTGGGACCCATCCGTCCTCGATACCACAATCAGTGCCAAAGATGAACACTTTCTTCAGAAATATCCTCCTCAGTCGCAACAACTTCCATATCCCGAATACGGCGAATACAGAAACCCACGTTGCCTTGAAGGATTAGATATCTCTGTATCACCTGGCTCTTCCACGGTCACGTCTCTCAGTTCATATTCCAGCCATTCCACTCGGTCTCCCTTCCTCCCTATTGATGATCATGGAACCAACGACCGCTCATTCTGGCTTACACCTACCGACTACGTTCATCATGAGCGCCTCGGATGCTGTATTCCCCCTCCAATCTCTGAGACGGTCACTGCCTTTCCCACAGATTGTACTGCTAGTGATACTACACGTATTGCAGCTACGCCCCGTGAGCGATACCCCAAAGAACATGACTACTTATCCCTGAAACCTTTCTTTTGTTGGGTTTCTACAGATCGCATCAAAGCTACGTTTGAGAACTCAACCCAATATGGTTCGATCGCGGTTAGCCCTGATGGAAACATTTTCAAACGTTTCCATTCCCCCCAACCGGCCATGAACGTCCGACCCTTCAATGACGACGTTATGTCCGATGCTGTCTATTCGGATGTCCCAGCAATTGATGGCGGCTCCAAGATTGCTCAGATCTTCTTCGGCCGAAAGTCACATATCATACATGTTGAAGAAATGCGTACCACCGGCGACTTTCTATCATGTTTCCAGAACTTTGTTCGAAAATGGGGCAGACCCATTCGCCTCCTTTGCAACCACGGTAACTACCAATCTAGTAAGAAGGTCACCAATTATCTCAAAATGTTATGGATTGGACTCTGGCAAAGTGAACCTTACTACCAACACCAGAACCAATTTGAACGGCGATATCAAACGTTCAAACGCATTGTCAATCGCGTCATGGATCGTACAGGCACACCACCACATCTATGGCTGTTGTGCATGACATACGTCGCCGGACTCCTCAATATTATTTCTGATCCTACTCTGTCAGACAAACAACCGGTCTTCATTGCTACCGGTACACTTGGCGATATCAGCGCATACACCAGTTTCTTCTGGTTTGAACCTGTTTATTTCAAGACCAATGACTCCCCTTTCGGTACCCAGTCTACCAAACGTCTCGGTCAAATCGTCGGCATTGCAGAACATGTTGGCAATGGACTTTGTTTCCGAATCTGGGATCCAGTTACCAACAAGTTACTTGATCGGTCCGGTGTACACTCTGCTCTTACACCTGAGTCTCGCAACAAACGCGCGGGCCTATTCACTGATGATGGCTTCATCAAATGGCGTAAAGCCAAGGATTCCTTCTCGATTATACGCCACTGGAGACGCTCCAACATTCAAACATGGGGAGCATATCACTAAGAATAGCCCCATCGAAGATCCTACTAACCAGGGCAACTCAGTTAATCCCCCTCCTGGCGTCTCACCCGCTGATTCCGACACCGCCAATGACACCACGCCATCTATACCCAACGAACAACCATGTACAACACCTCCCGCATCTGATAATCCAGCTATTCTTCAACCACCCGCCCACCCCTTGTTACCAAGTTTTCTATATAAGAAGGTCAATGACAGCCCAAGCTGGTCCCCTTCTCCACTCCCTAACAACTATGGGGAGAGTTTTGATGGTCCTCCAACGACACACATCTTCAGCAAGAACCCCGATGGCGTTCTCCTCACTGAAAATGATTTTGATCCACCGGAGCTAGCATACTTTGATGTTAGTGACGTCACAACTCCACACATCAACCCCACTACTCCTTCAGTAGACCCATCACATGTAGTTGTTACCGACGAAGAAGGCAACGCACAATTTGACGATGATGGTAAACCAATTACCATTCCTACCATCCCGATTACCGACCTACAAGGACGATCCTTCCTTGTAACCAACCCCGATGGCACTCGGAAGCGTCTTACCATCGTCGATGTAGAAGACAGTCTTGAACGTAACAAAGACTTCATCAAGTTCAAGTGCAAACACTCTGATAACAAACTTGACGATATCATTGCATATAATGATGTCATGAATTACATCCATTGTGATTCAACGCAAGAAGACGGCAAACTTTGGTCATTTCGCCGCATCCTAGGACACCAAGGTCCGCTGGATAACAAGCATCCTCAATACAAAGGTTCCAAGTATAACCTTTGGATTGAATGGGAAAATATGGAACAAGCATATGAACCTCTAGCCAACATTGCGGCTGATGACCCTGACACCGTTGCAAAATATGGGAAAGACAACAACTTGCTTGACCTCCCGGGTTGGAAACACCTCAAACAAATCACCAACCTAGCACGACGAACCAAGAAACTTGACCGACTCGTGCATCAAGCCAAACTTCGTTCTTTCCGTACCACTCCACAGTACCAATATGGATTCAAAGTACCTCGTAACCACAAAGAAGCCCTCCAATTTGATCAAGCCAACGGAAACACCAAATGGGGAGACGCCACCACTCTGGAAATGGAACAGCTCAATGAATACAACACATTCATTGACAAAGGCATATACAAGACAAGCTCCATTCCCCCCGGGTTCCAACAAATCAAGGTACACATGATATATGCTGTCAAGCACGACGGTAGACACAAGGCTCATCTCGTTGCTAACGGTAATCTCACTGAGGCCCCTATCCACAGTGTTTATGCAGGTGTCGTATCTCTCCGCGGTCTACGTATGTGCCTATTCCTAGCTGAACTGAACGACCTAGAAGCATGGGGTACCGACATAGGTAATGCCTACCTAGAAGCAGTTACCTGCGAGAAAGTCTGCATCAAGGCTGGTTCCGAATTCGGATCGCTGGAAGGTCACCTATTGATCATTTACAAAGCCCTATATGGACTAAGATCCTCGGGCAAGTGTTTTGGTGATTTACTTGCGGCTTGCCTCATTGAACTCGGCTTCAAAAGATCCCGCGCAGAACCGGAAATATTCCTCAAGCCTGGAATGAATAAGCATGGTGAACGTGTATATGAACTTATATGCACATATGTTGATGACCTATGTCTTTGCATGGCAGATCCCAATTCATTCTTGAAGATACTACAGTCGTCGCCATATAACTTCAAACTGAAGGGATCCGGACCTATGAACTTTCACCTAGGTTGTGGATTTGAGCGCGACGCACATGGTGTTCTCTGCATGAATCCCATCAAGTTCATCAAAAAGATGGAAGCGTCTTATGAACAAATGTTTGGATGCGAACCTAACACCAGTTTTCAGTCATCCATTGCAGAAAACGATCATCCCGAATTGGACTCCTCAGCCTTTCTCGAAGAAACTGGCATACAGAAATACCAAAGTATGATCGGTTCACTTCAATGGATCATCGCTATTGGGCGTTTTGATGTACAAACAGCCGTGATGACACTCTCAAGTTTCAGAGCTCAACCACGAGATGGGCATCTTGAACGTGCTAAACGTATCTACGGATATATCTCCAAGTTTAGACATTTTAAAATCAGATTCCGCGTGGAACCCCCAGATTTCATATTGACTAAACCCGACACCATCGATTGGTCCAACACCGTCTATGGGGAGCATTCTGAAGAGTTACCCGACGACGCTCCTGCACCACTTGGAAAGACAGTAGTGTTGACACATTTCTATGACGCCAACCTCATGCATGATATTCTCAGTGGTAAGGCTGTAACCGGCATCCTTCACTTCGCGAACAAGACTCCCATGATGTGGTTCTCAAAGAAACAGTCTACTACAGAAACGGCCACCTTTGGAGCTGAATTTGTTGCAGGAAGAACTTGTATCAAACAGATCGTCGATCTACGCCGCTCATTCCGATACCTCGGAACACGAGTCCATGATATCTCCTACTCTTGGGGTGACAACGAAAAGATGATTCAAACGTCGACCTTTCCTTACGCAAGGTTGCATAAGCGTCACAACATTCTATTGTTCCACTACGTACGGAGCATGATAGTGAGAGGTTTCATTTTAATGATGCACATCCCAGGTAAGGATAACTGTGCAGATATTCTCACCAAGCATTGGGGACACTCAGTTGTGTATCCACTGCTCAAGCCCATCTTCCACTTTTGTGGGAATACCGGCGACCTTCTCCAAGACGATGGAAGCATCATGTAGAGCATGATGACCTTTCACAAGGAGACATGGGGAGTATTAAATTCCTTTCGTGACCAGAAGTACCAAAGCTACCAGATGGTAGATATCCTATTCGTACGAATCAATGAGTCCCGTATCAACCAAAGTAATCGATTCCCACGACATATTGATTCCCACGGTGCATCGATTCCCATCGCGCATCGACGGTGAGCAATCTCTGTTTTATAGTATTGCCATTGTTCTTCGGTGAGCAATCTCTGATTTCATAAAATATCACACGAGCTACAGGAGCAATTTCTGATCTTAGTGATAAACATATCATGGAGTCTTCCCAATGGAACAAGAGAAGAAAACCGTTGGCGTGTGATCCTCACACAATATATATATATATATGCATACAGATATATACGGTCAAAGACCAATGCATGTACAGAAATAATCAGCGAGTAATCTCACCACTACGCAACAGCAGTTGCAACGTATTCATCTCAATAAAAGAGATATCTTGCATTTCGGCAAGATTTCACTTTATCTCATACTTTTAACATTCAACTGATTTATATCCCAAAATTCACACACTAGTTGCTACCAACTACTTGTAATCTACATACTAAGGTCTGTCTCGCTGTATCTGAATAAGTTCACAGTAAGAAGAGATCTGGCGTTTCCATAGTCTCGCCTGTAGTCCAATTATCCGTTGCCGAAAGTATCCAAACACAATTGTCACGCGTAGAGTACAATCGTTCGTCTACTAACACACTAACGCAGCGCTGCTGTTCTTCAGAAGCCTTTGAATCAGACCCTCAACAGACCGGATTCAGAAGGAAAATAATACATGTCAGTCAAACTTATTGTAACAAGAGATATAGGGATTGGCTGCTCTGACTGGTCCAAAGTGCTTGCCTTCCCATTTGACAGAGTTTGAGTAAGGGAAATACAGCCAACACAACTTCTACAGCCATGGAACAAGCAAGAAAGCGAAAATGCCCAAATTGGATCAGGGGAGAGCATTGGCACAAGAGGGACTTGAGACTGCTCATGGCGGAACTGGAACGACATGTCTAAAATCTTTTGCTAGAGGTGACCATCGTTCCACCAAGACAAACCAGAAGGGGATTCCAGTCATATTTTGACAACGGCACCCCTGGAGAACTAGGACTTGCAACTGGCTTACAGAAACAAAGAAGTGGCAAAAGCAATTGTAAACAACAAACTTGAAAATGTAATCAATAAAGGCTAAATAGAAAGGTGCCATTTGGAAGATGTGGAGGCCATGAGGTCCATGTTTCATATTTCCAAAGGTACTGAGGAAATCCATATGATGGTTTACAATGGCTTAAAATAGGATTATATATATATATATATATATATATATATATCCCTTAATCGTGCTAGAAAAAACGTCGACGCGCGTACAAACTTTTTTTGAATTTTTGGTTTTTTTGGTACCTGATGCCACAATTGTCGTGGGAGTTTTTTGCTAGTGGAGTCAATAAAAGGGCATCAATCTCAACTAAAGTAATAATCTATCATTCATACTGGTGTGAAATAACATAGAGAAGGGTTTTTTATTACTTAGTTGGGTAGTATTTTTGGCTAGTTTCAGCAGAAATCTGGCAATTTTCATACATCGGGTCCGTTGTGTTTCACATTTTTTTGAGTTTTGACTGCGGCTTGCAATCTCAAATCCCTGTCGTCTGCCTGAACAACGCACAGACACTTCAGTCATGTGTCACTGACACACTACCTCAGTCCAGTCATGAATCATTGACACATTCCTTCACTCATGAGTCACTGACACACTCCTTCAATCCAGTCATGCGTCATTGACACATTCCCTCAGTCATGAGTCAATGACATCGTTCCCGATCATCTGTCATTGTTCAATCGTATTCAAACATCAAATAGAACCTTCTCCTTGAAGTCTCATCCAAATTCTGATTATCAAAGAACCCAGTTCTTTTCCAATTGTATCACTGAACTAGCTGGGAAGCTTCTCGAACTATCTCGAAGTCATAGTAGACACTAAAACTCAATAGCACACAATTTCATACACAGCGTAGTTCATATTGAATTCAATCGCAATATCGCTTTGAAATTTTTTATCGAGAAAAATATCTAAAAACTAACCGTAACCTCTAACTCACCATCATGTCTGCTGTCGCTCAACTTCAAGCTGCTAAGCAGGCCCCCTTTTTCTTCAAACCCAAGCTTTGCTATGAGGATTACCCCACCGTTCGCCTGGTTCACAGCGTAACCCGGTACCTTTCCAGTACCCCTGCTGCGGCATCTACATACACAGCGTAGTTCATGCCTGGGCCTAGAAAACCACCAAGACTATTAAATTCCTTTCGTGTCCAAAAGTACCAAAGCTACACGACGGCAGTTATTCTATTCATACGAATCAATGAGTCCCGTATCAACCAAGTAATTGATTCCCACGGCATATTGATTCCCACGGTGCATCGATTCCCATCGCGTATTAGCGGTGAGCAATCTCTGTTTTCTAATATTGCCATTGTTCTTTGGTGAGCAAACTTTGATTTCGGAAAGTATCACACGACCTACGGGAGCAATTCCTGATTCTATTGATAAACATATCATAGGATCTTCCAAAGGGAACAAGAGAAGAAAACCGTTGTTTGAAGCTTCTCACGATATATATATATATATACAGATATATACGGTCAACGATCAATGCATGTACAGAAATAATCAGCGAGTAATCTCATCACTACGCAACATCAGTTGCAACGTATTTCACCTCAATAAAAGAGATATCTTGCGTTTTGGCAAGATTTCACTTTATCTCATACTTTTAACATTCAACTGATTTATATCCCAAAATTCACACTACTAGTTGCTACCAACTACCTGCTGTAATCTACATTACTAAGGTCTGTCTTGCTGTATCTAAACAAGTTCATAGTAAGAAGAGATCCGGCGTTTCCATAGTCTTGCCTGTAGTCCGATTATCTGTTGTCGAAAGTATCCAACCACAATTGTCACGCGTAGAGTACAATCGTTTGTCTACTAGCACACTAACGCAGCGGTGCTGTTCTTCAGAAGCCTTTGAATCAGACTCTCAGTAGACCGGATTCAGAAGGAAAATAATAGATTAACAGTTGCAAGCTCTAAGGTGGCTTGCATACAAAGAACAGGAACGAAAGTGACCACTATACCTACGCTGGCATATGCCAATCGCAGATCGTCTACGAAGTCGTTCTGTTTCACCACGCAGTCCCTCCGGCAACTCGGACGCATCTCGATCAAACATGCCTGCCAATCTCGCAGGTGGTGGGGTCAACAATGGAGATGGCAGCAATGTAGACGCAATCAGTCTTCCTAGCTTTGATGACCATATGAAGCTGATCCTTGTATCCATATTCCGCGTCACAAAGGAGGATGACAGTCTACTATGCGATGCCCTTCTCAAAGGAGGATTACACGAGTGATCGACTTTCCTTGATGCACTTCTCGAACATGGTTTTGCTCGTGAACTTACCTACATGGATGAAAGTAGTGGACTACCAACCCAACTTCATCACTCTACTATCCAATGGACCATTGAAGCACTCACGGATTTCACCAAGGATTTACGCAAAAGCAAAACGGATTGGAGGTATGTAGAATCATATTCGTACGACAGTTTCAGTGCCTTCCATATGACATGTGCACTGCGTCTTCAGAACGAATCTATATTGAATCCTCCACCTCCCCCCCCGAGGAACAAATAAGAACAAGTCTCCTCAACAAGTGAAGTACGAATCTTGGTGCCAAAAATCACGAGATGAAAAGTCATTCAGGCCCCTCACAAATGACTCAAGATTCGAACACTGGCTCATTGGCTTCAAGGCAAAGCTAGAGGCATACGACATTGACACCAAAACATTTCTCGATGAAACCTGGCCACCTGCTGCTTTGCAAGGCTACACACGTGACCTTTTTGTCAAACAATGTGCATTCTTCTGGGTTCTTATGTTGGAAGTTTTCAAAAGCGACCTATCAGCGTCATGTGTCCACAGCCATTCCATCACACGCAATGGATGGCAAGCGTATTTTGATTTTGTGAATCTACACAGTGAATCAAAGGCCAAGGTATATGACAACTCGACTCAATTGCAAGCGCTACTGAAGTTGAACCTCAAACAATTGGAAGGAATCCAAGGTGAAGTTTATCACGCACTGGTTTGAAGAGTTGAACCACCTCAATAAGCTTCATCCTCCCAACAAACCCCTTGAGTACCATACCGCAAAATCAGCATTATGTCAAGCCCGCTATTCCAGCTTCCAACTAAGTGAACAGTTTGCCAAGGTCAAGGACCCCAGTGGCCCGAATAGCACCGTCACAGATATAGTAGCTGAAGCTGCTGCTATCCACAAGCTCAAGATCACACTCTTACTCGAGGCTACTCGCCTAGACTCTCAGTCCGCAATGTCTGCTCCAAAGTCTACAGTACGTGCACATGTTCACGACTTCTCTTCAGATCAAGGGCACAATTCTAGTGAATATGCTCTCCCTATTGAATTTGAAGGTGACTATCAAGACTACACGGTATTCAAGGCTGGACGTTCACCTGATCCTACCACACGTTTGCCCACTGGGATATGGAAGGCACTATCACGTCAAGACATGAAGAATTGGCTGAATTTTTCCCCCGAAGGCAAGAAAATAGTGGTCGCTTCATTGCGGTCTGAATTGCTCCCAGATGGCCAACCGGACCCCAACGCTGTTAAAAGCATTACCCGGAAGGCATCTACGAATGATCATTCGGTCACGTTCCTTGAAGATGACACCTCAAGCAGTGATAACCATACCAATGCTTCAGAAGATCTACATCCGGCTGTTGAAAATGACCGTCGAGGCCTCTTCCATGCATCACTTGGTGTCTATAAGTCTCAGACTTCCTCCTCCAAGGACCAACGACCCCTCAAGTCATCTGTGTCGCCTGCTCACCCTGCCAGATTCCTTTCTGAGAACCCTGACATCCGATACAAAAGGGATGGTGATACTTGTGTACCCATGGGAAAATCTTCCTATTCAGTTAACTTTCACCAATGGTACAATCCCGAAGACGACTTGACCTTACAGCACAACAATCACGTATCCGCATATACATATCGTGCCCATAAGGCTACTGTATCCAATCCCGGGTTCGCTATGGTTGATTGTGGTGCAAATGGTTGTATCATCCGTAATGATGCATGTCTCATCTCCAAAGATATCCCGCCTCGCTATGTCAATGTAACAGGCATCAACAATCACCAAGTGCAGAATATTCCCATTGCAACATGTGGAGCATATTCCATTTTGAATAGAAGCCCCATTATCCTCATTTTCAACGAATGCGCATACGCGGGAAGACATCCTTCTATCCTGTCTTCCAGACAGATGGAAGCATATTTCTCTACTGTCGATGATACATCCATCAAAGCAGGCGGTGGACAAGTAATCACCACCACTGATGGATACGCATTGCCCCTCAGCATTCGCCATGGCTTGCCATATCTCGCCATGCGCAAATATACCACTGATGATTTCAACACACTTCCACATGTCATCATGACATCAGATAAACACTGGGACCCATCTGTCCTCCATACCATCATCAGTGCTAAGGATGAAACCTTCCTTCAGAAGTATCCACCACAATTGCAGCAGCTTCTGTATCCGACATATGACGAATACGGAAACCCACGTTGTCTTGAAGGTTTGGATATCTCTGTATCTCTTGGTTCATCCACGGTTACATCTCTCAGTTTGTACTCCAGTCAATGCACTTGATCAGCTTTTCTCCCTATCAATGATAACGGCATCAATGATCAATCCTTCTGGCTTACTCCTACCAATTATGACCATCAGGAAGTCTAGCTTGGTGTATTCCGTCTCCAATTTCTGATACGGTTCGTCCCTTTCCCACGGCCTGTACTGCTGATGACATACTCCCTGTTGCAACTACACCTCGTGAACGTTATTCTAACAAGCATGACTACCTATCTCTGAAACCTTTCTTTTGTTGGGTTTCTACAGATTGCATCAAGGCGACCTTTGAAAGTTCAACGCAGTCTGGATCCCTAGCGGTTAGCCCCGATGGTAACCTCTTCAAGCGCTTTCATTCCCCTCAACCAGCAATGAATGTTCGACCATTCAATGGCGGCGTATTGTCTGATGCCGTGTATTCCGACCTCCCACCAATCGATGGCGGTTCCAAACTTGCACAGATTTTCTTTGGTCGTAAATCCCATATCATACATGTCAACGAGATGCGTACCACTGGTGATTTCCTATCATGTTTTTCAGAACTTTGTCGAAAAATGGGGCAGACCTCTTTGCCTCTTATGTGATAATGGAAACTATCATCTAGCAAGCGTGTCATTGATTATCTCAAGATGTTATGGATTGGACTTTGGCAGAGTGAACCCTATCACCAACACCAAAATCAATTTGAACAGCGATATCAAACGTTTAAACGTATCGTCAATTGCGTCATGGACCGCACAGGCACACCACCACATCTCTATGGTTGTTGTGCATGACATACGTCGCTGGACTCCTCAATGTTATTTCTGATCCTACTCTATCGGATAAACAACCGGGTCTTCATTGCCACCAGTACCCTTGGTGATATAAGCGCGTATACCAGTTTCTTTTGGTTTGAACCCGTTTATTTCAAGACCAATGACTCACCTTCTATCAAACGCCTCGGTCATTTCGTTGGCATTGCCGAACATGTTGGCAATGACCTATGCTTCCAGATCTGGGATCCAGTCACTAACAAATTGCTTGACCGTTCTGGTGTTTTGCTCTGCTCTTACACCTGAGTCACGCAACAAACGGGCCGGCCTCTTTACCAACAACGGCTTTTGTCGCATGGCGTAAAGCAAAGGATTCGGTACCTCGATTGTATGCAACCGGTGACACCCCTACACTCACAAAACATGGGGAGCATACGTCTACAGATGCTCCGCCTGAGAAGCCCAAACCACAGGACGTTCCAACTGCTCTTACTACTGCCGAATCCACTACGGACTCCGACACCAAGACAAGTCTCGACAACCCTGTGGCACCTGAAGACAACAAGCCTCCAGCCACTACCAAGCACCAGGCTACGTCATCCCCTACCCAGACACCAGAAGCTACCTAACCTTCACCATCTGGTAATCAGGTTATCATCAAACCACCGCCCAACCCTCTTTACCGAGCTTTCTTTATAAGAAGGTCGATGACAGCCCCAGCTGGTCCCCTTCTCCACTCCCTAACAACTATGGGGAGCGTTTTGACGGTCCTCCTACGACACAACATCTTCAGCAAGACATCCGATGGCGTTCTCCTTACTGAAGATGATTTTGATCCACCGGAGCTAGCATACTTTGATGTTAGTGACATCAGGACTCCACACACCAACCCTGCTATCTCCTACAGTAGACCCATCACAGGTAGTTGTTACCAATGAAGAAAGGCAATGCACAATTTGATGACGATGATAAACTTCTTACCATCCCGACCATCCCAATTGCCAACCTACAGGAAGAAGATCCTTCCTTGTCCCCAATCCCGATGGTACTTGGAAACGCCTTACCATCGTTGATGTAGAAGACAGTCTTGAACGCAATAAAGATTTCATCAAATTCAAGTGCAAGCACTCTGATGACAAACTTGATGATATCATTGCATACAATGATGTCATGAACTACATCCACCGTGATTTGACCCAAGAAGATGGCAAGCTTTGGTCGTTTTGACGCATCCTAGGATATCAAGGTCCATTGGATAACAAACACCCTCAGTACAAAGGCTCCAAGTATAACCTTTGGATTGAATGGGAAAATATGGAACGGACATATGAACCATTAGCCAACATTGCAGCTGATGATCTGTTACCGTTGCCAAATATGGGAAAGACAACAACATGCTTGACCTCCCAGGTTGGAAACGTCTCAAACAAATCACCAACCTAGCACGACGAACCAAGAAACTTGATCAACTCGTGCATCAAGCCAAACTTCGGTCTTTCCGTACCACCCCGCAATATCAATACGGTTTCAAGGTACCACGTAACCACGAAGAAGCCATCCAATTTGACCAAGCCAACGGAAACCACAAATGGGAAGACGCCATTACTCTTGAAATGGAACAGCTCAAGGAATACAATACCTTCATTGATAAAGGAATATACAAGGCAAGCTCCATCCCAAACGGGTTTCAACAGATCAAGGTACACATGATATATGCTGTCAAACATGATGGTAGACACAAGGCTCGTCTTGTTGCAAATGGCAATTTTACTGAACCCCCATCCACAGTGTGTACGCTGGTGTTGTATCACTTCGCGGTCTACGTATGTGCCTGTTTCTAGCTGAACTGAACAGCCTGGAAGCATGGGGTACAGATATATGAAATGCTTATCTTGAAGCAGTGACCTGCAAGAAAGTCTGTATCAAGGCGGGTCCAGAATTCGGACCACTAGAAGGTCACCTATTGGTTATCTACAAGGCTCTATATGGACTCCGATCATTAGGCAAGTGCTTTGGTGATTTACTAGCAGCATGCCTCATCAAACTTGGCTTCGAAAGATCCCGGGCTGAACCAGAAATCTTTCTCAAGCCTGGAATGAACAAACATGGGAAGCGTGTATATGAACTCATATGCACATATGTCGATGATCTATGCCTTTGCATGGCTGATCCCAATTCGTTTCTGGAGATCCTACAGTCAGAGCCATACAACTTAAAATTGAAGGGATCCGGACCTATGATCTTTCACCTAGGTTGTGGATTTGAACGAGATGAACATGGTGTTCTTTCCATGAACCCCATAAAATTCATCGAGAAGATGGAAGCATCTTATGAACAAATGTTCGGATGCAAACCTAACACTAGGTTCCAATCACCCATTGCCGAGAACAATCATCCTGAATTGGACTCTTCAACATTCCTTGAGGAAACTGGTATCCAGAAATACCAAAGCATGATTGGCTTACTTCAATGGATCATCGCCATTGGACGATTTGATGTTCAAACAGCCGTAATGGCGCTCTTGAGTTTTAGAGCCCAACCCTGAGAAGGACATCTTGATCGTGCCAACGTATCTATGAATATATCTCCAGTTCAGACATTTTAAGATCAGGTTCCACGTGGAACCCCCAGATTTTTATATTGACTGAACTGGACACCAACGATTGGTCCAACACCGTCTATGGGGAGCATTCTGAAGAGCTACCCGACGACGCTCCTGCACCACTTGGGAAGACAGTAGTGTTGACACACTTCTATGATGCAAATCTCATGCATGACATTCTCAGTGGGAAGGCTGTAACTGGCATCCTTCACTTTGCAAACAAAACTCCCATGATGTGGTTCTCGAAGAAACAAGCCACTACGGAAACGGCCACATTTGGGGCTGAATTTGTCACAGGAAGAAGAACTTGCATCGAGCAAATTGTTGACCTACGTCAATCATTCCCATACCTTGGAACACGAGTCCACAATATCTCCTATTCATTGGGAGACAATGAAAAGATGATTCAGACGTCAACCTTTCCTTACGCGAGGTTGCATAAGCGTCAGCATATCCTATCGTTTCACTACGTATGAAGCATGATAGCAAAAGGCTTCATTCTAATGCTGCACATTCCTGGTAAAGATAATTGTGCAGATATCCTCACCAAGCATTGGGGACACTCAGTTGTGTATCCACTGCTCAAGCCCATCTTCCACTTCTGTGGAAATACCGGCGACCTCCTGCAAGATGATGGAAGCATCATGTAAACGTGATGACCTTTCACAAGGAAACATGGGGAGTATTAAATTTCTTTCGTGTCCAAAAGTACCAAAGCTACACGACGGCAGTTATTCTATTCATACGAATCAATGAGTCCCGAATCAACCAAGTAATTGATTCCCACGGCATATTGATTCCCACGGCGCATCGATTCCCATCGCGCATCGACGGTGAGCAATCTCTGTTTTCGAATATTGCCCATGTTCTTCGGTGAGCAAACTTTGATTTCGGAAAGTATCACACGACCTACGGGAGCAATTCCTGATTCTATTGATAAACATATCATAGGATCTTCCAAAGGGAACAAGAGAAGAAAACCGTTGTTTGAAGCTTCTCACGATATATATATATATATATACAGATATATATGGTCAACGATCAATGCATGTACAGAAATAATCAGCGAGTAATCTCATCACTACGCAACAGCAGTTGCAACGTATTTCACCTCAATAAAAGAGATATCTTGCGCTTTGGCAAGATTTCACTTTATCTCATACTTTTAACATTCAACTGATTTATATCCCAAAATTCACACTACTAGTTGCTACCAACTACCTGCTGTAATCTACATTACTAAGGTCTGTCTCGCTGTATCTGAACAAGTTCATAGTAAGAAGAGATCCGGCGTTTCCATAGTCTCGCCTGTAGTCCGATTATCCGTTGTCGAAAGTATCCAACCACAATTGTCACGCGTAGAGTACAATCGTTTGTCTACTAGCACACTAACGCAGTGGTGCTGTTCTTCAGAAGCCTTTGAATCAGACTCTCAACGGACCGGATTCAGAAGGAAAATAATAAAGACTGCAGCAAAACCCCACATCGGTCCCACAGAAATAGCAAGGGGTGGTGAATTTGAAGCAATACTTGCTGTCATGGGCGCCTGGGTCATTGAACAGGAACGGAATGCCGTCTTTTGAAATTTTGGCACTCCTGCAATCCCCGTTGTCCGCCTGGGCCAAGAAAACACCAAAGACTGCAACAAAATTCCACATCTGTCCCACACAAACAGCAAGGAGTGGTGAATTTGAAGCAATACTTGCTGTCGTCAAGGTTGAGGTTGCAATTGAATTGGTTGCAATTGAATCAAGAATTGATGATCAAGTAAATCCATTCTTTCACCCCCAGTCGAAATAACAGAATTGGGCCACATCTCCTTGACATCTGGAGGAATCAGTCCCTTCTTTTTGTGGCGTGTAGGCATTTGATGGTAGAAGAGGATTGGGTACTTTAATTGGTGGCATTGAATGATCCTGGATCTCGCTTGGTGGATTCACTGCAGTGTTCTTGTTGTTCTTCTTCTTTTTGGTCCCGGGTCGTCCGAATCACCAAAATAGGCCATATCTCCTTGATACTTGGAGGAAATCAGTCCGTTTCTTTCTGTGGGGTAGGTATCTGATAGTAGAAGAGGGCTAGGTACTTCGATTGGTGGCATCAAATGATACTGAATCTCGCTTGGTGGATTCACTGCAGTGTTGTTGTTGTTGTTGCTTGTTGTTTTTGGTCCCCCCCAGTCCGAATCACCAAAATAGGCCTTATCTCCTTGATATCTGGAAGAATCAGTCCCTTCTTTTTGTGGCTTGTAGGTATTCAATAGTCGAAGAGGACTGGGTACTTTCAATTGGTGGCATCGAACGATCCCGGATCTCGCTTGGTGGGTTCGCTACAGTGTTGTGTTGTTGTTGTTGTTGTTTGTTGTCATTTGTCCCCCGGTCCAAATCACCAAAAAAGCCTTATCTCCTTGATACTCTGGAAGAATCAGTCCCTTCCTTTTGTGGCTTGTAGTTATCTAATAGTAGAATGGTGCCGATGCCTAGGTTTGTTGTAATCAGCTTGTATTCATTGGTCCTTTTAGCGCAGCAGTACGAATCCACGAATCCAAGCAACATCCCACATGATCTGTGCCGCTTGTACTATCCCTACAACCTTGATTTCTGCTGGAATCAGTCCGTTCTTTCTATGGACCGTTCTTTCTATGGAGTGTTGGTATCTAGTAGGATACGAGGTTCAACGCGTTGATTTGTGGGCGACGCTTTGTATCAAGCTGCTGGAGAGAGATCCCTATCATTTATGGCATTTTGGGCAATTGGAATGGGGGTGAGGTGCAAGATCAGTCCGTAAATCCTTGAATTTTTTGACAAATTGATTCAGAATTGTTGTGGATGATAGCTCTCAGTAGAGAAAGCCGCCAATGTGCTTGGGTCCTGGATTGGTGGAGTGTAGCAGGCAGGCATAATTTATTTCCATGGTGATATGGAATTTTGAGTTTGTACGCACACCGGGGGAAAAGCAAGTGTAATGGAGCTTCCGGTGCCAATAGCTCAGTCAAATACCAAGTAGGGACCTGGGGACAAAGTGTTTTCTAAGACAGTTTTTTACGAGAAATAATAATATTAATTCGGATTTGAAATCCGACAGAGTTAAGACTTTCCTCTGGCGCCTCAAAATGAAGGATTTGTACGTCGGTGTGCGTACAGAACGATTAAGGGATATATGGCTATGGTATACTATGTGACAATGTGGTACCTTACTTAAAAGGCTTCAATCCCATGCTACATAACTGAAATTCAATCAAGATAAGTGATGGGACTGCTGGAGGAAACAGAAATCCAAAACAGCCTCTTAACTTGGAATTCCATGGTCTGGCTTCGTCTTATGTCAAGGTGGTCCCACATCTAAAGGTCTTATGTGCTTGCATGAATGGAGGTAAACCACTAGGCTTGAGCTGCTGGTGGACCCAGTGCACCCAACTCTATGGTGGCAGATACTTCGGGGATGGGCTCTGGTAACTTGTTCTAGGGTGCAGCAGGGGCCCAACACAGACTTGTACCGAAAGCAGTATCGTCCGAGAACTGTTTTCGCGAGGTTGTTTGAATTTTTTTTTTTTCAATTTTTTTTTTTCTCTATTACAAAATTCAGTCTACTATGTTATGAATATCATTCATCATAATCAATATTTCAATTCCACTTTCAAATTTCATCTATAATTTCTCAGATTTGGTATCTAATTCTCAACTCATAGGTTCCAATTATGAGATGAACGCCACAAATATTCTTATACAAATACAAATAGAATCTAAAGTTATACAAGATTTATTACTATTACTATAGTTGTTCAACCTCATTCATCAATCAATGCCTGGAGGGCAGGACAGGTATATGTTTTTCATTCTTCTTCCTATGTGAACCACTGTCACTACTGTTTCCATTGTTTGACCCTGCGTTGCAACCACCGCACTCCTTTTGACATCTATCTCTCATAATTCCTCAAATTCTTTTCCTGTTTTTGGCTGCTTTTGTAATCTGTCAATCTTGAGGCACAAATCATTGAACAATCCTCATCCTTCTTCCATCAATCCTTTGTCTGCTTTCCAATCTCCCTTAGATATACTACTTTGACCACCCGTTGGTTTTTTTTTTTCTTTCTTTCAACGACCGTTTCTTCCAAAAACTTTGATCCTTGATTGTTTCCCCTACAATCTTTGATCATTATTTGTTTCTCTAATGCTTTTACGCCCGTTTATTTTTGAACGTTTGTTCTTGGCCGCTGCTGACGCTCGTTTTTCTTTTCTTTAATTTTTTTAAGCAACAACACATATTTACAATTCATCAAACCTAAACTGACATTACCTGCGCAATGTTCTTACCTGTCCAATTCTTCCTTGCCAATGTTTATGAGTTATGCCTTAGTTTGGAATGTGATTTTGAGACAAGATTCT
>CM074784.1:23073146-23485981 GCA_037355745.1 Pseudo-nitzschia multiseries | reverse complement strand
CTGAGTTATATTTTGGTTAGGGACTGGAAAGATTTGCACTGTGTTCAAATCTTGTGGGTTTTAGGGTTGACGATTTAATTATATTTTGGTTCGGGACTGAAAAGATTTGCACTGTGTTCAAATCTGGTTGGTTTTTGGGTTGATGACTGAGTTATATTTTAGTCAGGGATTGGCAGGATTTGCACTGTGCTAAAATCTGGTGGGTTTTTGGGTTGATGACTGAGTTATATTTTGGTCGGGAATATGCAGGATTTGCACTGTGCTCAAATCTGGTGGATTTTTGGGTTGATGACTGAGTTATATTTTGGTCGGGAATTGGCAGGATTTGCACTGTGCTAAAATCTGGTGGGTTTTGGGGTTGATGACTGCGTTATATCATGGTTGGGGACTGGCAGGATTTGCACAGTGATAAAATCTGGTGGGTTTTTGGGTTGATGACTGAGTTATATTTTAGTTGGGGACTGGCAGGATTTGCACAGTGATAAAACCTGGTGGGTTTTCGGGTTGATGACTGAGTTATATTTCAGTCGGGAATTGGCAGGATTTGCACTGTGCTAAAATCTAGTGGGTTTTTGGATTGATGACTGAATTATATTTTGGTTAGGGAATGAAAAGATTTGCACTGTGTTCAAATCTTGTGGGTTTTAGGGTTGACGATTTAGTTATATTTTGGTTCGGGACTGGAAAGATTTGCACTGTGTTCAAATCTGGTTGGTTTTTGGGTTGATGACTGAGTTATATTTTAGTCAGGGATTGGCAGGATTTGCACTGTGCTAAAATCTGGTGGGTTTTTGGGTTGATGACTGAGTTATATTTTGGTCGGAGACTGGCAGGATTTGCACTGTGTTCAAATCTGGTGAGTTTTAGGGTTGACGATTTAATTATATTTTGGTTCGGGACTGAAAAGATTTGCACTGTGTTCAAATCTGGTTGGTTTTTGGGTTGATGACTGAATTATCTTTTTGTCGGGGATTGGCAGGATTTGCACTGTGATAAAATCTGGTTGGTTTTTTGGTTTATGACTTAGTTATATTTTGGTCGGGAATATGCAGGATTTGCACTGTGCTCAAATCTGGTGGATTTTTGGGTTGATGACTGAGTTATACGTCACACAAACGAGATTCAGGGTTATTTTAGAATCACGCGCATATTTGGGTCGAACTCCACTGGTCCCCCTTTGTAATTTCACCCTATTTATTAAAATTAATGTCGAACTCATAATATTTTTATGCACATTTCATTTTCCTACCCCACTGGCATCTGTTTCCGAATTAGTGGCATGTTACTGAATTTTATGCCTGAAACAAACAGTGCATGGTCGCAATTTTTCAATCTCAATCGTTTCCCCATTTTTATTGTTATTACCGGCTAGTGTACGACTTCAGTAGTAACAATGGTCCGCACTCCCAAATATCAGGTATATTGTGTACGTTGCTACCGGGACTCTCCTTTGATCACTATAGGTAGGGGAAAGAAAAAGGTTATCAAGAAGAAGAGGCCCCCCTTGTTTACAGCGCGACTAAGAAAGAAAACAGGAGTAATTGTTTCTCCCGGTCTTCTGTCCCATATTGCACATAATCCGGGTACATGTTATTCTTATTACAACCGGTGTTTGGGGGTAGATGATTTTGCATCTTCGTTATTTATTAGAAAATCGAAGAAGAAGCTTGAGGATGTTAGTCAACAATTAGGTCTAACGAACACCTGTAACGGTCCGCAGAGTAGTGATGTCGCATTACCAGAGGTTCTCGACAATCAAGTTATGTATGACCCTTCTGTCGAACCGATTGGGCGTGCCTTGATCGGTCAGGAATTAACCAACATAGAGGATGACAATGAATCTGCCTCCGATGACAATTTTTTCTTTCCTAACGATGACGATGAGGAAGAAGGTAGTGAGAGCATAGAGGCCCCCCACTCTTCGATTGTCAATGATGAAGAAGGCATCAACATTGATGTTGACGATTCCCATCGTGCTTCAAACACGCTATTAATTACGACACCCAATGTAGGGAGGAACATATCTGACGAATTGAAGGTCAAGATCAAGTTAATGAAAATCATGCGGAATCATAGCATACCATTAGTTGCCGAGAAGGAATTGTATGAATGGGCTATTGAATCCGAGCGGCTTAATTTATTTTCATGGACTAAAGGCAATCTCATAAAGACCAGGGCAAGTGTCATGAAGGAGATTTCTGCAACTGTGCCTGAAATAAAAGGCGATGGGTTTGAACCTCATCTTATTGACTGGTGTTCTAAGAAATCACAGAATGCTGATGTTTCCAGTCGCAAACAAATCTACGTCCGGTCGTTCCAAAAAGCACTTCATTCCCTATTAACAAATGTGACTTTGGTGAAGGAAGATAATCTGTCATTCCCCCATGCTGAAGACCCCACCTTACCAGTCCGTTATCCAGAACTTCAAGGGAATATTGATATTGACGAACTGCATCACGGTGAATGGTGGATCAACACTTGGGAGAAGAGATGCAAATCTGGATCGAATGAAATTCTGGTTCCTATTATTCTCTACATGGATGGAATTGCAATTGACAATAGTGGTCAAACCACTCTTACCCCACTGAACATGACTCTTGGCATATTCAACACCCTAACTCGAAACTCCCGGCCGGATGCGTGGGAGGCTATATACTATCACCCAACATGTCCCGGTGATAAAGGTGCCGAATCAATTGACAATGTGAACAATCTTCACTCTGGCCTTCGTTTGGCTCTTTCATCTTTGAAAGATGCCTGCAACCTAACGGATGGTATTGAATGGTCTAATTTGCCGTGGAACAAGAAGAAATGGTCGGTTCGAATGAAATTTGCGGTTGCTTATTTCATAGGTGATACTCCCCAGCACGACCAACTTTGTGGTCATTATCAAACGTCGAATTCAAAGATGATCTGTAGGCATTGCAATTGTCCCAGAGCACTTGGTATTAACGCTCGTGTGAATGTTTTGAAGGTTCCTGTTTCAGTTCAATCTGGTAACATGCAAGTGTCTAAGCACCAAAATGGGGAAGAGTACCAATCCATTCGGCTCTGGAATATATCCGATTTTACTGCTCCAATGGTTGGCGAAGGAGTGAATGTTGAACAGTATTTCAAAAACATTTCTCACCATGGTGTACATAACGGCAACGCTTTTTATGATCTTGATTTTGGGGAAAACCCACATAATATTCATCTAGCGTCTCCCGGAGAGAGACTGCATATGCACCAACTTGGTTGCGCAAAGCGTGCAGCAGAGACGTTCCGCGAGGACTTTTTAGGCAATAACCAGCGGCTTCTTGGTGAGATGGAAAGGTTAGCCAGTTACTACGGTGGTGCTGTCCAGAGGCAATCCGATCGTGACTTCCCACGAACCAATTTTTCAGAATCAATACATACAGCGAAGAAGGAGGGTAACCAGTACATTGGAATGCTTTATATTCAGATGCTGTCACTTCTGTCTGCTGGAGGTCGTCAATTGTTGTTGTCTCGAAAGACTCCTTCCAATCTCGAGAACAAGAGCAGAAAGTGTGAAGAGGAAATTGACCGACGTATTTACGCCATTGAGTTGTTGTTGGGTATGGAAGAGTTCCTAAAGTATGCTGGAACGTTCGACGAGGTTTTCAAACAAGACAAGAAAGGTGTTTTGAATGTGGACAAAATGGTTGTTCTTTTCATTAACTGTATAAATAACAATCTTCAACGAAGTAAGGGAGAGGGTAACAATCTTGTGAAGAATCACATGTATTTTCATTTATCACAGTACATGAGATTATTTGGTCCTCCAACTGGGTGGGACTCTGCCGCGAGTGAGAGCAATCATAAAACTGAAGTGAAGGCTCCTGCTAAGAGAACTCAACGAAACAAGTCCACACTTATCAAGCAAACTTGCAACCGAGTGATGGAGTATCGAACTATTGATCGACTTGACCGTGAATTTGATTTGTTCGAACATAGACCCGTAACCGGACCAAATCATCCTAAGGAGGGTGGTTGGTCAGGTGGGTCTTCGTTTTGGATTGGTGTGATGAATGGTCTCCCTTACATGAAGTGGGATGAAAAAAAAAACTCAAGTTTACCCTGGTTTCCATCTGATGTTCTCAAATTTTGTTGTGACGTGGTCCTACCGGCTGTGGGCAGCAGCAAGGTTTTTGGAACCACGGAGCACAAGAGGTATGACCAATCTCGCGAGATGAAATTATTGTTTCGTGCCCACCCATCGTTTAAGTCTGATTCTGGACAATTGTCCAATGTATGGTACGATTGGGCTAATTTTCAACTCGACCTCCTTGATGGACGTGGACTGAAAGTTTATCCATGTCAGATTCTGTGCCTGCTTTACCTCGAAGGTCCGTTCCCCGTGGGTAGCTCCGTTAGTGGTTTCGAATTAGTGCACGATGGTTATTATGCCGTCGCTCGTTGCTTTGTTTCTGCAGACCCCATACCGAGCAAGAGGGACAAAGGAAAAAAACACCATCATGCGTTGGTAAAGCTAGGTGAGCTTCGGAACAAATTGTATTTGTTCGACTGCAACGCCATTGAGTCCGAAGCTGCCGTTGTTAGAAACCATGGTAGTCCTGACCAATATTTTGTGCTGGGTAATCGTGAACAATGGTTGTTTAATTTCCGCGAGACAATGGCTTCACTGGAAAAGAAGGATTTACAATCAATAGTACGAGATGGTGAAAACAGCACATGACTTCAATGAACAAGTTTATTATCTTTTCCCGTGTTTTGGATTGTATACTAGTATGGTACAATCATACCCCCCTTCTCAGATGTATTTTGCGTTTTTTTATTTTCTGTAACGGCGTTGCACCAAATGCCCTTTTCCCGTGTTTTGGATGGTATACTAGTATAATACAATCATACCCCCTTATCATGTGTATTTTGCGTTTTTCTATTATCTGCAACTGCGTTGCACCAAATGCCCTTTTCCCGTGTTTTGGATGGTATACTAGTACGGTACAGTCGTACCACCCTTTTCCTGTATATTTTGTCTTTTTCTATTTTCTGCAACGGCGTTGCACAAAATGCCGTTTTCCCGTATTTTGGATGGTATACTAGTACAGTACAATCATACCCACCTTTTCATGTGTAATTTGCGTTTATCTATTTTCTGCAACGGCGTTGCACCAAATGCCCTTTTCCCGTTTTTTGGATTGTATACTAGTATGGTACAATCATACACCCCTTCTCATGTTTATTTACCGTTTTTCTATATTCTGCAACGGCGTTGCACCAAATGCCCTTTTCCCGTTTTTTGGATTGTATACTAGTATGGTACAATCATACCCCCCTTCTCATGTTTATTTAGCGTTTTTCTATATTCTGCAACGGCGTTGCACCAAATGCCCTTTTCCTGTATTTTCGACGGTATAGTACTAGTACGGTACAGTCATAAATTTTTTGTCATGAGTATCAAGTTATTATTATAATGGATTACTTCTTAGTATAGTTTTGCGCGATACATAGGCGCTCATAATATAACACCCTTCGTATTTGGGATTCGAACAGCTATGAAACACTAACGGATTAAAGAGCAGAGTATCCCCAGAACGCAACGGCACTTTGATGCGGTACGTTGGGAAGACAAAATAATAAATCACTTCGTCAGCATGCACTCCCGACGGAGCTATGACTGTTAAACGAGTATAATACATGTCATCATCAACATGGCATCGAGAATGGTAATTTCGACCAATCGAAAAAGCTAATGCCTGTTTCCCAATGGCATTGAGCTGCGTACGAGTCAGAATCTGAGACAACACATCCATTTCATCCTCAACAAATGGTTCGATGTGTGTTAAACTATGATGCATATGCTTCACAATTCTCACTGTCGTGTGTTCCAGCTCCAGTTTCATGTTTGGTTTCACATGACTTTTGAACACGTACTCACCATTGTTGGAAGACAATCTTTCTGGTCTAACTCCAATGATAGCATAATCATCGTTGATACTGCCGCGCTTCTGACCTCTGGCAACCGTCGGTTTGGATCCAACAATTTCCGGAGCAAACTTTCTTAACAGTTTGATATTATTCTTCGTAGCAAGGTGTCGCTTGGCAAATTTTCTGGAAACTTTTGCGAAAATGCGCAACGACGGATTATTCTCGTCAAACGCAACAATATGCTCGTCGTTCCTACTATCCCATCTATCGAATTTATCTATCAACAAAGCCTGTTCCGGTTGATACTTTTTCTTTCCTCCTATTTTGCCACCCCAGTTTGTCTCCATGTATTTTCCTTTGACCACAGTTGTTCTGTCTTTGTTTTTCAACGCTATTGTACTGACACAATCTTTGCAAGTACTACGCCTATTTGTCCTTTCGTTCTTCATCGGTTTTATGTCGGACAACTTTGTATAAGTTTTATGGCTCGTTGACACCGGTGCTGCAATCCTAAGAAAGTTCGATGACATTCTCTGCTTTCTTCTTTTCTCATGTTTCCTATCTCTTTTTTGCTTCATAGCCCGGTCCGAGAACTGATTTCTTGTCATGGTTGGAGTACGTGTAGCAATTCGAAGCCAATGATTCGTTGCTGTTGCTCTCGCTGCCGCTTGCTGCTGTTGCTTTCGCTGCCTTTTTGCTGCTGTTGCTCTTGCTGCCGCTTGCCGCTTGCCGCTGTTTGTCTTGCTGCCGCTTGCCGCTTGCCGCCTGCCGCTGTTTGTCTCGCTGCCGATTGCCGCTGCCGCTGTTGCTCTTGCTGCCGGTACCGCTGTTGCTCTCGCTGCCGCTTGCCGCTGTGGCTCTCACTGCCGCTTGCCGCTGTCGCTGCGTGCCGTTGTTGCTCTCGCTGCCGATTGCCGCTGTTGCTCTCGCTGCAGATTGCCGCTGTGGCTAGCGCTGCCAATTGCCGCTGTTGCTCTTGCTGCCGATTGCCGATTGCCGCTGTTGCCGCTGTTGCTCTCTGCGGTTCGACGAGTCGTTGCCGTTATCGAAGATCCTATTCGAATATTTGATATGATAATTGAACAAAATGGGTGAGTATCTAGTATTGATGTACTACCTAGTAGAGTAAATAATAACAACACAATAATATAGTAATGTACATGCCGATCGATTCGTAGTAATTATCACCAACCGGGACAATTGGCCACACCTACAGGGGAAGATGACGGTGCACGTCAAGGAAAGATTTGCCACACGAGGAAAGATTGGTTCTTCGGATCCGTTGTTTCCAATCCCTTGTTTCAAATCCGTTGCTCCGATACGGTCCTATGAAAATGAGAAGAAAAAGAGAATGAAGAAAATACATTATAAGGAATGCCAGAAGAAGTAAGATCATTGTCTTTCTCCTCTCTCATTCTTACCGTTGCGATTGGCAATGCACCTCCAGCGACACCAGGAAAGATTCGCCGAGCCTCTATTGTTCCGATTTGTTATTCCGATCCGTCCCTATGAAAATAAGAAGAAAAAATTGAAGTGAGGGAAAAGAACATCATCATCAATGCAACAGGCAGGCAGCAATGTCTATCTATCTCACGCTGTTGCCTTCCACTTGGTGCTGCCTTCGATTCCAATCGTTGTTGCCAATATGTTGTTCCGACAATCGTTGTTGGTGCTGCCGTTGATTTGCAGACTTCTAACTCCTATGTCACGAAAAACAGGGACTTGTTCCTGTTGATATATAGGCAATTGATGCAGATTTTGTGCTTTCAAGATGTTTATGTAAGGCGGCCGTCCAAACAAGAATATCTTTCCAGCAACTAATCCCTAATCGAATGCTTTCTACTTCTTTTGCAGTACAAGGCTGTTATATCGGACTGAAATATCTGAGAACGGATCGTTGTGCTCGTGATATCGTCGCCCTAAGGCATGTGACGAAGAGGGTCGGATCCCACGTTCTCGGACGGAGTGTTGTTGGAAAGAAACAACACTCTACTCAGATAAGTTGGAAATTTATGTTTGTCGGAAAGTGAAAAAAAGTGACCGAAGTTAGTGGACAATGTATGGAACTGGTGGTATCATTCTTATCACGCTAAATACCAAAAAGACCATTTGTTGCAACGCCGTTGCAAAAAAAAAAAAAAGAACATAATATTTAACGGACCAATATCATTCTTACGTTCGAAGTTGTTTACTTAGCAGAAAATGTATGGAACTGGTGGTGTCATTCTTACGTTCGAATGTTGATACTTGATCTATCGGACACGAACCGATGTCGTCCTTACGTTCGAAGTTTGATATAAGTACTTTGTACGGAGTAGTTAGCTTCTGCTAAGTAAACAACTTCGAACGTAAGAATGATATTGGTCCGTTAAGTATTATGTTCTTTTTTTTTTTTGCAACGGCGTTGCAACAAATGGTCTTTTTGGTATTTAGCGTGATATGGATCATACAACAGTACAACAAACTTCGAACGTAAGAATGATATCGGTTCGTTAAGTATTATGTTCTTTTTTTTTTTTGCAACGGCGTTGCAACCAATTGTCTTTTTGGTATTTAGCGTGATATGGATCATACAACAGTACAACAAACTTCGAACGTCAGAATTACATTGGTTCGTTAAGTATTTTACTTTTTGTTATTTTTGCAACGGCGTTGCAACAAATGGTATTTTTGGTATTTAGCGTGATACGGTTCATACGTAGTTACCGTCATGGTTCATACGATAGTACTGGTCATACCAAAGTACCTTTGTACCACACAAAATGCACCAAATCATCGATCGGACCATTTTTTTTTTTTGACAACGGCGTTGCAACAAAAGCCCTTTTTAGTATTTAGCGTGAAAAGTTTCATACGACTGTACGTTTCTACACAAATTGCACCAATTCAGCGATCGGATCATTTATTTTTTGGCAACGGAGTTACACCAACCAATGCCCTTTTCCCTATTTAGCGCTACTAGGTGTTCATACGACTGTACTTTTGTACACACAATGGAACAATTCAGCGATGGGGCCATTTTCCAAATTGGAAAATGTTCCTTTTTATCTTTTCTTCTTCTCACCTTTCATTCCACCCAAAAAACCCTTTTTTCCGTTTTTCGGGAACGGCGGTTCCAGTTACAAAAAATGGTTTTTTGATCCCAACGGATTCACAGACAAATCCCCACCCTTGCATTCGTCGTTGCAGGTTTTATTTGTCAAATTATTGTGACGATATTGTTTAACTCTTTCTCAGGTTAGTGGTAGAACGTCTTTACGAGAACAAGGACACGTTTACGGGCACCTTCTACGTTTTCGATTTTTTGAGAAATGGTTTTTGAGACATGATTACCACTATCGCGTCGCTACGTGAGTGGTGATATCTGGTGAAAGAAGTTTCAAGTTGTACTACTATCCTTCTTTCATTCAATGTTTGCTCGTAACTCGGGTAAACTAGATTCACACAACAGTGATTCTCATTGTTTTCAAACAATAAAAAGATTGTCTCAAATACTGATAACATCTTACATTGCCAATGACACCTACAACTAATACTGCTCGCAATCGCGGTGCCAACCCAAATTCAAATGAGAAAACGCCTACGACTAATAGTGCTCGGAAGCGCGGTGCCAACCCAAATTCAAATGAGAAAACGACAAGTTGTAAGAAGGGTAGATTGAAAGACCCACCAACCAATAGTCTTGACAAACATGATACCGATCAAAGAGATCATCGACAGGCAGTAATTAATAACCTTACAAAGGCTTTGAAGGGTGAGTCATATGGAACAGAGGAGTTTGTGAGGAACCTCAGTCTTGAGGTTACAACATGTTTCACTGCATTGTTGACGAGGGTTTACCTTGTATCAAAAATTATTGAATCCGAACCTACACCAGATTTCCGGAAGTCAATGTCTACTACTAACTCTGCGGAAAAGAAGAAGGGGAAGGGAAAGAAGAAAAAACCCGATACAACCTTAAGTGACTTAGGGCCTATTCCCCATCAAATAAACGTCATGGTGGATTTATTTTTGTTTGAAATTGACAACGGTATGACTGGAGTGTTGAAATTTTTGAGCAGGAAGCAATTAACCGATCGATTCAATGACTACGACATGGCGAACAAGTGGGATAGGTTCGAGTCACTGTTGAAGAATGTTAACGACACATCAGGCGTGGATGCTATTTATGGGCGCAACGTCGTCAACTACGTTACAATGAAGAAGTACATGATAATGTACCGTGAGATATTGGTTTGGTACATGAAGAATGTGAAGTATCCACCTGGGTCGGATATTTCGTCTGAGGATTTGTGTTTCCATACCAAAGGCGACAATTGTTCTCCCAGTCAGTTGAAAGGATACGTCAGATCAATGAGGAACTTCTTGGACTGCCTTATGGCAAAGACCTCTCTACGTGTTTCAATGACTCATAGCTGCAATCAGGTGGACTTAGACAAACATTTCAAGAAGCAGCGTATTGAATGCTTAAAATCCTTACGAACGGAAAACATCGAGTTTAAAGAACTTATTGTGTCAAACAATAAGTTGATGAAGATTACGGAACGAGAAACTGCTTTTCAGGAGCTCATTCGTGAACATTGGTTACGCTTTCAAGGGAAGGCGAAAACCATTTGTACCATCATCGACATGAGACACGTCGACATCAAAGTATTGACACACGAAGGTTTTTATCAGTATTACTTACCCGAATTAATTAACAATTCATTCGTCTTGGGCACCACGGTACTTTCTGGGGAGAAGTGGGTTCCAGTAGGATTTCATCGACAAGGGGACACGAAAATTCCGGAAACGGGTAAAGTGTTATTACCACTCAATACTCAATTGGTTTTCCACTACGTCATCCACTACCAGCACACGGTCACAAAATATTACAACATACATTTCGATCATGATGAGGACCTTGTCACCCTGTTGCCATGCAAACATGGAACCGGAAAAATAGATCTGGCATATTTCAAGGTGCCGAAAGGAATCCTATATTTGGTGCATCAATGGCTTATAACAAAATTTGTCCAACATGGGAACAAGATTGGGGTAAACGTGGTCGATTCGTTGGAAACAGCATGTAATTTGATCATTTCTCAAGTACTATGTGCATCAATGATTCGAGTCGATGGCGTTGGTTCGTCCTTTGATTGTTCAATTGACAATGTTTGTGAGAAAATGATACCAAAAGTCTTCAAAACCAATAACCAATCATTTGTCAGTTACGATCATGTGATGGAAACCATTGAAGATTTGGTATTGACCGAGAGGAATTTTCTAAAAGGAGCAATGGTCACCGAATCGACGGAGGGAAGTGTTCCGTATTTTCAAAGGAATGATCGATTGTACATTTTCCCAACGGCATGTGTTCTGAGTAAGACAAAATTTGCCCATGTCAATTTTGACGATAAACCAGAAGAACTTGTAAGAGGTATTTTGGAACTGTCCGGATTGGAAGAACAACATAAGAATCAAACTTGTGTTACAAGATTCCTTCAATACGATGTTAACTCACAACAAGAGGTGCACCAACGAGTTTTTATGGAACACATTCCATACGTGTTCCGTGAGATATTCGTAATTGATCCGGAAGTTCTCCAACGTCATACTTGGGTGGAAACATTCATTCAGTATAGCTACCTCCCAGAAATGGGTACCATATTTACCCCGTTGACAGAAAAACTAGCAATATATTTGTTGGAAAAGTCGGATGATCTATCATCGGCTAACCTTGTAGTTCAATTTTTGGACGATAAGGTTGTGAACAATTATGGAAAGGGAAAGGGAGAATTGAATCTGGCATTCGAACACCTCCAGGGTCGTGACTTTGTTTTTTACGAACCATCGGACTTTCTAACTTGGGATTGCTTCAAAAGATCCAAGGTTCAAATCAAGGAGTTCAATAAATCAAATAACACATACCGGGTAGGATGGGTTACTTTCAATCTCAATACGACAAATGATTCCAAGCGTGGATTCATACCACCCTGGGATGATAACGTTGACGGTGACAATGTTGGCAAGACGAACAATATCAACGATGGGAGAAAGAACATCAGTGGATCGAAAGTAACCAGTAAGGGGTCGAAAAATAAGCCAAACGAATCTAAAGAATCGGGAATTGACACAAGTAAGGGTAATTCCAAGGATACTGGTTTGACTGACACAACGACTAAAACCGGTGAAAAAAAGGGTTCAAATGAAAGCGAAGAAATGATTATAGATGTTGCAAAAAATCATCTTAACGCAACTGTAACACTGCAAGTTTATCCTACCAAGATCAACGAGAAGGAATATTCTATCAAGATCAACGAGAAGGAAACCAAACGTGAATTCCAATGTTCTGTGCTGTTGAAAGATCAGGATCCAGAGATATTGTTTCCTATTTACGAAGTAAACGAACAAGTTCGTTATACTCCAGAAAAAAACGGACCAGTTGAAATTGGAGAAGTTTATAGGTACGTTTTCGGAGACTACGACCAATATGAACGAGTGGCGGGTTATATATGTACTTTCCACAAACGTAAGGTGGGGGAGAAACGACAATTTTGCCCATACTTTCAGATTTCCGGCCTGAAAGAAACCAACCCTCGACGCATTAAAAAAGTATCGGACTTAGTAAAATGTTTCAGCAATGATGTTGGGATTCGTGACCCGACGGATGGAAGTGAGGAGGTATCCGATTCATCTTCTGACACAACCTCAACCGTGTCAGAGTACAGCACCAGTTCCACCAAATCATCCAAGAGCAAGGATGTTGGGATTCGTGACCCGACGGATGGAAGTGAGGAGGTATCCGATTCATCTTCTGACACAACCTCAACCGTGTCAGAGTACAGCACCAGTTCCACCAAATCATCCAAGATTGGATGAGTGAGGCATACTATGTTACACAAAATGCAAGCATTCGTTAGTAACTTATCCATTATACTTCATAGTTCTTTATTCAATCAATATTATGCGAAATATTGATCATGAAATTGCAGCCTAATTCGCACAATCATAAACATACTAACTAATATTACTAGGACTAATAAATTTGAAAACTGACTCAAGTATAAGTAGAAGATTTCTGGTCGATTATGTTTCATGCAGCCAATGCCACACATTTGCACTCGAAAACTGCCTAGGAATCACTATTTGGGTACATGCAGCAATGCCAGAGGGGACTAAAATTGTTCTAAATCTCATACTGACTAAAGTAACAACCTGTTTCTTGTCCAGTTTGTTTCATAGTCTACCCCATCCATTGTAGGAGCAATATTCATCCTGAAATTGCAGTCAATGCCACTCATTTGCACTCAAAACTGACTAGGACTCAGTATTTTGGTACATGCATGTCCAGGGACAAACATTATTCTAAAATTCACACTGACTAAAGTATCAACCTGTTTCTTGTCCAGTTTGTTTCATAGTCTACCCCATCCATTGTAGGAGCAATATTCATCCTGAAATTGAAGTCAATGCCACTCATTTGCACTCTAAAACTGACTAGGACTCAGTATTTTGGTACATGCATGTCCAGGGACAAACATTATTCTAAAATTCATACAGACTAAAGTATCAGCATGTTTCTTGTCCGGTTTGTTTCATAGTCTCCCCAATCCATAGTATGAGCAATATTCATCCTGAAATTGCAGTCAATGCCACACATTTTCACTCCAAACTGACTAGGACTCAGTATTTTGGTACATGCATGTCCAGGGACAAACATTATTCTAAAATTCATACTGACTAAAGTATCAGCCTGTTTCTTGTCCGGTTTGGTTTATAGTCTCCACAATCCATAGTATGAGCAATATTCATCCTGAAATTGCAGTCAATGCCACACATTTGCACTCCAAACTGACTAGGACTCAGTATTTTGGTACATGCATGTCCAGGGACAAACATTATTCTAAAATTCACACTGACTAAAGTATCAACCTGTTTCTTGTCCAGTTTGTTTCATAGTCTCCCCAATCCATAGTATGAGCAATATTCATCCTGAAATTGCAGTCAATGCCACACATTTGCACTCCAAACTGACTAGGACTCAGTATTTTGGTACATGCATGTCCAGGGACAAACATTATTCTAAAATTCATACTGACTAAAGTATCAGCCTGCTTCTTGTCCAGTTTGTTTCAGCACAGTGTACCCCATCCATAGTATGAACACTATTCATCCTGAAATTGCAGTCAAGAATGCAACACATTTCCACTCTAAAAATAAGTACTACGACTCACTATTTTGGTACATGCATGGCCAGGGACAAACAATATTAGAAAATTCATAATGACTAAAATATAAGGCTGTGACTTCTCAATATGGTTTCATAGTCTCCCCAATCCATAGTATGAGCAATATTCATCCAAACATTTCAGAAAATAACACACTTTGACACTCAAAAAGTAAAGGAGAAACACTAATTTGGTTACTTGTTCATACAAAAATCAAAAAACTAATAACCAAAATTTACGGAGACTACCCTTGGTACACCAGATCTCAACGGAGGAATCGATCCACTGGACACGTTCACCACTATATCAACAACCAATTATACGTGATCGGGAAAAGTTATACTACATAAAGCTAGTCAGTTTTTGAACCATATAATTGGTGTGCACCGTCCCAATACTACAATAATAAAAAATTTATACAAAAATAATACGTATGACACACCTCGGACATATGTCTACGGGGGAATCGATCCAATGGACACGTTCACCTCTACCGGTATATCAAGAACCAATCTTATCCAAAGGGGAAAAGTTACACTACTTAACGCTAGTCTGTTTATGAGTCAGACAATTTATGTGCGTCGTACCAATACCATATTAAAAAAATAGTACCAAGGAAGTACGAAGAATACATCTTGTACACATCTCTATGGAGGTATCGATCCACCGGACACGTTCATCTCAACGATATATCAAGAACCAATCGCATGCAGATGAGGAAAGTTACATTACTTAAAGAAGCTTGTCTGTTTTTGAATCAGACTATTTGCGTGCACCGTCGTAGTGTTGGTACGGGTACGTAAAAATAGTAAGAATTATGCGTGAACGGGAAAAAGCAGCCACAACCAAAAACTGCAAGTTACAACGCCTGGAGAAAACAACAAATACCAACTTTATGATGCGGCGTGGGAGTACGAACGTTAGGTGTACTGTGGTACAAATAGGTGCATGACTGCGTTACAAATGGGAAATAACAGGAAAATGAAAAGCAAAACACCAAAACCGACACACAGAACAACAGTTGTGCCAACCCGGGGTACTGTCTTCTCCAAGGATTACAACAAACAGATGCACGAGCTAAACCACGATGATGTAAACAACGACGGAAACCCGTTTCTGTATCATTTCGAAACAGGATTTGATGCCTTGTGTGCCAAAAACGGACACTTGGTTAACACAATCCTTAGTGGATGCCAGAAGATAGAAGAAGTGCGACAAAGACTCAACAGCAAAAAAGGACATTTCGAGGAGGACGAAGCTTTGAACATTTGGGAACAATGCTTCAAGTACATAACCGAGGAAGTATTTCCCGACTACAAAGAAGGGAACACTGACGGGATGGACCATGTATGGGCAATGGGAGTCATTCTTGCATACATTACATGTGGTTATCCCGCATTGAAAACATCGGAAGACATTAAGTGCTACGACAACGTGGGTATTGGACCGGAAGTAAAATCAATAGAACGAGAGAGAATGATACAAGACGGTCGTACTTTCCCGGCAAAAAAATGGAGTAATCTGACACCGGAGGCAAGAGAACACATAAAAGAATGTATACATTACCACCCTGGGAACCGTCCTTGTATGACGTACATTTGGTTCAACAACTGGCGCAAAATGACGAATGAGGCAATCATCGAAACTGACAGATTGGAATGGTATTGCAGATCAAAAGACGATAACGAGTGGTACTCAACACAAGAAATATTGCCGCCAATTAAAGAAGAGAACATAAATAACAAAAACACGGAAAAAAAATATACCAAACATAAGTGGGATTCGTTCATGAACAAAGCAAGAAAACAGTCGAAAAAGAAAAAACGGAAGGTAAAAGAAGTGACAAACAGGGGGGGAAAGAGCGAACAAGACGAAAACGAGTGGAAAATTGAGAAATGGCTAAGTCTTTACGAAAAACGTTGGAATTCGCCGGAAGATTTAGAGGAATATAACAACTATCCCGTTCCTTGTGGAGCATGGGGACGCGTGAAACACTAACTCTGCAACTCTGTAAGGATTCCATTCCAACAAAAAAACCAGGACAATATCAAAGGTATCACCGGTACAAATTAAGTGCAAAAATTAGAACGGAAATTATGTAAAATATCACCTTAAAAAGTCGATACATTAAAAAAAAAATACTCATCAGAAAGCAACAAAACAACAACAACAAAATTCCCTCCGTTGAACCTACAAATTGTGATCCAATCCATAATTGATTCAGGGGGTAGTGTCAACCACCCAAAATATAGAATTTACTGCAACGCCGTTGCAGAAAATTGAAAAACAATAAGTAAATAAATAAATACAGAATGATACGGTACCGTAGGGTAAGTACGGTAGGGTAGGGAAGATCAAAATGTTCGGGTCCGCGCCAAAATTTTGAGGACTCAACATTCCAGAATATCACGGCACGCTCGAAAATAAGATAGGCAGGCGACAGTACAAGAACAACACTCACAGATAGTACAATTAGTTGAAATGCAACAATTCCTTGGAGACAGTAAATCAAGAGATTACAGTGTGTACAGTAGGAATGAAAAAAACATGCCAAACGATTCCTACAAACAACATTATTATCATAAAAATAGCGCGCCAAATCAATCAAAGGAAAAAACGGTAAGTTGAGGTGCACGAGTTAACAAAAAAATAATGGTAGAACTGAGTACTAGTTGCAGTCCGGTGACAGGTAGAACCATTGTTACCAATAACACAAACAGCCCAAACAGCAGTGTATCGGGAAGTGACCGAACAAACACAAACGATAGCCAAACATATAGAACAACCAACAGTAGCAACAGAAATATTCTACAGACAACAAAAGAATCCGATAACGATAACTTGGAAAACAACATTGTCAAACACGTCAAAGAAAAAGCATTCAGGAAATTTAAATTCCCGCCAGAGATTACATTCGTGAAGGCGACGATATTCAAAATTGTAAAACAAGCAAATAACAATGAAATACCAAATACGATCGATATAAAAGACCAAAAGTGGAGTGGAATTTATTGCCGTGCAGTGACTGCGTGTAGGCACAATGCTCAAACTCTTGCCAGGAAAAACTACAAAGGTACGCAACCAACAAGAAAATGTTTGCCGGCATGCAATCGTTCATAAGCCATTCTAACATTTTGGTCGTATGAACACTGACACGTAGACGATAAAAGAAACAACCTGATACCAGATAGTTTCCCAGGAACGGTTCTAATCACAGACACACAAGACGTTAACTCAGAAAATAGGTACCAATTGCACGAAGACTATCGGCGGAAAAATTCACCAGAATTCAAATACTTCATGAAAAGAATTCTGGGAGCGGTGTCACCAAAACAGACAGACTTCAAAAGAAAATCAGTCAGAATGACAATCAGTAACATTTTCACCCCAAGCGATGAAGCTTTTGCATTGCTTTTCCTTTACAACGACTACGACTCGTGGATAAACACAACAAAGGGCACGAGGTTGAGAAAAAAATTCACTGACGGTAAGTCTGGAAATAAGGAGGGTTGGAGTAACGAGGGACAAGATCTTTACGAATACCTAGTAAGTGAATTAGAAGAACGAAGGAAGGAACAACAATCAAAAGAATTAGAGACGGAAATACTTAAAATGTACCAAAAGCAAAATGGCAATCGTAAACAAGAAGATAAGGAGGAGAACAAAGAGGGAAAAACACGGAAGCGAAAACGTACCTTGGTTGAGATTCTAGGCGAAGATGATGAGGACTACAAATTTTTCATGGAATATAATAAAAACGAACAAGAGTAATTGATGATATCAACAGCAATAGTAGAACGGCTAGTTCATTATTATTTTATGGTTTGCACAATATTGTTCCGGGTCTTCTGTTCGAATATAATACAATAAACAAGATAATTTCAAAAGGCTGATAAAATACTTTCGTATTTGTTACAAAATATGTTTGTTGTATTTCCGTATTTGATAAGCGTAGCGTGAATATTGTAAAATGTCGGAGAGTATTGCAAATGCGGATAAAATACTTTCTTATGAGTACAAAAATATGGTTGTTGGATTTTGATATTCGATAAATGTAGTGTGAGTATTGTGAAAGCAACGTAATAGAATACATTGCTGGTTATCAAGAAGCTTGTATATTTGTTAAGAAATTTGTATCAACGCTACAACAATATCAGTGTACATAGAGGATATTATTACAAAATATAAGGAGTTTCGTATGGAAAAAACAAAAATTGAATGGCGAATAAATATTATCGGGGTAAGCATGAAACAAAATTGTAGAATAGAAAGATTCTTAAGCAAGCATGAAAAGGGGCTGGAAAAAACGGTGGCGAAAATAGACCTACTTGAAATTGTTGCGTGCAAAAATAGGTAGAGAATTATTTATTGTGCGCGCAACAAAATGTTTCGGAATATTTTAAAATATCGCACGAATTTTACGAAAGCACGAGCATCGTTTATGTGACGACCTATTTTGGTCGGGAATTGGCAGGATTTGCACTGTGCTAAAATCTGGTGGGTTTTGGGGTTGATGATTGCGTTATATTTTGGTCGGGGACTGGCAGGATTTCACAGTGATAAAATATGGTGGGTTTTTGGGTTGATGACTGAGTTATATTTTAGTTGGGGACTGGCAGGATTTGCACAGTGATAAAACCTGGTGGGTTTTCAGGTTGATGACTGAGTTATATTTCAGTCGGGAATTGGCAGGATTTGCACTGTGCTAAAATCTAGTGGGTTTTTGGATTGATGACTGAATTATATTTTGGTTAGGGAATGAAAAGATTTGCACTGTGTTCAAATCTTGTGGGTTTTAGGGTTGACGATTTAGTTATATTTTGGTTCGGGACTGAAAAGATTTGCACTGTGTTCAAATCTGGTTGGTTTTTGGGTTGATGACTGAGTTATATTTTAGTCAGGGATTGGCAGGATTTGCACTGTGCTAAAATCTGGTGGGTTTTTGGGTTGATGACTGAGTTATATTTTGGTCGGAGACTGGCAGGATTTGCACTGTGTTCAAATCTGGTGAGTTTTAGGGTTGACGATTTAATTATATTTTGGTTCGGGACTGAAAAGATTTGCACTGTGTTCAAATCTGGTTGGTTTTTGGGTTGATGACTGAATTATCTTTTTGTCGGGGACTGGCAGGATTTGCACTGTGATAAAATCTGGTTGGTTTTTTGGTTTATGACTTAGTTATATTTTGGTCGGGAATATGCAGGATTTGCACTGTGCTCAAATCTGGTGGATTTTTGGGTTGATGACTGAGTTATATTTTGGTCGGGAATTGGCAGGATTTGCACTGTGCTAAAATCTGGTGGGTTTTGGGGTTGATGACTGCGTTATATCATGGTTGGGGACTGGCAGGATTTGCACAGTGATAAAATCTGGTGGATTTTGGGGTTGATGACTGCGTTATATTTTAGTCAGGAATTGGCAGGATTTGCACTGTGCTAAAATCTGGTTGGTTTTTGAATTGATGACTGAATTATATTTTGGTTAGGGACTGGAAAGATTTGCACCTTGTCTAAATCTGGTGGGTTTTTGGATTGATGACTGAATTATATTTTGGTAAGGGACTGGAAAGATTTGCACTGTGTTCAAATCTGGTGAGTTTTAGAGTTGACGATTTAATTATATTTTGGTTAGGGACTGAAAAGATTTGCACTGTGTTCAAATCTGGTTGGTTTTTGGGTTGATGACTGAGTTATATTTTAGTCAGGGATTGGCAGGATTTGCACTGTGCTAAAATCTGGTGGGTTTTTGGGTTGATGACTGCGTAATATTTTGGCCGGGGACTGGAAAGATTTGCACAGTGATTAAATCTGGTGGGTTTTTGGGTTGATGACTGCGTTATATTTTAGTCGGGAATTGGCAGGATTTGCACTATGCTAAAATCTGGTTGGTTTTTGAATTGATGACTGAGTTATATTTTGGTTAGGGACTGGAAAGATTTGCACTGTGTCTAAATCTAGTGTGTTTTTGGGTTGATGACTGAGTTATATTTTAGTCGGGGATTGGCAGGATTTGCACTGTGGTAAAATCTGGTTGGTTTTTGGGTTGATGACTGAGTTATATTTTGGTTAGGGACTGGAAAGATTTGCACTGTGTTCAAATCTTGTGGGTTTTTGGGTTGATGACTGAGTTATATTTTAGTCGGGAATTGGCAAGATTTGCACTTGTCTAAAAAAAAGGTGGGTTTTCGGGTTGATGACTGAGTTATATTTGGTTAGGGGTTAAAAAGATTTGCACTGTGTTCAAATCTGGTGGGTTTTACGGTTGACGATTTAATTATATTTTGGTTCGGGACTGAAAAGATTTGCACTGTGTTCAAATCTGGTTGGTTTTTGGGTTGATGACGGAGTTATATTTCGGTCAGGAATTGACAGGATTTGCACTGTGCTAAAATCTTGTGGGTTTTTGGGTTGATGACTGAGTTATATTTTAGTCGGGAATTGGCAGGATTTGCACTGTGCTAAAATCTAGTGGGTTTTTGGGTTGATGACTGAGTTATATTTTAGTCAGGGATTGGCAGGATTTGCACTGTGCTAAAATCTGGTTGGTTTTTGGTTGATGACTGAGTTATATTTTGGTTAGGGACTGGAAAGATTTGCACTGTGTTCAAATCTTGTGGGTTTTAGGGTTGACGATTTAATTATATTTTGGTTCGGGACTGAAAAGATTTGCACTGTGTTCAAATCTGGTTGGTTTTTGGGTTGATGACTGAGTTATATTTTAGTCGGGAATTGGCAGGATTTGCACTGTGTTCAAATCTGGTGGGTTTTTGGGTTTATGACTTAGTTATATTTTGGTCGGGAATCTGCAGGATTTGCACTGTGCTCAAATCTGGTGGATTTTCGGGTTGATGACTGAGTTATATTTTGGTCGGGAATTGGCAGGATTTGCACTGTGCTAAAATCTGGTGGGTTTTGGGGTTGATGATTGCGTTATATTTTGGTCGGGGACTGGCAGGATTTTCACAGTGATAAAATATGGTGGGTTTTTGGGTTGATGACTGAGTTATATTTTAGTCGGGGACTGGCAGGATTTGCACAGTGATAAAACCTGGTTGGTTTTTGGGTTGATTACTGAGTTATATTTCAGTCGGGGAGTGGCAGGATTTGCACTGTGCTAAAATCTAGTGGGTTTTTGGGTTGATGACTGACTGTGCTAAAATCTGGTGAATTTTTGGTTGATGACTGAGTTATATTTTGGTCGGGAATTGGCAGGATTTGCACTGTGCGAAAATCTGGTGGGTTTTTGGGTTGATGACTGAGTTTTATTTTGGTCGTGGACTTGCAGGATTTGCACAGTGCTCAAACCTAGTGGGTTTTTGGGTTCATGACTGAGTTATATTTTGGTCGTAGAACTTCTTACCATAACTTTACTGACACACACTTACAATACATACAATAACTACGTACGCAACAACTCCACAGGGCCCCTGCAAAGCACTAATCTCTTCAAAAAAAGAACAAGTGAAAAGACCCTGCAAACACAGCAGAAAAACCCTCAAAGACATGATTTATTTTTGATAGGAATTCCAATCATCAAAATCACCAATGTCATTAACTTCCATTTTGATGACCCTGCAACAACCCTTCTGTTTCTCCTTCACTAGAACAGACCATGAAGGCTCACCACTGTACAAATAGTACAAAATGACACCAGCTCAAATACCTGCACGTTACTCTACTTCGTTTTTGATTGGGAGGGGTATTCACACGACTACTAAGCGGCGTTTTGGAGCGCTGTTTTGAGCAGCAGGAAGCCAGCAGCGAGCAGCGGCGTTTTGGAGCAAAAAGGCAAATTACAAAGATACAAACACCATTTCCATTTTGACGACCATTCTGTTTCTCCTTCCATAGAACAGACCACCATGGAGGTTCACCACCATACAAATAGTACAAAATGATACCAACTCAAATACCTACATGTTACTCTACTTTGTTTCTGATCGGGAAGGGTACCGGTATTCAAACGAAAAGACGAAGATACAAAAAAATGAGCCTACAACAACGATGCGCCCTACTACAACAGCGAGCGGCGAGAGGCGACAGGAAGAGTAACAGCAAGAGCGGTGAGAGGAACAGCAAGCGGGGATAGGAAGAACAACAGCAAACGGAGCAGAAAGCAAGTGACACCATTATCAACAGCGAGAGCAGCAGCAACAGCAACTAGCGAGGGCAACAGCAACAGCAATACATCTGATAACTGTCACGCGACCCAACGCGGCCCCTCGCAAGCCCTATTTTCAGAAAATCGACCCTGCCTTTGTTATGCGCAAGGTTTTTTTTTAATTCACAATTTTTGTGGTGAAGAGTTTTGACCCCCCTCAGGTTGCGACCAAAAGTTTCCCCGATGACTCAAAATGTCCATTGATCTCTCAATTTTGACTAAATTGATTTAAAAAATCTATTTCTCGCTACCAAACTTTCTAACCTTAACCCAAGATATGAAATAAAATTAATTTCAGAAGTGTTTGTTTGCTATGTTCCTGCGTTGTTTCTACGGTATGTCACGTCGTGTCTTCTTTCATACCATCGTGCCTTTTCATGCTCGCTCCGATAGCATCATGCTCGTTTTAATGAATTTACGTAGAAATCTATAGCACTACCTTCCTACACGATTTCACCTCCATTATCCCTTTTTCATTTTTTTGGAACTGCGTTCCAAAAACTGGTCTTTTCGTAGATATGTGTCCAGGTGTGATAGTAGTAGTAGTAGTAGTAGTAGTAATGTAGGTATGATAGTAACGACTTCTGTTGGGGTGGTGAAAGGGTTTTTTGTACAATTCATGTCAACAATCATGGAACGGCGTTTCAGAATTCTGTAACCGGAACGGCGTTGCAGGCTTTTGTTGTGTTCAAATCATGTTTAAATTTGAAATCTCGGTGCCAAACTTCCTAACCTTAACCCAAGATAAGCAATAAAATTATTTTCAGAAGTGTTTGTTTGCTATGTTTCCGCGTTGTTTCTATGTCACGTCATTTCTTTTTTCATAAAGCAGCCTTACTCATTTGTTTCTGAGTACCAAATTGCCGACAAAGGCATTTATGCAGTAGTGACCAAGTTTAAATCAACTCCAACACCAACAGCTTCATCGTTTGTGACCCGAGGTGAAGTAGACAAAAATTCCCTGTTCTTATTTCATGTTGACAGCATACTTTCCAATGTAGCAGTTGTCCCACAACTCGATGCAATTGGTACCTTGCAATCAAACACATATCTAGTTGTGTCGAATCGAGGGGCTTGGCTGGATGAATTCCACAAGACAACGTCATCTTTGCCTAATGAAGAGGCACTCTACTCCCAATGCACTATTGTTGAACAGGACAGCGACAATAATGATGATGGTACTAATTCAGGTGATGACAGTTCAATGACATCGAACGATGATGACGATAGTGAGGTCCTCTCTGACACATCCAATACTTAATTGTTTACCTAGTACAATATCAATAATAACTTAGTATTACTGAATCGAATACTCCTCCGTATCGATTGTAACATATTTCTCCTACGTTTCAATTGATTGCTACTCCGTAATGATTGCACAATGGTGCAGAAAAACAAAAGAAGTGAATGGAACGTTTAACTTTAAATTATTATTTAATATGGTTCCGGCCGCTTGAAAATCCGCAGAACGTCTGTATTGGCGTTTCAGGGTCAAGTTTCAGGAACGGCGTTTCAGATTGAGTTGTCTGGAACGGCAATTCTGACTTGAACGTCTGCTGTATTGGCGTTTCAGGGTCAAGTTTCTGGAACGGCGTTTCAGATTGAGTTGTCTGGAACGCCAATTCTGACTTGAATGTCTGCTGTATTGGCATTTCAGGGTCAAGTTTCTGGAATGGCGTTTCAGATTGAGTTGTCTGGAACGGCAATTCTGACTTTTGCGGCAGAACTTCAATTGTTCCCGCTTGCCGCTGTTGCTATTGCTGCCGCTGTTGCTATCGCTGCCGCTTGCCGCTGTTGCTATCGCTTCTGCTGTTGCTGTTGGTTCAATTGTTCCCGGTTCCGGTTGCTTGAAAATCCGCAGAATGTCTGTATTGGCGTTTCAGGGTCAAATTTCTGGAACGGCGTTTCAGATTGAGTGGTCTGGAATGGCAATTCTTGTTGCTGTTGCGGATTGATTGATGTTGGATCTATTGGTGTTGCGGATTGATTGTTTTTGCTGTTGCCGACGATTGGTGCTACGGATCAATTGGTGTTGCCGGCAATTGCTGTTGCGGATCAATTGGTGTTGCCAACAATTGCTGTTGCGGATCGATTGCTGTTGCGGATCTCTCGCTGCTGCTGCTCTCGCTGATTTGTCGATTAGGTGCCGGATGAGTCCCACTGATCGATTCGTTGCCGTTGTTGCTGTTGCCAATCTATAACAATCTACAATAATTGAACAAAATTGAGGTGAGTATCTATTGATGTAGAGTAAATGATAACAACAGAATAATATTATCTACGTGCTACCAACCTACACTGTTGGCGTCCAATTGATTTGATGCTGCTGATTCATTGTTCCGATATTTGCCACACCTACAGGGAAAATTCGCCGCACCTACAGGGAAGAATACGATGATTTGCCACACCATTCACCGCACCTCGATCCAATGTTTCCGATCCGTTGTTTCCGCTCCGATCCGTTGTTTCCAATCCGCACCTATGAAAATAATAAGGAAAACAGAAGTGAGGAATACATCATCAGCAATGTAGGATATAGGCGTCATTGTCTATGTATCTCACGTTGTTCACCGTTTCCTATCCTTTTTGTATCCGATTCACCGTTGCCGACCTTTTGCTGTCGTTCTGACAATTGCCGTTGTTGCTGCTGCTGCTGTACATTTGCAGCCTTCTTACTCCTTTATCACGAAAAACTGGATCTTGATCCTGTTGATATAAATACACAAGGGATGCAGATTTGTTACTTTTCAAGACATGTTTGCGGGCCCTCAAACAATATCTATCAAGCAATTCCTCTCTCGTCCTGGTCTCTGTTGTCTTTTTTCAGCCAAGGCAGTTGTTTCGGACTAAAATATCTCAAGCCTGAATTCCCTGCCTACTAGTGATCATTGTTGCTGATCAGTTCAGTGGGATCCTGCGTTCTCGGACGGAGTGCTTTATCGTACAAGTACGGTAAAGCAACTCTGCTCAAGATAAGTTTGGTAAGATTATGAAGGGAAAGAGTACTTTTTGCCTTGCGACAAAAAACACACACACACACACTGTAAAATCACACTGTAAAACCACACTGTAAAACCACACTGTAAAACCACAATGTAAAACCACACTGTAAAACCACACTGTAAAACCACACTGTAAAATCACTTTTCGCTGTGTGTGTGTGTGTGTGAGAGAGAGAGAGATTTTTTACTTTTCGCTGTGTGTGTTCGAAAAAAAAAAAATCGATACTTAACCTGTAAGATCTAATTCACTGAATATAGAACAATGAAGAATAATTTGATTTTCTTAATTAAAAAAATAAGAACGTTAAGTAAATAAATCGCGCGTTGCGCGCATTTTGAATATAGAATAACAAAGAATAAGCACGCGCGACGGGCTCGATATAGCCCTTATTTTTTAGTTAATGTTCTCAACCTGTGATACAGTGAGATCTGTGACGGTGATCTTACTGGTAATGAATTTGCGTAGTATTCTACAGCAGTAGCTTTCTACACGCTTTTTGTACTAGATAATTTCTGGTAACACATTTGTGTATCATCCTACGACAGTAGCTTTGCACACAATGTTTGTACTAGATAATTTCTGGTATTGAATTTGCGTATCTTTCTACGACAGTAGCTTTCTACATCATTTTCGTACTACTAGATAATTTCTGGTAACGAATTTGCGTAGCATTCTACGACAGTAGATTTCTACACAATTTTCGTACTAGATAATTTCTGGTAACAATTTTGCGTAGCATTCTACTATGGTAGCTTTCTACACAATTTTTGTACTAGATAATTTCTGCTAACGAATTTGCGTAGCATTCTACGACAGTAGATTTCTACACAATTTTCGTACTAGATAATTTCTGGTAACGAATTTGCATAGCATTCTACTATGGTAGCTTTCTACACCATTTTCGTACCAGATAATTTCTGGTAACAAATTTGCCTAGCATTCTACGACAGTAGCTTTATACACAATTTTTGTACTAGATAATTTCTGGTAACAAATTTGCGTAGATATCTACAGCAGTAGGTTTCTACACCATTTTCGTACTGATAATTTCTGGTAACAAATTTGCGTAGAAATCTACATCAGTAGCTTTCTACACAATTTTTGTAGTAGATAATTTCTGGTAACGAATTTGAGTAGATATCTACAGCAGTACCTTCCTACACAATTTTGTGTACTCGATAATTTCTGGTAACAACTTTGCGTACTAGATATCTACAGCAGGAGTAGCTTTTGCATCTTACGACGGTAGCTTTCTACACAATGTTCCTACAAGATAATTTCTGGTAACGAATTTGCGTAGCATTCTACTACAGTAGATTCCTAGTACACAATTTTTGTACTAGATAATTTCTGGTAAAGAATTTGCGTAGCATTCTACGACAGTAGCTTTCTACAAAATTTTGGTACGAGATAATTTCTAGTAACGAATTTCCGTAGCATTCTAAGACAGTACTAGCTTTCTACGCAATTTTTGTACTAGATAATTTCTGGTAACGTATTTGTGTAGCATCCTACGACACTAGATTCGTACACCATTTTCGTACTAGATAATTTCTGGTATTGAATTTGCGTAGATTTCTACTATTGTAGATTTCTACACCATTTTAGTACTAGATAATTTCTGGTAACGCATTTGCGTAGCATCCTACTACAGTAGCTTTCTACACAATGTTTGTACTAGATAATTTCTGGTATTGAATTTGCATAGCTTTCTACTACAGCAGCTTTCTACACCATTTTCGTTCTAGATAATTTCTCATAATGAATTTGCGTAGATTTCTACTACAGTAGCTTTCTACACTGTTTTCGTACTAGATAATTTCTGGTATTGAATTTGCATAGCATTCTACTACAGTAGATTCCTACACAATTTTTGTACTAGATAATCTCTGGTAACGAATTTGCGTAGCATTCTACGACAGTAGCTTTCTACACAATTTTTGTACTAGATAATTTCTGGTAACGAATTTGCATAGATATCTACAGCAGTAGATTTGTACACCATTTTCGTACTAGATAATTTCTGGAAACAAATTTGCGTAGCAATCTACAGCAGTAGCTTTCTACACCGTTTTCGTACTAGATAATTTCTGGTAACAAATTTGCATAGAAATCTACAGCACTACCACCTTCCTACACGATTTCTCATGAAACAGAAGTGAGTTTTGTGTCATTGTTTGTGTGACACAAACTAATGAGTGCATTTGGGTACTGGAATTGGAGGAAAAATACACACTAATTTGCAATTAGAAATTAGAAAATCAGATAATTTGGGTGATTAGTCAATGAATATTGTTCCTGTAATGGATAAGATGAGTCATGAAAGAAACAGAAGTGAGTTATCTTTGATAGTTTGTGTGCCACAAACTAATGAGTGCGTTTGGGTACTGGATTTGGAGGAAAAATACACACTTATTTGCAATTGAAAATTAGAAAATCAGATATTTTTGGTGATTGGTCAATGAATATTGTTCCTATGATTACGGATAAGATGAATCATGAAACAAACAGAAGTGAGTTTTGTGTGATACTTTGCGTGTCACAAACTAATGAGTGCATTTGGGTACTGGATTTGGAGGAAAAATACACACTCATTTGCAGTTAAAAATTCCAAAATCAGATATTTTTAGTGATTAGTCCATGAATATTGTTCCTGTTATGGATAAGATGAATGATGAAAGAAACAGAAGTGAGTTTTGTGTGATACTTTGCGTGTCACCACCTAATGAGTGCATTTGGGTACTGGATTTCGAGGAAAAATACACACTAATTTGCAATTAAAAATTAGAAAATCAGATATTTTGGGTGATTAGTCAATGAATATTGTTCCTGTTATGGATAAGATGAATGATGAAAGAAACAGAAGTGAGGTTTGTGTGATAGTTTGTGTGACACAAACTAATGAGTGCATTTGTGTACTGGAATGGGAGGAAAAATAGACACTAATTTGCAATTAAAAATTAGAAAATCAGATATTTGGGGTGATCGGTCAATGAATATTGTTCCTGTAATGGATAAGATGAGTCATGAAAGAAACAGAAGTGAGTTATCTTTGATAGTTTGTGTGTCACAAACTAATGAGTGCATTTGGGTACTGGATTTGGAGGAAAAATATACACTAATTTGCAATTAGAAATTAGAAAATAAGATCTTTTGGGTGATTAGTCTATGAATATTGTTCCTGTAATGGATAAGATGAGTCATGAAAGAAACAGAAGTGAGTTATCTTTGATAGTTTGTGTGTCACCACCTAATGAGTGCATTTGGGTACTGGATTTGGAGGAAAAATATACACTAATTTGCAATTAAAAATTAGAAAATCAGATATTTTTGGTGATCGGTCAATGAAGATTGTTCCTATTATGGATAAGATGAATCATGAAACAAACAGAAGTGAGTTTTGTGTGATACTTTGCGTGTCACAGACTAATGAGTGCATTTGGGTACTGGATTTGGAGGAAAAATACACACTCATTTGCAGTTAAAAATTCCAAAATCAGATATTTTTAGTGATTAGTTCATGAATATTGTTCCTGTTATGGATAAGATGAACAATGAAAGAAACAGAAGTTAGTTATCTTTGATACTTGGTTGTGTCACAAACTAATGAGTGCATTTGGGTACTGGATTTCGAGGAAAAATACACACTAATTTGCAATTAGAATTTAGAAAATCAGATATTTTGGGTGATTAGTCCATGAATATTGTTCCTGTAATGGATAAGTTGAATCATGAAACAAACAGAAGTGAGTTATATGTGATGGTTGGTGTGTCACCACCTAATGAGTGCATTTGGGTACTGGATTTGGAGGAAAAATATACACTAATTTGCAATTAAAAAATAGAAAATCAGATATTTTGGGTGATTAGTCCATGAATATTGTTCCTGTTATGGATAAGATGAATCATGAAAGAAACAGAAGTGAGTTTTATGTCATAGTTTGTGTGTCACCACCTAGTGAGTGCATTTGGGTACTGGATTTTGAGGAAAAATACACACTAATTTGCAATTAAAAATTAGGGAATCAGAAATTTTTGTGATTGGTCAATGAATATTGTTCATATCATGGATAAGGTGAAAGATGAAAGAAACAGAAGTGAGTTATATGTGATCGTTGGTGTGTCACAAACTAATGAGTGCATTTGGGTACTTGATTTGGAGGAAAAATATTGGGTAATGACTCTCAAAGTTTTTGGTGCCATGCATGAATATATTTCTCATGACTCATCTGATGCATATTGGAAACAACATTGCCACACATAATGCTGAAAATGTTGTGGTTTGTGTCTCCAAATGACACACAAGAGGGTATTTTTGTTGCAAATCCAGGGCACAAACTGACTTATTGGGTAATGGCTTACAAAGTATCCGGTCCAGGCCATGAATGTTTTTTTCATGACTCATATGATGCATATTGGTAGCATTATTGCCCCACAGATTGCTGAAACTGTTGTGGTTTGTCTCTCCAAATGGCACACAAGAGAATATTATTGGTGCAAATCCAGGGCACAAAATGACTTATTGGGTAATGACAGGCAAAGTATGAGTTCAAGTCCATACTAATAGGAAGAACATTTACTTTGTATAATCCAATCACCAAAAACATACTTTCATGAGTGTCAAATGAAAATAATTGATAAGTTCTTTAATTGAAATGGAGGTGCTGTTTTTTTATTATTCTCAGACAAAAGAATGGTACGGATATTACCAGTACTACTAGTTGTAGCTAATATTGCATGCAAAAAGGTACATAGTTGGGTACTGTGCAAAAAGTTTATGAGATAGGTACCAGCATACTGACCCAAGGGAGTTTCGAACCACTGACTGGCTACCAGATTGTACAGATGTGTTGGGGATTTAGATACATAACCTTTGTGTAATCACAATTTCCTCTTTGAAAAAATTATGGCGCGGGAGGGGTGGCGTGCACTCGTACATGCTTTACTTATATAGAAAATAAAGGCCGTGCACAAGCCAGGCACATGGACGAAGTCAGGGTGCATACATGGAAGAAGTCAGGGTGCATAGCACACACAACACACACAAAACCACACACACATGAAAAACTGTATACACACGGAACCACCACACAAAACGCAACACATGCATCTTGGTTGGCACAGTTTTTTTGAAGCAGGGAAAATGAATGTTGTCCGACAGTCACAAACAACGGAACAACGGAACAACCGGACAACAAAGAAGAAACACTAGTCAGTGACAATAACAGCAATTTGTTGGAGACTCTATTCTTTTCTGATCCTTCTTTCCTTTATTTTCATTTTTATTGAAATGGAACAACAATCAAACCAACCAACGAGGGAAAGAACAACACTCAAAATGGAACAACGAATTTTAAAAAAAGGAATGACAGAATGGAACAACAGAACAACAACAGTGAGTGACAATGACGGCAATTTGTTGGAGATACTATTTGTTTGTGATCATTCTTTCTTTCATTTTTATTTTTATTGAAACAGAACAACAATCAAATGAACCAACGAAGGAAAGGAGGGCACTTAAAACAGAACAACCAATGAAGCAGAACGGAACAATGGAACGGAACAATGGGACAGAATGACAGAATGGAACAACAGAAAAGTTCACACACGAAAAACTGTACACAAACGGAAAACTGTACATACCCCAAATCAAAACCACACAAAAAGCAACACATCCTTCTTGGTTGGCACGGTATTTTAAAAAAATGAAAAGCACGGAAACAACGGATCGGCAATGAAAGAAAACAACGAGAAACAGTAGTGAGTGACAATGACAGCAATTTGTTGGAGATTCTATTTGCTTCTGATCTTTCTTTCTCTTATTTTTATTCTTCAGGAACAACAAACCAACAACAGGACATAAGAAGGACGAAGGGATGAAACGGAATGACAAAACGGAACGATCAAACGGAACAGAACAGCGGAGTGAGGCAAGTGTTCGCTAGATTGTGCAAGAAGGTACAATCGTTAAGAGAAGATCCGGAAATGGGTAAAAATTTGGAGATAATGATGCTGGAAAGATTTAAGCCAGGAAAAAACCCTACCGGTACTACTGTATTGAAAGATGGTGGCACTGTTGCCAGTAGTCTTGCTGAAGAGGAAAATGAGGATGACAACTATATTGATCCTGTATTGATGCAATTGCTTGGCGGAATGGAGGAAGTTTAGGCATTGTTTTCAGAATCATTACTGTTCATTGTGTCAGTCCATTCACTAATTTGACGACAACACGGGTGGGTTCACACCTAGTACGACACGGGTAAATCTTCGGGGAGAGTGATTAGGGTAAAAGGTACATATTCTAAATACGTTGCATACCGTTGCAATAAATAGTACATTGTGTGACACAAATGATTAAAATGTACGGAAAGGAGTACTCATACCTATCATACATATTTTGTATATGATGCTACTAGACAAATTCTTGACCTGAAAAATTCAACTGTAGTGGTAGGTAGTCGCAAGCGATGATATTAAATTTTAAGGGTTGTGTGTTGCGAGCACAAATATTAAATTATAAGGGTAGTGTGTTGCGAGCAATGGAGATACATTTTAAGGGTTGTGTGTTGCGAGCACTAATGTTAAATTTTACTGGTTGTGAGTCATGACCTTGCGTATTTCATTTTTGTAGGTGTGATTTGTGAACGTACGGGTAGGTGATATTAAAAATTAATAATAATTATTCATGACCCAAGGAAAAAACTAATCGCGAGCCAGGGATTGAGAGTTAGAAAAATGAGCATGATACGAAGCCACTGAATCACAGGGGGGGCTTGGTTGTGAGTCATGACCTTGCGTATTTAATTTTAGTAGGTGTGATTCGCGAGCGTACGGGTAGATTTTATTAGAAATTAATAATAATTATTCATGACCCAAGGAAAAAAATAATCGCCACCCAGGGATTGAGAGTTACGAGGGCGGGCTTGATACTGACCTAGTGAATCACAAGGGGGGCTCGTGTTAAAATTACACACAAAAAGGGGTTGCGAAAGTACCTCACGACAAAAAAAAAAAGGGTCGCGTGACAGTTATCGGACGTAGCGACTAGCGAGAGCAACAGCAACAGCAACAGCAACAGCAACAGCAACAGCGACCAGCGAGAGCAACAGCAACAGCAACAGCAACAGCGACTAGCGAGAGCAACAGCAACAGCAATAGCGACTAGCAACTAATTGAACAAAATGGGCGAGTATCTATTGATGTAGTAGTACATAGAGTATATAATAACAACAGAATAATATAATCTACATGCCGATCGATTCGATGCTGACGACGTCACACCTCCAGCAAAATAATTATCACCAACCGCAAAAATTCGTCGCACCTACAGGGAAGAAGACGAGGTTGCTCCCAATCCGTTGCTTCCAATTCGATGGTTGCTTCCAATCCGTTCCTTCCGATCCGTTCCTTCCGATCCAATGGTTGCTTCCGATCCTATGAAAATAAGAAGAAAAACAGAAGGGAGGAAATACATTATCAGTAATGCCGGTGGAGTGGAAGACCAATCAATTGCCGTTGCCGTTGCCGTTGCCGTTGCCGTTGCCGTTGCCGTTGCCGTTGCCGTTGCCGTTGCCGTTGCCGTTGCCGTTGCCGTTGCCGTTGCCGTTGCCGTTGCCGTTGCCGTTGCCGTTGCCGTTGCCGTTGCCGTTGCCGTTGCCGTTGCCGTTGCCGTTGCCGTTGCCGTTGCCGATGCCGATGCCGATGCCGATGCCGATGCCGATGCCGATGCCGATGCCGATGCCGATGCCTCTCATTCTTACCTTTGCTTGTTCCGACGTTCCGGCAATCGTCCCAATGAAATTGTTGTTGTTGTTGCTGCCGTTGATTTGCAGCCTTCTTACTCCTCTGTCACGAAAAACAGTACCTCGTGCCTGTTGATATAGAAGCAATGGATAGAGATTTATTGCTTTCAAGACGTATATGTTTGGGGGCCAATTCAAACAATATCTATCCAGCAAACCACCTCTTGTCCAATGCGAGCTAATTCTTTTTCCAGTACAAGGCTGTTATTTCAGACTAAAATATTTGAGCACGGATAACCTGCCTAATGCTGATCAATGATCAAGGGATCATTGAACAGGATTAAGTGGAATCCCACGTTCACAGACGGAGTGCCAACTCTACTCAAATAAGTCGGGTAAGATTATGAAAGGTAGAAAAAGTGATTTTTTTTGTCGCGAGGTAGAAAAGAAAATTACTGTGTGTGTGTGTGAGAGAGATTTTTTTTGCGAGGTAGAAAAAAAAAAAATCATCGATCGATCGATCGATCGATACGACGAGGATACTTCAACTCCTGTAGAATTCTACACAATTTTGTACTAGTGTAGATTTCTACGCGTTTTTTGTACTGGATACATACTAGTATTCAATCCGTGTAGGTTTCTACGCAAGTAGATTACTACACACTTGATCGATCGATCGATACGACGAGGCTACTTCAACTTCTGTAGAATTCTACACGATTTTGTACTAGTGTAGATTTCTACACGTTTTTTGTACTGGATACATACTAGTATTGAATCCGCGTAGGTTTCTACGCAAGTAGATTACTACACGCTTGATCGATCGATCGATGGATCAATACGACAAGGATACTTAAACTTCTGTAGAATTCTACACGATTTTGTACTAGTGTTGATTTCTACACGTTTTTTGTATTGGATACATACTAGTATTGAATCCGCGTAGGTTTCTATGCCTGTAGATTTGTACATGCTTTTTGTACTAGATAGATACTAGTATTGAATCCACGTAGGTTTCTACGCCTGTAGATTTGTACATGCTTTTTGTACTGGGTACATACTAGTATTGAATCCACGTAGGTTCCTATGCCTGTAGATTCGTACACGCTTTTTGTACTAGATACATACTAGTATTGAATCCTTGTAGGTTTCTACGCAACTAGATTCATACACGCTTTTTGTACTAGACACATACTAGTATTGAATCCTTGTAGGTTTCTACGCGAGTAGATTCATACACGCTTGTTGTACTAGATACATACTAGTATTGAATCCGCGTAGGTTTCTACGCGAATAGATTACTACATGCTATTTGTAATAGATACATACTAGTATTGAATTCGCTAAGGTTTCTACCCGAGTAGATTACTCCCCACTTTTTGTACTACTAGATACATACTAGTATTGAAATCAAGTAGGTTTCTACGCAAGTAGATTACTACACGCTTGTTGGACTAGATACATACTAGCATGAGGGTATTTTTGGTTCAATTCCTGGGCACAAACTGACTTATTGGGTAATGACTCAAAAAGTATCTGGTCCAAGCCATGAATACATTCATCATGACCCATCAAATGCATATTGGGAACAACTTTGTCACACAGAATGCCCAAAATGTTGTGGTTTGACTCTCCAAATGGCAAACATGAGGGTATTTTTGGTGCAATTCCAGAGCACAAACTTACTTATTGGGTAATGACTCCAAAAGTATCTGGTCCAAGCCATGAATACATTCATCATGACTCATCAATTGCATATTGGGAACAACTTTGTCACACAGAATGCCCAAAATGTTGTGGTTTGACTCTACAAATGGCACAAATGAGGGTATTTTTGGTGCAATTCCGGGGCACAAACTCACTTATTGAGTAATGACTCCAAAAATATCTCATCCAAGCCAGGAATACGTTTATCATGACTCATCAATTGCATATTGGGAACAACTTTGCCCCACAGAATGCCCAAAATGTTGTGGTTTGACTCTCCAAATGGCACACATGAGGGTATTTTGGGTGCAATTCTAGGACACAAACTGACTTATTGGGTGATGACTCCCAGAGTATCCGGTCCAAGACAGGAATACATTTATCATGACCCATCAAATGCATATTGGGAACAACTTTGCCACACAGAATGCCCAAAATGTTGTGGTTTGACTCTCCAAATGGCAAACATGAGGGTATTTTTGGTGCAATTCCAGGGCACAAACTGACTTATTGGGTAATGACTCCAAAAATATCTGGTCCAAGCCAGGAATACATTTATCATGACTCATCCATTGCATATTGGGAACAACTTTGCCACACAGAATGCCCAAAATGTTGTGGTTTGACTCTCCAAATGGCACACATGAGGGTATTTTGGGTGCAATTCCAGGTCACAAACTGACTTATTGGGTAATGACTCCCAGAGTATCCGGTCCAAGCTGGGAATACATTTATCATGACCCATCAAATGCATATTGGGAACAACTTTGCCCCACAGAATGCCCAAAATGTTGTGGTTTGACTCTCCAAATGGCAAACATGAGGGTATTTTTGGTGCAATTCCAGGGCACAAACTGACTTATTGGGTAATGACTCCAAAAGTATACGGTCCAAGCCATGAATACATTTATCATGACTCATCAAATGCATATTGGGAACAACTTTTACAAACAGAATGCTGGAAATGTTGTGGTTTGACTCTCCAAATGGCACAAATGAGGGTATTTTTGTTGAAATTCCAGGGCACAAACTGACTTATTGGGTAATGACTCACAAAGTATCCGGTCCTGGCCATGGATATATTTTTCATTACTCATCTGATGCATATTGGGAACAACTTTTACAAACAGAATGCTGAAAATGTTGTGGTTTGTCTCTCCAAATGGCACAGAAGAGGGTATATGTGGTGCAAATCCAGGGCATAAACTGACTTATTGGGTAATGACTCCCAAACTATCTGGTCCTAGCCATGAATAATTTTTTCATGACTCGTCAAATGCATATTGGGAACAGCTTCGCCCCACAGAATGCTGGAAATGTTGTGATCTATCTCTCCAAATGGCACACAAGAGACAATTTTGGGTGTAAACCCAGGGCACAAACTGCCTTAGTGGGTAATGACCCCCAAAGTATCAGGTCCAGGCCATGAATAATTTTTTCATTACTCATCTGATGCATATTGGGAACAACATTTACACTCACAATACAGAAAATGTTGTGGTTTGATTCTCCAAATGGCACAGAAGAGGGTATTTTTTGTGCTATTCCAGGGCACAAACTGACTTATTGGGTAATGACTCCCAAAGTATCTGGTCCGGGCCATGAATAATTTTTTCATGACTCATCAAATGCGTATTGGGAACAACATTTACACTCACAATACTGAATATGTTGTGTTTTGTCTCTCCAAATGGCAGACAAGAGAGTATTTTTGGTATGAATCCAGGGCACACACTGACTGAGTGGGTAATGACTCCCAAAGTATCAGGTCAATTCAATTTATTTTTCTGGCACATTTCATCTTATCGATAATTGGAATAACACTAATAATCCAATCACCAAACATGTAGTTTAATGAGTGTCAAATAAAATTAATTCATAAGTTGTTTAATCAAAATGGAAGTGCTGTTTTTGGATTATTCTCAAACAAAAATATAAGTGTGCAGGCATTACTAGTTGTAGATGATACTACATGCAAAAAGGTACACCGTTGGGTACTTTGCAAAAAGTGTATGTAGGTATTGGTAGGTACTGTGCTGACCCAGGACAGTGTCGAACCACCGACTGGCTATCAGATTCTATAGATGAGTATGGAATTTAAGTACATAACCTTCGTGTAATCAAAATTTCCATTTTGAAAAAATTATGGCGCGGGAGGGGTGGCTTGCACTGGTACATGCTTTACTTATGTAGAAAATAAAGGCCACACACAAGCCAGACACATGGAAGAAGTCAGGGTACACAGCATACACAACACACCCAAAACCACACACACATGAAAAACTGAAGAAACACGAAAAACTGAGCACACACACGAAACTGCACACACACAAAACCAAAAAAAATACATGCTTCTTGGTTGACACGGTACTTTTTAAAAAGTACAGAAAATGAATGTTGTGCGACAGTCACGGACAACAGAATAATGGAACAACAAAGAAACACTAGTGAGTGTAACAGGGGAACAAGGGAACAACAAAATGGAACAACAACAACGGAATGCAAGTGAGTGACAACAATGATGGCAATTTGTTGGAGATTCTATTTGTTTCTGATCTTTCTTTCTTTTATTTTTATCGGACGGGGGAACAACAGAGCAAAACAACAAACAAAATGGAACAACGGAGCAACAATGAAACACAAGTAAGTGACAACAATGACAACAATTTGTTGGAGATTCTATTTGTTTCTGATTTTTGTTTCTTTTATTTTTATTGAATGGAACAACAGAGCAGAATAGCAAATGAAACGGAGCAACGGAACAACAACGGAACGCAAGTGAGTGACAACGGCAACAATTTGTTGGAGATTCTATTTTTTCTGATCCTTCGTTCTGTTATTTTTATTTGTCACAGCAAGAATGGAACAATGGAACAATGGAACAATGGAACAAAACAACAGCACAATGGAATGAAACAACAACAAACATGGAGCAACGGAAACGGAGCAACAAAAACGGAGCAACGAAAATGTAGCAACAAAAATGGACTAACGCAAACGGAGCAACGCAAACCGAACAACGCAAACCGAACAACGAAAACCGAACAACGAAAACCGAACAACGAAAACCGAACAACAAAAACCGAACAACGAAAATGAAACAACAAAAATGGAGCAACAATGGAACATAGTCAAAACGGAATGCCAAAATGGAACAACAAAACGAAGTAGCGGCAGCAGCAAGCAACGAGAGCAACAGCATGGCCACAGTAGTAGAAACAGCAGCAAAAGCGAGAGTAATAAACCCAACTCCAACCCATGAGTGATGAATGTTGATCCGGCAATAACAGCATCGATGAATGCCCATTTATCCCTTCAATTAATGTAGAAAATAACAGTACATACATAATACAAAAATACTACTAATTATGAACTTCTTAATATTGAGAATATTAGAAATAATGGAGGATTCGTAATACGTTGCAATAGGAATAAATCAAGCATAATAGAATCTACATTTTAAAAAGGGAATATTGTAGTCGAGAAATAGAATTCACAATTAGGAGAGCAGAATCAAATTGTTATTTGGGAGATTAATATTTTGGAATTAATACTGAGTAAAGATTTCTTTTTTATTCGTGAATAGAAGTAAGTGTTGTTGGTACGGAATAATAATTGGGTTCTGCTAGAGACTGAAATAAATTATTTTTATTCGAGAGTAGAGTAATGTGCATCACACGCACAGAAATAGTGATGAGTTTACGTATACCCCTTATACGATTGTCGTGAATTTCATGGTGTACAGAAAAATTGCCGTGTTAAATTAACGCACAAAATTTGTGCGCGAGAAGTAAATTCAAACCCCGCGAAACAGTTCTCGGACGTAGTAGGATGGGGAACATCAAAATAAATTGGTATCGTACAATCTAGTACCGTTACTAGTACTACTTGTTTGCTAGGCAGACACTTCTTTTTGGTTGGCCCGCGCTCACAAGCCCGCTTCCACAAAGACAAATGTATTGCAAATTGCTGAATTTGTACAATCGATGCAAAAACAAGGCAGCATAAAAATTCACAAAATTGCCAAAAACACCGGCAATTGAAAAAATATAAATACAAGACGCCGAAACAAAAATGGTCCAACCTACCCAAGGCAAAAATAACACGTCTCCAAGAAAAGAAAATAGCAGATATGGCAAACGCAGTCAGGGATGGAGACACTAGAGATAATACCAAAAATACAAGCATTACCACCATGTTCACCGAGAGAAACACAAAAATTGCAGCAACACAAAAAGGCACCACCACAGCGGAAAGAGAAACACCACTAAAAAGAAAAGCTGAAAACATTAGCATGATGGACAGCAGCGACAGTGAAAGTGAAAGTGACACTGACAGTGACAGTGACACTGATTTGGTTAGTGAAGACAATGATGGGAGCTCCAACAAGAATAAGGATACTAGAGAAAATATCAAAGAGACAACAAAACAAAAAACTACGGAGGGCGGACAACACAAAAAGAAATAGGTGAACAAAACGGTGAAAACATTAACAGAAATAGCGAATGAGAATCCAGATCTAATAGAGAATATCCTGAAAATGGTGAGAGCTGGTAAGAAGGGAATCAATTCTAAAGAGGAGACTGCAAAAAATACCAACACGGTTCCATTGAAAACAGTGCGGGGCGGCGATAGCGTTGATAAAGTGAGTACATTGAGTTGTGGAACTAGACATAGTATGGAAACGGAAACTATGAAACTATTGAAAACATGTAAAGATACAATTGAAGGACAGGTGAGGGCCTATGTGAAGAAGGAATGGTATGGTGGCCTGAAATTTATGACAACAAACACACTCTCCAATAAAATAATCGTGCAAGGAATCGATGCGTGTGTAATATCCGTTCCAAAAAATATACCCATTAAGAAATTCTGTGCCTACTTTGATAATGCAGTACCAAAAGCCCTGGCAAAATTGAGACACAATAATCAAACATTGGCTAGAAAAAATTGGTTTGGTAAGTGACGGCGTAATCGTTGAATCATCTGGAAATTATGGTACTTTCGACGTTCTTCCATATATGCCTACGACCGGCGTACAACTAACCCCACCATACTATGATATCATACTGCCATTTGTTGTCATCACCGCAGCTGATAGTGAAATGGCAAAAGTGCCGGCATCATTCCCTGGTACTGTAGCTCTAAATACGGACTCGATGGAAATTCTGGCGAAAGAGTACCGGCGATACGGAAATGCGGCTAATGAAGAATTTTATTATTTTGTGACAAGAATCCTGTCTGCCATTAATCCGGGGAAGACGAACTTTCAGCTGAGGAAGACAAAGGATCTTATTAGTACCATCTTTACTGTTACGGATGAGGCTTTTGCCCTAATGATAATTGACAACGAGTACAGCAATTGGGAAAAACAGAAGCAAATGAAACTTGATGGAACATACACGCTGTAGAATGTACGTAAGTACCGTAGGTGTATTTTTGACCAACAACAGGATTCAATAGCCCATTCATACAATTCCTTCTCTGCAACTAATGGTATGCTATGATTCCGCATGATTTTCATTAACTTGATCTTGGCCTTCAGTTTGTCTGATTAGGAGAAAACAAATTATCATCAGAAACAGAGTCATCATCATCGTCGTTGTTTACTAATTCCCAACCAATCAAATAACGCTCCATCGGTTCGACAGAAGGGTCATACATAACTGATTGGCAAGCACCTCTGGTAATATGCCACTACTCAGTGGACCGTTACAGGTGTTTGTTAGACCTAATTGTTCACTAGCATCCTCTAGCTTCTTTACTTCAATTTTCTAATGAATACGGAAGGTGCAAAATCATCTACCCCAAACAACGGTAGTGATAAGAATAACATGTACCCGGATTACATGAAATATGGTTCATAAGACCGGGAGAAACAACTACTCCCGTATGCTTTCTTTGTCTTGCTGTAAACAAGGAAGGTTTCTTCTTCTTGGCAACCTTCTTCTTTCCGTAACCAGTAGTGACCAGAGGAGAGTCCAGGTAGCAATGTTTACAATAAACCTGATATATAGGTGTCGTCACCATCATTAGTACAATAGCCAGTAACAACAATAAAAATGAGGAAATAATTGAGATTGAGAAATTGTGACCATGCACTATTTGTTTCAGGCATAAAATTCAGTAATATGCCACTAATTCAGAAACAGATGCCAGTGGGGTAGGAAAATGTACTGAGCATCAAAATATTATGAGTTTGACATTAATTTCAAAAAATAGAGTGAAATTACAAAGGGGGACCAGTGGAGTTCGGCCCAAAAATGCGTGTGATTCCCGAAGAACCCCAAATCTCGTTTGTAACTGTGACGTAACACAAGAGAACACAATCACAAGGGTTGATTAAGACAAGGAAAGAATAAAGTTCGGACACTGTAAAAAAATACCCGACAAATAATGCGTTTTTTTTCCTTCAAAAGTGCAGTTTTAATGTATTCTTCGTTACTTAAACGATGCTCATGCTTGCGTCAAATCCGTGCAAAAAAATCCGAAATGTGTTGATTCGCGCATGAAAAATACTCTGAAAAGAGGTCCCACTTGGAAGGGTCATCCAGAACCTCAGAAACAGAACCTCTTCCCGGTCATCGGAATTCGGTCTCGTTCGATCAGTCAGTCACGAGGATTATGGTAACAATGGGTCATTCCCAAAATACTGTTTTATGTAGTACATAGATAACTGTTTTTAGTATTTCGGGAATGAATTTTTTTACATAAATTTTTTAGCGGGCTAGTGCATAAATCTCATTTTGGAATGTGGAATCTCATTTTCTCTCATTTTGGAATATATGTGGAATTCTTCGTGTGAATAAGTATGGCACGAAAACATGCAGATTCCCAAAAAAAAGTATGTATACATAAATCATAGTCGGCGTGAGCTCACGTCGACTATGATTTATGTAAAAAAGACTGGTCAAGTAAAAAATTTCCGGTTTATGTACTACGTAAAAGTATTTCGGGAATGATCCAATGCCGACGAAATTGTGAGACAAAAAGATACCTACCGTACGGCACCTACTGTACGAATACAGCCTTATTGGCACAACAGGTATATTGTTGTATTGAAAGCAAATCTTAGGGGCGCTCCTATGGCCGGTTTTTGGCTCGGCTCAGCTCCAAAAATAGCCTTTGAGTCCAACAATTTTGGGATTGGAGCCCAGCCGAGCCAAGTTCTGACGCAATGGGTCATTCCCGAAATACTTTTATGTAGCACATAAACCGGGAATTTTTTACTTGATCAGTCATTTCTTACATAGATCATAGTCAATGTGAGTTGATGTAGCGAGCCGAATGAAAGTAATGGTAGTGCCACGTGGCACTTCCTACAACAGGTAGAGAGCCAGACCGGGGGAAAACCTAGTAGAAATCTAGTAGAAATCTAGTAGATTTCACAATCACTGAAACCAGCTTCTAAGCACACGCTTAGACCCCCGATAGCCTCAACAAGCCGGCAAAGGATTCCTCCAGCAAAGCGCAAGCCTACTGCACGCCCTACCAGAAGGAATACGATCGATTCCCCGTATCACTAAAACCAGCTTCTAAGCACACGCTTAGACCCCGCTAGCCTCAACAAGCCGGCAAAGGATTCCCCCAGCAAAGCGCAAGCCTACTACACGCCCTACCAGAAGGGATACGATCGATTCCCTGTATCACCGGATAAGATGTATCACTGTGTCACTGTATCACTGTAGCTTGTAGGAATGGATCGCTTGCGACCGAAAGACGCGTACGAAGTCAAAATGAGCTTCGGATGAACCAAATTACAGGCTAGCACTAGAACAAGCCTGTAAAGGATCATCCCTCCCGCAAAAGCAAGCAGCTCACTCTTTCTGTTCCTAAAATGATTAGTAATAGAATAAGTAAAAAGGCAACACGTCCTGGTCCAATAGTCCTCCTATTGTACCCGTACGACAAGCCTATCTGTCCTGGTCCCCTAGCCTCGCCTAGTGCACCCGTACAGCAGCCTACTACCGGTGGTCCCCTAGCCTGGCCTAGTGTACCCACACAGCAGTCAGTCGCTTCTAACGCACTTACACCTAAACAGCTCCCCCTTCACCTCACAACAGGCCCGGCCTTGATACCGGCGACTCCGGCGTCTCCCGCACAAGCACTTGATAGTCCACACCTCCCATCGTCCGCTAATCGTGTGGCCGACACTTCCGAGAATCCGACAATCTTCCAAGCAGTCGAATCGATTTTGGTCTACCGATCCGCATCTCCTCCTCGGACCTCCATCCGCACCTCCTAGCGGCGAGTAGAACTCCAATCGCCCACGCTCAGTTAGCTTGCGCGAGATACCTTTTGACCTGTTTCTCCCCATTGTCATCACCGGCTCCCTATCATCATTACTGCAGGCCCGGCCTTGATAGATACCGCACCCAAGCGTCCGCGAATCAAATTGGTCACCAGTCAACCTACTAGGCAAACACGTGCCTCCAGTCGCTTCAGCTTCTCCTACGTTGTACCTCCGGTTGACTCCGAGCGTACAGTCGACTCGATTTTGGTCACAGATCCGCAGCCCCTCCTACGTTGCACCACCAGTTGACTCTGATATCATCGATTCTCAGACTTCCTGACCTAGAGATGTTGACCTACTCAGAGTACTTCCGGGCTACTCCCAGCCCCTTTGGTAGCGCGGGTGAGCGCAACATGGCATATGCTACCATCTTCAGCTACTTCACTCTGGCCTCCCCCCCCCAGGTCCTCCTGGGACACCTACTCAACCTCTTTGAGTCTGAGGCTGTAGGCGCGCTGGGGATCTTTGTAGCTGACTCCCAAGGCCTGCCCTGCCTCCGATTGGTGCATGGCCTTCGGAAGTACCTGGGGCCCTTGACTCAACACAGCCCCAACAAAAACAAGGCCTTTGGGTACTTGGATGACAACGAAGGGAAAGCCGGGGAACTGGTTCTAGTAGATGAAGCCATGCTGTCCCCCACCACCGCCTCCCGGGTGCTAACCCTGGATCATCACCTGGCAGAGAGGGAGGCGCACCCAGCAAGACTGTCCATTCCAGTGATCCCAGAAGGCACCGCCCACTCCGAGTTGATACAAGCCCACAAGGCCTTCTTCATCCCCTTCGAGTTGGGGCATTTCCTATTGGGAAAAGGGCTCTCTCCAAGCCAAGCCATGGGGGTCCTCCACCCTCAGCTCAATAGGTTGGGGTTAATGGAGTCCTGCACCCCCTTGTTCAATACCCTCCGGCTAGCTGGGACTACAGCTACAGAACCCGGGGGAAATCCCAAGCTCCTCCAGCCTGGCCCTTCCTTCCGAAGTGAGACAGGCCTCACCAACTACATGAAGCACAAGGTGATGTACCGGGACCTGCCTGAATTGGAGCGCCCATGGGACCCACCAGGAGACCCAAAGCTCACAGCAGCAGTCACCGCCCTTACAGACCACCAACTGAAGCTAAGTGAGAGCATGGACCACAAGAAGTTGCAGTCAGTGAGGACCACGTGGGGCCCCTTGTACACCCAGCGCTTGCTGCTGCTCTGCGGTAGACAGGACAAAGCGAACCTCCCCCCCATCTACCAAGCCTGGGCTCAAAAGAGCAAGCAGGAGAGGACCCACATGATCTTCCAAAGTCAAGTGGCAGCCAGGGCCTCCGAGTTGGGTATCCAAGCCCCATTGATTACCACCGCTGCTCTTAAGAGGTTCCAGGATGGCAATTTCCATGGTACTGATCCCTTTGATGTGGCAGATGGAATACTTTCCATGGCTTTCAAACCCCCAGGTGGGTCCGCGGCCACCCTGAAAAGGGAGCAGGAAGCAGCCGCCACTGTGGCAGCATATGACACTATGATCTCCACTGAAGGCAACTCCCTCACCTTGAAGGACTCCCTGGAGCTTCAGAAGACTAAAGCCTACATCCCTGTCGACTGGACTGAAGCCACCACCCAGCTGGAGAGCTACCTGGCTGTCCTAGCCACCATCCTAGGACTCAACCATGATGTCGTCACCAGCTACCAACAAAGCCTCCGCAGGCTCAAGATCCAGCAGATGCCCCTCCGAAGAGCAATTGCAGATGAGGTGGGAGAATTCCTCACCCCTGCCATTGTAGTCTACTACTTCCAAATCAGAGTCAGGGGGTGGCTGGAGGAGCAGTGGGAAGCGGACTCCACCATTCCCTCCCCGGACTTTGGGGTGGACTTCCACACCTTCAGGATGACCCAAAATCTCAACTGGCTCCTCAACGTCTCCAATGTTGCGGCCCTGAGACTCCTTCAAAGACCAGATCCTCCTCCATCCCCCACCAAGGCAGGCGCCAAGGGGAGTAGCCACAACAACAACAACAACACCACTCCCTCCAGCAGCCCGGGAGTCCGCAACCTAACCGTAGGGACTCAACAAAAACGACTCACCAATCCACACTGGGACTCCCGCCTCCAAGACAGCAATCATCCCATTGTCAAGAAACTGGAGTCAGCAAAAATGAGGGAAGCCATCCAAGTTATGAGAGACAAAGGGAAAGGCCCCCTCTCCAGACCAGATGGCCAAGAGAGATGCCACTCGTGGCACATCAAGGGTGCCTGCTTCAGCAGCTGCAAGCACATATATGACCACGTGGCCATCACTCCCACCGAGCAAGATCTACTCTGGCAATGGTGCCAAGAGGCATATGCCTGACCGGTTGGCACGCGCCCTCACTTGGGCGCGGCGCCCTCCCCACCCCACATTGGCCTTGGGGGGATCATACTAAATAACAATCCATCACCTAATCACGAATCTAATCCTCACTTACGAATCACACATGAATTAGGTAAGCACAAACAGCACGCGCGCGCATGTACCCCTCTCAACATGTATGTGCCTCCCAAAATTTCTACAGGTTCCAAGGAAGCCCACCCCATCCCGTTGGGGGAAGCACCCACCATCCCACCAAGTCCTTCATCCACCTACACATTGCCTGGGTCCGATATCCTAGTCACTGCGAACCTATTGCCCTTGCCTAGGCCCAAGCTCCTAGTCAATGCCAACCCATTGCCTAGGCCCGAGCTCCTAGTCACCCCCACTGCTATGCCTATGCCCGAGCTCCTAGTCACTGCACAACCCTCGCCCGCGTCATTCCGGTCTGAGCCCCCATTCAATCCTGCTACCCCGCCCCCATTGCCGACTTGGTCCGCACCCCTCGTCACTACATCCCCCTACCCTGTCGACAGGCTGGACTTGCATATCAACTGTGCTATCACTGTCTACAACAACAGCACTAGCTGGGGGGACTTCATCCGGACCATCCGTGGACAAGGTGATATCCACCCACATGTGGGTACTCTCCCCCATCCAGCCAGTGGCATCCTAGACCAATTTGGAAAGGATGGCACCCCAGCATCCATGTCTGGACCCCCTTGGGACCCAGCCAGGATTGCAACAGCCATCAGCAGAGGGCCACACCAATCCTCCCACATGGGCATTGACTTCCTTCGCGAGGAGTATGCCGACATGATGGACAAACAACAATGGACTGTCCTCCCAGCCAGCCTCATCCAAGACCTTCCAAACCTCCGGCTAAGTCCACTGGGGCTAGTCCCCCAGCGAGGCCAGCGCCCCCAAATGATCTCAGATTACACCTACTCTGAAGTTAACCAAGACACCATCCCTCTAGCCCCAGCAGAAGCCATGCAATTTGGCCACACCCTGCCCCGGCTCCTCACCAAGCTGCACCGGGCGAACCCTCGGTTTGGCCCAGTCTACATGTCCAAGATTGACCTCGCGGATGGATTCTACCGGGTCCAGTTGAAACCAGAAGACACCATGAAGCTAGGAGTTCTGTTCCCTTCCAGAAAGGGCGAGCCACCCCTCATTGGAATCCCCCTCACTAACCCCATGGGGTGGAAATCCAGCCCACCGAACTTCTGTGCCTGTACAGAAACCATTGCAGACTTGGCCAATGCCACCCTCTCCACAGGGCTGGCAGAGGCCAGGATCACACCCCATCGACTGGATTTCCCCTCTGAAGCCACGCCCGCCGCGCCTCCAGCTCCCCCAAATGAGCCCCCCGCACCAACGGCGCCCAAGCCTCCCGCTACTGCCCCTAAGGTGCCCCACCTGCCCACTCCTCATAGTACCACTCCCAGCAAGAAGCCGGTGCGATACTGGGATGTCTATGTGGATGACTTCTGTGGCCTTGCGCAAGGCAACCAATGGACCCGACGCGCCATCAAGAGGGTGCTCTTCCAGTCTCTGGACAAAGTCTTCCGGCCCCTGGAGGCCTCTGACACTCCCTTCAGACAGGAACCAGCCTCCCTCAAGAAAATGCGCCAAGGGGACGCCAGGTGGACCACCAAGAAAGTCATCCTGGGCTGGCTCATTGATTCTATCAACAAAACCATCAGCCTTCCTCCCCATCGAGTGGCTCGGCTACAGGAGATTCTTCATTCCATTTCCCCCAACCAGTGCCATGTCCCTATCAAACAATGGCACCAAGTCCTGGGGGAACTCCGATCGATGGCCCTTGCCATCCCTGGCGCCATTGGCCTCTTCTCCATCCTCCAAGAAGCCTTCCGACACCAGGAACCTGGCAGGCAGCGCCTCCGGCTCACCAAGCGCGTCCATAGCTTCCTCCAAGACCTCCAATGGCTGGCCAATGATCTCTCCAACCGGCCTACTTCCCTTGCCGAACTAGTCCCCGACACTTTCCCAGCCACCCTCGGCGCTTGTGATGCCTCTGGTCGGGGCATGGGGGGCATCCATTTTGTCCCCCTTCCAACTGGCGCTGTGCAGCCCATCATGTGGAGGCATGCATTCCCCAAGTGGGTATCCACCCAACTAGTCACCTTTGACAACCCCAGTGGCACCATCACCAACAGTGATCTCGAGCTGGCTGGCTCCATTGCCCATAATGATGTCCTTGCTCAAGCCGCCTGTGTCCAGTCCAGAACCACTCACAACTGCTATGACAACACCGCCGCTGTCTACTGGCAAAGAAAAGGCGCCACTACTACTACTGGGCCTGCTGCTTACCTCCTTTGAATTCAGTCCCTACACCAGCGGCTCCATCAATATGTACCCCTCAGGGATTACATCCCTGGACCGGTGAATCACCTAGCTGATTTGCTCTCTCGCTCTGACCTCTCTGACACTGCCCTTCTCAATCATTTCAACACCACCTACCCCCAGGACTTGCCCTGGATCTTATGTCCCCTGCAGCCTCCCATGCATTCTGCTCTGACCTTGGCTCTATCAAGGAGACCATGCGCGCTTCAGTCACTGAGCTCTATGCCAAGCGCAAGGATGCCCATTGGAATCAATGGGTTCAATTCTGTTTGTCTCAAGGCTTTGAACCAACCCTCCACTCTGTTACAGATCCAATCCCCATCCTCCAAGTCTTTGCCCAGCGCCTCCATGATGGCCGACTCTCCTATAGCCGCGAGCCCATCGTAAAAAATTTCCGGTTTATGTACTACGTAAAAGTATTTCGGGAATGATCCAATGCCGACGAAATTGTGAGACAAAAAGATACCTACCGTACGGCACCTACTGTACGAATACAGCCTTATTGGCACAACAGGTATATTGTTGTATTGAAAGCAAATCTTAGGGGCGCTCCTATGGCCGGTTTTTGGCTCGGCTCAGCTCCAAAAATAGCCTTTGAGTCCAACAATTTTGGGATTGGAGCCCAGCCGAGCCAAGTTCTGACGCAATGGGTCATTCCCGAAATACTTTTATGTAGCACATAAACCGGGAATTTTTTACTTGATCAGTCATTTCTTACATAGATCATAGTCAATGTGAGTTGATGTAGCGAGCCGAATGAAAGTAATGGTAGTGCCACGTGGCACTTCCTACAACAGGTAGAGAGCCAGACCGGGGGAAAACCTAGTAGAAATCTAGTAGAAATCTAGTACGTCACACAAACGAGATTCAGGGTTATTTCAGAATCACGCGCATATTTGGGTCAAACTCCACTGGTCCCCCTTTGTAATTTCATCCTCTTTATTAAAATTAATGTCGAATTCCTAATATTTTTATGCACATTTCATTTTCCTACCCCTCTGGCATCTATTTCCGAAGTAGTGGCCTGTTACTGAATTTTATGCCTGAAACAAACAGTGCATGGTCGCAATTTTTCAATCTCAATTGTTTCCTCATTTCTATTGTTATTACTGGCTATCGTACTAACGATGGTGACGATACCTAAATATCAGGTATATTGTTTACGTTGCTACCGGGACTCTCCTCTGATCACTACTGGTTACGGAAAGCAGAAGGTTACCAAGAAGAAGAAACCCCCCTTGTTTACAGCGCGACGAAGAAAGAAAACGGGAGTAGTTGTTTCTCCCGGTCTTCGGGATCATATTGTGAATGACGCATCATGCTATTCTTATTTCACGCAATCTTCGGGGATAGTAGATTTTGCATCTTGCGTATTCATTAGAAAAAAGAGGAAGAAGCTTGAGGATGTTAGTCAACAATTAGGTCTAACGAACACCCGTAACGGTCCACAGAGTAGTGACGGCGCATTACCAGAGGTGCTCGACAATCAAGTTATGTATGACCCTTCTGTCGAATCGATTGGGCGTGCCTTGATTGGTCAGGAATTATCAAACATAGAGGATGACAATGAATCTGTCTCCGATGACAATTTTTTCTTTCCTAACGATGACGATGAGGAAGAAGGTAGTGATAGCATAGAGGCCCCCCACTCTTCGATTGTCAATGATGAAGAAGGCATCAACATTGATGTTGACGATTCCCATCGTGCTTCAAACACGCTATTAATTACGACACCCAATGTAGGGAGGAACATATCTGACGAATTGAAGGTCAAGATCAAGTTAATGAAAATCATGCGGAATCATAGCATACCATTAGTTGCCGAGAAGGAATTGTATGAATGGGCTATTGAATCGGAGCGGCTTAATTTATTTTCATGGACTAAAGGCAATCTCATAAAGACCAGGGCAAGTGTTATGAAGGAGATTTCCGCAACTGTGCCTGAAATAAAAGGCGATGGGTTTGAACCTCATCTTATTGACTGGTGTTCTAAGAAATCACAGAATGCTGATGTTTCCAGTCGCAAACAAATCTACGTCCGGTCGTTCCAAAAAGCACTTCATTCCCTATTAACAAATGTGACTTTGGTGAAGGAAGATAATCTGTCATTCCCCCATGCTGAAGACCCCACCTTACCAGTCCGTTATCCAGAACTTCAAGGGAATATTGATATTGACGAACTGCATCACGGTGAATGGTGGATCAACACTTGGGAGAAGAGATGCAAATCTGGATCGAATGAAATTCTGGTTCCTATTATTCTCTACATGGATGGAATTGCAATTGACAATAGTGGTCAAACCACTCTTACCCCACTGAACATGACTCTTGGCATATTCAACACCCTAACTCGAAACTCCTGGCCGGATGCGTGGGAGGCTATATACTATCACCCAACATGTCCAGGTGATAAAGGTGCCGAATCAATTGACAATGTGAACAATCTTCACTCTGGCCTTCGTTTGGCTCTTTCATCTTTGAAAGATGCCTGCAACCAAACGGATGGTATTGAATGGTCTAATTTGCCGTGGAACAAGAAGAAATGGTCGGTTCGAATGAAATTTGCGGTTGCTTATTTCATAGGTGATACTCCCCAGCACGACCAACTTTGTGGTCATTATCAAACGTCGAATTCAAAGATGATCTGTAGGCATTGCAATTGTCCCAGAGCACTTGGTATTAACGCTCGTGTGAATGTTTTGAAGGTTCCTGTTTCAGTTAAAAGTGGTAACATGCAAGTGTCTAAGCACCAAAATGGGGAAGAGTACCAATCCATTCGGCTCTGGAATATATCTGATTTTACTGCTCCAATGGTTGGCGAAGGAGTGAATGTTGAACAGTATTTCAAAAACATTTCTCACCATGGTGTACATAACGGCAACGTTTTTTATGATCTTGATTTTGGGGAAAACCCACATAATATTCATCTAGCGTCTCCCGGAGAGAGACTCCATATGCACCAACTTGGTTGCGCAAAGCGTGCAGCAGAGACGTTCCGCGAGGACTTTTTAGGCAATAACCAGCGGCTTCTTGGTGAGATGGAAAGGTTAGCCAGTTACTACAGTGGTGCTGTCCAGAGGCAATCCGATCGTGACTTCCCACGAACCAATTTTTCAGAATCAATACATACAGCGAAGAAGGAGGGTAACCAGTACATTGGAATGCTTTATATTCAGATGCTGTCACTTCTGTCTGCTGGAGGTCGTCAATTGTTGTTGTCTCGAAAGACTCCTTCCAATCTCGAGAACAAGAGCAGAGAGTGTGAAGAGGAAATTGACCAGCGTATTTACGCCATTGAGTTGTTGTTGGGTATGGAAGAGTTCCTAAAGTATGCTGGAACGTTTGACGAGGTTTTCAAACAAGACAAGAAAGGTGTTTTGAATGTGGACAAAATGGTTGTTCTTTTCATTAACTGTATAAATAACAATCTTCAACGAAGTAAGGGAGAGGGTAACAATCTTGTGAAGAATCACATGTATTTTCATTTATCACAGTACATGAGATTATTTGGTCCTCCAACTGGGTGGGACTCTGCCGCGAGTGAGAGCAATCATAAAACTGAAGTGAAGGCTCCTGCTAAGAGAACTCAACAAAACAAGTCCACACTTATCAAGCAAACTTGCAACCGAGTGATGGAGTATCGAACTATTGATCGACTTGACCGTGAATTTGATTTGTTCGAACATAGACCTGTAACCGGACCAAATCATCCTAAGGAGGGTGGTTGGTCAGGTGGGTCTTCGTTTTGGATTGGTGTGATGAATGGTCTCCCTTACATGAAGTGGGATGAAAAAAAAAACTCAAGTTTACCCTGGTTTCCATCTGATGTTCTCAAATTTTGTTGTGACGTGGTCCTACCGGCTGTGGGCAGCAGCAAGGTTTTTGGAACCACGGAGCACAAGAGGTATGACCAATCTCGCGAGATGAAATTATTGTTTCGTGCCCACCCATCGTTTAAGTCTGATTCTGGACAATTGTCCAATGTATGGTACGATTGGGCTAATTTTCAACTCGATCTCCTTGATGGACGTGGACTGAAAGTTTATCCATGTCAGATTCTGTGCCTGCTTTACCTCGAAGGTCCTTTCCCCGTGGGTAGCTCCGTTAGTGGTTTCGAATTAGTGCACGATGGTTATTATGCCGTCGCTCGTTGCTTTGTTTCTGCAGACCCCATACCGAGCAAGAGGGACAAAGGAAAAAAACACCATCATGCGTTGGTAAAGCTAGGTGAGCTGCGGAACAAATTGTATTTGTTCGACTGCAACGCCATTGAGTCCGAAGCTGCCGTTCCTTGACACTTTTCGCTTGCCGCTTTTTGCTTGCCGCTTTTTGCTTGACACTTTTTGCTTGCCGCTTTCCACTTGCCGCTTTCCGCTTCCCGCTTTTTGTCTGCCGCTCTGTTGCTCTCGCTGCTGCTTGGCGCTGTGGCTGTCGCTGCCGATTGCTTGCCGCTGCCGCTGTGTCTTTCGCTGCCGATTGGCGCTGTTGCTCTCGCTGCTGCTTGGCGCTGCCGCTGTGGCTGTCGCTGCCGCTGTGGCTGCCGCTGTTGCTCTCGCTGCCGCTGTGGCTGCCGCTGTTGCCAATTGCCGCTATTGTTGGTTTTGCTGCCGCTTGCCGCTGCCGCTTGCCGCTGCGCCTCTCCCTGCCAATTGCCGCTGTTCCTCTCGCTGCTGCTTTCCGCTGCCGCTGTGGCTATTGCTGCCGATTGCCACTGTTGCTCTCGCTGCTGCCAATTGCCGCTGTTGCTATCTGCAGTTCAACGAGTTGTTGACGTTGTCAACGACTTTATTGGAATATTTGGTATGATAATTGAACAAAATGGGTGAGTATCTATTGATGTAGTACAGTAAATAATAACAACAGAATAATATAATCTACATGCTACCAACGTACACCGTTTGCTTCCTTTCGTTGTTGTTGTTGATTGGTGGTGTTGCTGTGTTGTTGCCGTTGTTGTTACCTTCGATTCTGTGTTGACTTCGATTCAGTGTCGCGTTCGATTCGTTGTATCCTTTGCAACTATACGAAAGATTTGCCACACCAGGAAAGATTGGTTCTTCCGATCCGTTGTTTCCAATCCCTTGTTTCAAATCCGTTGCTCCGATACGGTCCTATGAAAATGAGAAGAAAAAGAGAAGGATGAAAATACATTATCAGGAATGCCAGAGGAAGTAAAATCATTGTCTTTCTCCTCTCTCATTTGTACCGTTGCGATTGCCAATTTCTAATCTGTTGTTTCCAATCTGTTATTCCGATCCGGTCCTATGAAATTAGGAAGAAAAACATAAGTGAGGAAATACATTATCAGTAATGCCGGTCGAGGAAGTATTATCATTGTTGTCTATCTCATTCGTACCGTTGCTTGTTGTTGTTGCCGCAGATACGTTGTTGCCTCCAATGATTCCATTTGCCGGTTTGTTATTCGTTGTCGTTGTTCTTTCTGCTGCCGTTGATTTGCAGACTTGTAGTAATTCCTATGTCACAAAAAACAGGGACTTGTTCCTGTTGATATATAGGCAATTGATGCAGATTTTGTGCTTTCAAGATGTTTATGTAAGGCGGCCGTCCAAACAAGAATATCTTTCCAGCAACTAATCCCTAATCGAATGCTTTCTACTTCTTTTGCAGTACAAGGCTGTTATATCGGACTGAAATATCTGAGAACGGATCGTTGTGCTCGTGACATCGTCGCCCTAAGGCATGTGACAAAGAGGGTCGGATCCCACGTTCTCGGACGGAGTGTTGTTGGAAAGAAACAACACTCTTGAAAAGAATCCACCGTGTAACGCGTATTGCACGTACGAAGAGTCACAAAGGCAAATAACCTTATTCGTAAGGTTATTTAACCTGAGTGAATAATCGTCGGTGATTAATCCATGTGGATTGTCTCTTAGGGAAATTCTTCCCGTCAGCTCACTCTTCGAAGAATTAACAACTCTAAAACACTATCATGCCCTAAAATCTATGTACAACCTAGTACTAATCCTACACAACAAGGTACAATACAGTGATATTCCAATGAGAATATCACGGTGAATTATACGATACAACGAAAGACCGATCAAAGATGGTTTTACATGTGTTTTGTGTCTCTTTACGTGTGCTTTGTATGCTAAGAATTACGCGGTAATATGCCGTAAATCGACACGACGATACGATGAGGCCGAATGAACTGTAACAATGATCTTACTCACTAAATCAATCGATCGTAGGACCGATTGCATTTGCGTTTGTTTGTTACGACACACTTTCTTTAGTTTATCAGACCCACAGCACTCTCTACGAGCTGTGGCCAGCATCCTACAATGCTGAGGACCGCGTTTCCCACCGAGAAACGCAGTTGAGCTCGAAGACCAATCCGGATTAGCCTGATCAGCTACCGGCATCAACCCTCAAGGATGTAAAAGAGGCAGTTGCCTGTGGAGCCCTGGAATAGACCAACACCAGGGCGGTCTCCCTGAAAGAAGAGACCAAAGAACCGAACCAAGGTGGTGGCTCCACCGGGTTTCGGGATCCAGCAAAACAAGCAAGGGAAAAGACACTGGACGATTCAGCTGAACGAATCGCCCAGGTTGGCATCAGTTGAAAGGAATCAATATCCAAATTCGAGAACACTGATCTTTCACTGAAAATAGAATGACGTGAGCCAGAAGATTGAGCCAGAAGTATTCTGTGGTGAAACAGAAACGGATTGCGAAGAACATCTGCCCGCAACAAGGAACAGATTGCAAAGAGCATCTGCTACGAGCGAAAACGAAAATCCAAAGATATGAGAACACCAAATCTCGAAGATCGAAAAGATCCAAAAGGAAAAAGAGAACACTAAATTCTCAGGAAACAATCTTTCAATCTTTCACCACAGAAATACAGAATGAGCAAATCCCGAGAAAGGATAGGAAAGCTCACAATCTTAAATTGCGACAAAAGCAAAAGCTCACACAAATACAGACGAACCGGAACAAAAATTCGATCCGGATATACAAATACAAAAACAGCAGATAAGCGAAACACACACAACAGTCATACAACATCTACCAACCATCTCACATTCAATCCTTCGATTAAAATTACACTCTCTTTATCCACATACCACCTTCAATTGAATATTCGAAACCCACATCGAATACCATCCTCCGAATATTCGAAACTTACATCGAATACCATCCTCCGAATATTTCGAAACAAATACATCGAAACGAAACAAATACTACGAATCGACCATCCATACTCCTCCAATATAATTCGAAACTCCATTAGAATACACAATTCATCACCATGGTACGAACTAGAGCGGACGACGACATGGAAGAAACTAAAATGGAAGTGGATGACGATGACGATTCGGACGATGACGATTCAGAGAATTCCAATGAAAACAATGGAAGAGGTATGCAAGAAAAGGAAGATTTGGAAGATAAAATCATGGAAGTCATGGAAAGGGCCTTTGAGGACCCAGAATCAAACTCAACCATGAAGAGAATCATCGACCAAGAGATAAAGAAAAGAGTCAGGGCAATGAGAGATGCAGAAAGAAAGGGTGTGAATCCAGATGATGAGGATGAAGGAAACGATGCTGACCAAAATGCAGAGAACGCAAGAGCTGAACGGCTAGGAAGGAGGTCATCCCAACCCAGGATAAAAATCAGGGGATTCAACAATGGTAGATTTCTGAACCCAGAACAGCTTGCTTTCAGGAGCAGCCTAATGGATTTTGGTATCAACTATGAACCAGCTGAAGAAATAATGAGGGGTGGGATGTCTAATATTCGTGAAATTACAGACCTCAACAAAGAAAGCATTAAATCGTTCATGCACGGATTGAAAGCTATCAGTCCAGACTGTCCTAATCCAAAAAGTATCCACTATGGTAACAGACTATCATCGAGGCTCCTAACTTGGGCAAATTGGGCCCGGTATCAACCATTGATTGGAGTCAAGCCAATGGCTATCGACTGGAACGCAAACCCAAACAACTTGGAACTGCAGCAATTCAGAATCAAGATGATGGAATCAAGTGTGAAATCACAGGAAAAGGCAACTCCACCCGAGCTGAAGGATCTCACAAAATTCAGGGAATGGGAGGAAGGCTTCCAACAAAACTTGAGATACAGATTCAACTCTGAGGGTTTTCCAATCTTGTATGTCATAAGACCCCAAGAAATGGAAGAAGTTACTGATGAAGCCAGGGCTGGAACAGTTGGGCAAAGTACAACAGATACTTATCCAACTTGGAGTGATTACAATGAAAGGTGTGGTGTCCTGTCAGGTCCCCAGTATGATGAGGACAACAACGTCGTCTGGAGGTTGCTGTGTGATGCAACAAGAAAGGGTCCTGGGTGGGAATATGTGGCACATTTCCAAAACACTGCACTGAATTCTGGTAATGCCAGAAACGCTTTCATTTCCCTCATGCAACACGCTTACACTGATACCAATATCACTATGGTTCTGAATAAGACATATCAGGATATGAAAGATTCACACTACACTGGAGATTCCAAGGGTTATGACTGGAACAAGCACAAGCGAAATTGGACTGCTTTCCATGGAACGATTCTGAGATTTGAAAAGAATCATAATGAAAGAAGATTTGTCTGGGATTTTATCAATTCAATCAGTGATGAGCGACTTGATGCTGCAAAAGCAGATGCAATTGATGAGAGCAAAGACTATCGTGACAACTTCAATGAATGTTTGATTCTATTCACCAATCGTCTTGGATTGAAAAAGCTTGCAACAGGGAAGAGTAAAAGAGGTTCCAGAAGTTTGTATTCTATGGGCACAACCAGCAACAAGAAGCAAAAGACAACTGGAACTTTTACAGGAAAAGTTGAGTGCAAGCCTTACCCAACAAGTGTTTATAAAACAATGTCAAAAGAACAGCGCCAGGAGCTTTACCAGATGAGACAGGCCAAAAAGAAACGAAATCTCAAGGCTGCTGAGACTAAAAAGAAACTTGAAAATGAAGGCGCTGGTGACAGTTTTGGATCAAAATCTAAGAAATGACATAATAACCGGACACTATCACTAGAACACAAATTGTTAAAAATGGTGAGCCGGTCATTATACCAGATGAATGTCCCTGTAGGTTTTGATGATGGGGAAAATGAAGAAGGATATTGTGAGTTAGACTCACATGCAGATACTACCGCAGCAGGAAGCAATATGGTATTGCTGAATCCTGACCAAATCACAACACACGTTGATGTTGCACCTTTTTCTGAAGAATACAAGCCCATCAAGAAAATCCCCATTGGAAGCTGTGCGACTGCATGGACAAATCCAACATCAGGCCAAGTATATATCATAGTGTTCCATCAAGCACTGTACTTTGGGGACAAATTGAAAAACAGCTTGATATGCCCAAATCAAGTGAGGGACTGCAATTTCAACTCTGTTGAAGAGACACCTCGCCAATTTGATCCACGATCCAAGCATGGAATTACAATTCAAACTCCACTGGAGGATGATGATCCGAAGAAAGTTTTTATCAAACTGAGTATGAGAAATGTGATCTCATATTTCCCCACAAGAAAGCCCACAAGAATGGAACTTGATGAATGTCGACATCTGATAGCAACAAATGATACTCCCTGGGATCCACATTCACTGAAGTTCAGGATGGCCGAGCTAGCCATTGACAATGGAGATCCAATTTCAGGGGACCAATTCAGCCTTCAAGCTATGTCAACCGAAGAGGACCAAGCAATGGAGGAAAGTTCTGTTGTAACAGAACCTGCTAGTAATGTTACAAATAAACTTCCCAAGACCAGCTTAGGAAAAGAACGGCATCCAAGTGTCATGCAGCAATGCAAACTGATGAGGGTCCATCAAGTATCCACAAGGAGAATGCTAACTGAATGCCAGATTGCAACAGATGGAAATATTGCTCATCGGATTTCTTCAGTAAGGAATATTTCAAGCGCGCGAAGGGTAGACCAATTTTTGTTTGATGATACAGAATTTGACTTTATGGAAGCTCCTGAAGCAGAATCAAAACAGGCCCCTAGCTTGCAAGAAATTGACAATACACTAGAAAGGAGGTCTCTTGACAGAAGAAATCAATGGGGGCCATCAGTGATAACAATTGAAGGTCCAAACAAAGTTGACTGTGAACGCCTAGCCAAAACTTGGAACATTAGTTTCAAGAAAGCTGAACAGACACTGAAAGTCACGACGCAGAAGGCACTCAGGAATTTGCAATCACCATTGATGAAGCGGCTGCCTACTCAGCGTTTCAGGAACAAGAGAGTCGCACAAGGAACCTGGTACACTGATACGTGGCATGCCAGGACTACCAGTATTATGAGGCAAGAAAAATGTGCACAGATCTTTACAAATGGAAATGGGTTTGAAGTATTTATACCAATACAGGACAAATCACAAGCCCACCAAGGACTGAAGACATTTATTCATGAAATTGGAATTCCAGAGCATTTGATTTCTGATGGTGCGCCAGAACAAGGATCCCCAAGAACCTACAAAACACACTGGAATTCAATTGTAAAGCGCAACCATATCCATCAGACATTTATCCAGCCACATTGCCCATTCCAAAATCGAGCAGAACAAGCGATTGGCCATCTTGGTAGTGCAATCACAACCAAGTCTGCAAAGAAGAAGTCACCGAGAAGATTATGGTCATTTTGTGGTGAACTATGTGCTAATATCAGGCAGCGAACGGCCTCCAACAACCCTTCTTCAATGGGGAGAACCCCATTTGAATTGGTCCATGGCTATAGACCCGATATTACATTATATACTTCATCAGAATGGTATGATTTTGTGTTTTATTATGAAAAGGGTGATTCTTCCACCCGAGGTGCTGAAAGGCTGGCGCGATGGTTGGGTCCCTGTGGGAATAGGGTAGGTGGGGGAGATTGTTTTTGGCTCCTGACCGAATCAGCAATACCAATATCTACAAATTCAATAAGGCCTGTAAAGGAATATGAATGGAGGGATAGAGATGTCCTAAGAAGAATGGAAGCCATTGACAAATCAATTGAATCCAAGATTGGAGATGAAGTCAAGGACAGCGCATCATTCTTCCAGGAAAACTACCCAGAGCCCCAAATAGAGCTATTTGAGAATCAACCAGTAAAAACACCGGATATGAAACTCGAAATGGCTGAGCCAGAAGCATCGGTAGAAGATGTTGATGAACCAGATGAATATCTGGGAAATGAAGTGATCATTGAAAGAGGTGATGAAAGACTCAGGTGCGTTGTCAAGGACAGGGTTCGCGACTTGCAAAACAGACCAATAGGAATCAGAAACGAGAATCCTATACTAGACACGAGGCTGTATAAATTGCAACTACCTGATGGCACCATGGAGGAATACACGGCAAATATTGTTGCAGAAAGCCTATACAGCTCTGTTGATGATGACGGGAGGATGTTCACTCTACTAGATGAGCTCATTGACCATGAATGCGACAACACTGCACTAACTGATGATGAAGCCACGACCATAGCAAAAAATGGCAGGAAAACCCATAAACCTACAACTAGAGGTTGGAGAATTTTAGCCAGTTGGAAAGATGGCACTGAATCTTGGTGTAAGTTAAGTGATGTGAAAGAATCATTTCCAGTGCAATTAGCCGAGTATGCAGTTAACAATAATCTTGAAAAATCACCAGCTTTCAGATGGTGGGTGCACAAAATTTTGAGGAGGAAGGATCGAATCCTTAAAGCGGCCAAAACAGCAAAGTATTGGTTGAAGACTCACAAATATGGAGTTGAATTGCCACATTCAATCAAACAAGCGCTGGCTATTGATAAGAAAACGGGGACTGACCACTGGGAAAGAGCAATTCATAAGGAAATGACAAATAATATGGCAGCGTTTGAATTTTCTGATGATGATGTTATCCCAGTTGGCCATAAACAGATAACAACCCACATGATTTTTGACATCAAGCTTGGGTCCCTAACAAGGAAGGCCAGATTGGTAGGGGACGGTCACAAAGTTCCTGCAGTGGCCAAAGAAAATACTTATTCATCGGTTCCCAGTCGAGACTCAGTAAGAATATTCTTTCTGCTGGCAGCGCTGAATGATTTGAAGGTCCTCTCAGCTGATATTCAAAATGCATATTTGACAGCCCCGATTAAAGAGAAATATTTTCTAAAAGCAAGAGAAGAAGATGGTTTTCCACCTCACCTTGCAGGAAGACCTTGCAAGATTGTTCGCGCATTATATGGACTGCCGGTTGCTGGTGCATCTTTCAGGTCATACCTCACCCAGCATTTGAGAGATCTTGGATATTCACCTTGTAAGGCAGATCCGGATGTGCACTTAAGGATTGAAACCAGGAAAGATGGATCCAGATACTGGGCAATGCTCATTGCATACGTAGATGATATCCTATGTTCTGGCGAAGATCCAAAGTTCCAGCTTGAAAACATTGAACGAAAGTTCAAATTGAAGGATGATACAATTGAAGAGCCAACTCTATATTTGGGAGCTGATGTTGGGAAATTCTACTTTGAAGGTGATTCAAAGCCAAGATGGTCATTATCAAGCACTAAGTACACAGCGAAAGCTGTTGCAGCAGTCGAACAAGAGTTAGGAACTGAAAAATATGGCTACAAGTATCTACCAAAATCAGCATCTAGTCCACTGTCACATGATTACCGACCGGAAATTGATATATCAGAAGAATTGAACCCTGAATTGCAAAATTACTATCAAGGTTTAATTGGAGTTCTCAGGTGGATTTGTGAACTAGGAAGACTTGACATAGTAATGCCAGTATCACTGATGTCAAGGTATCTGGCACAGGCAAGGATCGGGCATTTGAATCAGTTGTTTCATATATTTGCATATTTGAAAAAGTACAACAGGTCAAAACTGGTTTTTGATGATACTGTACCAAGTGTTGATGAAAGTAAATTTCAAAAATGTGACTGGTCTGAATTTTATCCTGGTGCTGCTGAAGTCATACCAACAGATATGCCTGAAGCTTTGGGAAAACATGTGACGATGAGCTGTTTTGTCGATGCTGATCATGCCGGATGCAAGGCAACAAGGAGATCTCATACTGGTGTTATTATCTTCATTAATAATGCACCGATCATTTGGTTTTCCAAAAGACAAACAACAGTTGAGACATCAACTTTTGGATCTGAAATCATTGCTTTGAAAATTGCAATCGAATTGGTTGAAGGTCTAAGGTACAAGTTGAGAATGATGGGTGTTCCAATTGATGGGAGCACAAATGTGTATTGTGATAATGATTCAGTTGTTACAAATGTTACACGACCTGAAAGCCCATGTAAGAAGAAGCACAACAGCATTGCATATCACAAAGCTCGTGAATCTATTGCAGCAGGAATTATCAGAGTTGCAAAGGAACCAGGTTCAACAAATATTGCTGATTTGTTTACAAAGCTAATGAGTGGCGCTGTTTTCAGAGAACATTGTTCTCGTTGCATGTGGTAAGAGATTTGATAAAAATCAATCATTCGATGGAATGTTCGATCGATCGTTCGATTGAAGTAACAAGTTGATTTTCTAAGTTCAATCACGAAAAAATGAACAAATCGTTCTGCAATGAGCATTTCGAAAATGGATAATTTGATCCATGAATACAATATATCAAACCGGCAAGGATCAGGGCAAAATGCCATGATACAAGCCAGAATGAAAGGCAAAACGCCGCCCCATTTCTTTTTGATAGGGCCTCTGATGGTAGACTGGATACAGTTTGGTATTCAACACGACTCACGATGAATAGATTAAGTCAAAAGATCCAAACGCTTAACGATTGGATTTACGACTGAAGGGGACTGAAAAGAATCCACCGTGTAACGCGTATCGCACGTACGAAGAGTCACAAAGGCAAATAACCTTATTCGTAAGGTTATTTAACCTGAGTGAATAATCGTCGGTGATTAATCCATGTGGATTGTCTCTTAGGGAAATTCTTCCCGTCAGCTCACTCTTCGAAGAATTAACAACTCTAAAACACTATCATGCCCTAAAATCTATGTACAACCTAGTACTAATCCTACACAACAAGGTACAATACAGTGATATTCCAATGAGAATATCACGGTGAATTATACGATACAACGAAAGACCGATCAAAGATGGTTTTACATGTGTTTTGTGTCTCTTTACGTGTGCTTTGTATGCTAAGAATTACGCGGTAATATGCCGTAAATCGACACGACGATACGATGAGGCCGAATGAACTGTAACAATGATCTTACTCACTAAATCAATCGATCGTAGGACCGATTGCATTTGCGTTTGTTTGTTACGACACACTTTCTTTACTCTACTCAGATAAGTTGGAAATTGATGTTTGTCGGAAAGTGAAAAAAAGTGACCCAAGTTAGTGAGCAACAAACTTTCATTGTAAGCTAACTGCTCCGTACAAAGTACTTATATCAAACTTCGAACGTAAGGACGACATCGGTTCGATAGATCAAGTATCAACATTCGAACGTAAGAATGACACCAGTTCGATACATTTTCTGCTAAGTAAACAACTTCGAACGTAAGAATGATATTGGTTCGTTAAGTATTATGTTCTTTTTTTTTTTGCAACGGCGTTGCAACAAATGGTCTTTTTTGTATTTAGCGTGATATGGATCATACAACAGTACAACAAACTTCGAACGTAAGAATGATATTGGTTCGTTAAGTATTATGTTCTTTTTTTTTTTGCAACGGCGTTGCAACAAATGGTCTTTTTTTTATTTAGCGTGATATGGATCATACAACAGTACAACAAACTTCGAACGTAAGAATGATATTGGTTCGTTAAGTATTATGTTCTTTTTTTTTTTGCAACGGCGTTGCAACAAATGGTCTTTTTTGTATTTAGCGTGATATGGATCATACAACAGTACAACAAACTTCTAACGTCAGAATTACGTTGGTCCGTTAAGTATTTTCTTTTTGTTTTTTTGCAACGGCGTTGCAACAAATGGTCTTTTGGTATTTAGCGTGATATGGTTCATACGATAGTCCTGTTCATACCAAAGTACCTTTCTACAGTATTACTTGGTTTGTTTTTTATTTTTTATTTTTTGCAACGGCGTTGCAAGAAATGGTCTTTTTGTATTTAGCGTCATGGTTCATACGATAGTACTGGTCATACCAAAGTACCTTTCTACCCCACAAAATGCACCAAATCATTGATCGGACCAATTTACTTTTTTGGCAACGGCGTTGCAACAAAAGCCCTTTTTAGTATTTAGCGTGAGATGTTTCATACGACTGTACGTTTCTACACAAATTGCACCAATTCAGCGATCGGATCATTTGTTTTTTGGCAACGGAGTTACAACCAATGCCCTTTTCCCTATTTAGCGCTACTAGGTGTTCATACGACTGTACTTTTGTACACAAAATGGAACAATTCAGCGATGGGGCCATTTTCCAAATTGGAAAATGTTCCTTTTTATCTTTTCTTCTTCTCACCTTTCATCCCACCCAAAAAACCCTTTTTTCCGTTTTTCGGGAACGGCGGTTCCAGTTACAAAAAATGTTTTTTTGATCCGAATGGTTTCACAGACAAATCCCCGCCCTTGCATTCGTCGTTGCAGGTTTTATTTGTCCAATTATTGTGACGATATTGTTTAACTCTTTCTCAGGTTAGTGGTAGAACGTCTTTACGAGAACAAGGACACGTTTACAGGCACCTTCTACGTTTTCGATTTTTTGAGAAATGGTTTTTGAGACATGATTACCACTGTCGCGTCGCTACGTGAGTGGTGATCTCTTGTGAAAGAAGTTTCAAGTTGTACTACTTTCCTTCTTTCATTCAATGTTTGCTCGTAACTCGGGTAAACTAGATTCACACAACAGTGATTCTCATTGTTTTCAAACAATAAAAAGATTGTCTCAAATACTGATAACATTTTACATTGCCAATGACACCGACGACTAATAGTGCTCGCAAGCGCGGGGCCAACCCAAATTCAAATAAGAAAACGACAAGTTGTAAGAAGGGTAGATTGAAAGACCCACCAACCAATAGTCTTGACAAACATGATACCGATCAAAGAGATCATCGACAGGCAGTAATTAGTAACCTTACAAAGGCTTTGAAGGATGAGTCATATGGAACAGAGGAGTTTGTGAGGAACCTCAGTCTGGAGGTTACAACATGTTTCACTGCATTGTTGACGAGGGTTTACCTTGTATCAAAAATTATTGAATCCGAACCTACACCAGATTTCAGGAAGTCAATGTCTACTACTAACTCTGCGGAAAAGAAGAAGGGGAAGGGAAAGAAGAAAAAACCCGATACAACCTTAAGTGACTTAGGGCCTATTCCCCATCAAATAAACGTCATGGTGGATTTATTTTTGTTTGAAATTGACAACGGGATGACTGGAGTGTTGAAATTTTTGAGCAGGAAGCAATTAACCGATTGATTCAATGACTACGACATGGCGAACAAGTGGAATAGGTTCGAGTCACTGTTGAAGAATGTTAACAACACATCAGGCGTGGATGCTATTTATGGGCGCAACGTCGTCAACTACGTTACAATGAAGAAGTACATGATAATGTACCGTGAGATATTGGTTTGGTACATGAAGAATGTGAAGTATCCACCTGGGTCGGTCAGTTGAAAGGATACGTCAGATCAATGAGGAACTTCTTGGACTGCCTTATGGCAAAGACCTCTCTACGTGTTTCAATGACTCATAGCTGCAATCAGGTGGACTTAGACAAACATTTCAAGAAGCAGCGTATTGAATGCTTAAAATCCTTACCAACAGAAAACATCGAGTTTAAAGAACTTATTGTGTCAAACAAAAAGTTGATGAAGATAACGGAACGAGAAACTGCTTTTCAGGAGCTCATTCGTGAACATTGGTTACGCTTTCAAGGGAAGGCGAAAACCATTTGTACCATCATGGACATGTGTCACGTCGAAATCAAAGTTTTGACACACGAAGATTTTTATCAGTATTACTTACCCGAATTAATTAACAATTCATTCGTCGTGGGCACCACGGTACTTTCTGGGGAGAAGTGGGTTCCAGTAGGATTTCATCGAAAAGGGGACACGCAAATTCCGGAAACGGGAAAAGTGTTATTACCACTCAATACTCAATTGGTTTTCCACTACGTCATCAACTACAAGCACACGGTCACAAAATATTACAACATACATTTCGATATCGATGAGGACCTTGTCACCCTGTCGCCATGCAAACATGGAACCGGAAAAATCGATCTGGCATATTTCAAGGTGCCGAAAGGAATCCTATATTTGGTGCATCAATGGCTTATAACAAAATTTGTCCAACACGGGAACAAGATTGGGGTAGACGTGGTCGTTTCGTTGGAAACAGCATGTAATTTGTTCATTTCTCAAGTACTATGTGCATCAATGATTCGAGTCGACGGCGTTGGTTCGTCCTTTGATTGTTCAATTGACAATGTTTGTGAGAAAATGATACCAAAAGTCTTCAAAACCAATAACCAATCATTTGTCAGTTACGATCATGTGATGGAAACCATTGAAGATTTGGTATTGACCGAGAGGAATTTTCTAAAAGGAGCTATGGTCACCGAATCGACGGAGGGAAGTGTTCCGTATTTTCAAAGGAATGATCGATTGTACATTTTCCCGACGGCATGTGTTCTGAGTAAGACAAAATTTGCCCATGTCAATTTTGACGATAAACCAGAAGAACTTGTAACCGGTATTTTGGAACTGTCCGGATTGGAAGAACAACATAAGAATCAAACTTGTGTTACAAGATTCCTTCAATACGATGTTAACTCACAACAAGAGGTGCACCAACGAGTTTTTATGGAACACATTCCATACGTGTTCCGTGAGATATTCGTAATTGATCCGGAAGTTCTCCAACGTCATACTTGGGTGGAAGAATTCATTCAGTATAGCTACCTTCCAGAAATGGGTACCATATTTACCCCGTTGACAGAAAAACTAGCAATATATTTGTTGGAAAAGTCGGATGATCTATCATCGGCTAACCTTGTAGTTCAATTTTTGGACGATAAGGCTGTCAACAATTATGGAAAGGGAACGGGAGAATTGAATCTGGCATTCGAACACCTCCAGGGTCGTGACTTTGTTTTTTACGAACCATCGGACTTTCTAACTTGGGATTGCTTCAAAACATCCAAGGTTCAAATAAATGAGTTCAACAAATCAAATAACACATACCGGGTAGGATGGGTTACTTTCAATTTCAATACGACAAATGATTCCAAGCGTGGATTCATACCACCCTGGGATGATAACGTTGACGGTGGCAATGTTGGCAAGACGAACAATATCAACGATGGGAGAAAGAACATCAGTGGATCGAAAGTAACCAGTAAGGGTTCAAAAAATAAGCCCAACGAATCTAAAGAATCGGGAATTGACACAAGTAAGGGTAATTCCAAGGATACTGGTTTGACTGACACAACGACTAAAACCTGTGAAAAAAAGGGTTCAAATGTAAGCGAAGAAATGATTATAGATGTTGCGAAAAGTCATCTTAACGCCATTGTAACACTGCCAGTTTATCCTATCAAGATCAAGGAGAAGGAAACCAAACGTGAATTCAAATGTTCTGTGCTGTTGAAAGATCAGGATCCAGAGATAATGTTTCCTATTTACGAAGTAAACGAACAAGTTCGTTACACTCCAGAAAAAAACGGACCAGTTGAAATTGGAGAAGTTTATAGGTACGTTTTCGGAGACTACGACCAATATGAACGAGTGGCGGGTTATATATGTACTTTCCACAAACGTAAGGCGGGGGAGCAACGACAATTTTGCCCATACTTTCAGATTTCCGGTCTGAAAGAAACCAATGCTCGACGCATTAAAAAAGTATCGGATTTAGTACAATGTTTCAGCAAGGATGTTGGGATTCGTGACCCGACGGATGGAAGTGTGGAGCTATCCGATTCATCTTCTGACACAACCACAACCGTGTCAGAGTACAGCACCAGTTCCACCAAATCATCCAAGATTGGATGAGTGAGGCATACTATGTTACACCAAATGCAAGCATCCGTTTGTAACTTATCCATTATCCTTCATAGTTCTTTATTCAATCAATATTATGCAAAATATTGATCATGAAATTGCAGCCCAATTCGCACAATCATAAACATACTAACTAATATTACTATGACTAATAAATTTTAAAACTGACTCAAGTATAAGTAGAAGATTTCTGGTCAATTCTGTTTCATGCAGCCAATGCCACACATTTGCACTCGAAAACTACCTAGGAATCACTATTTGGGTACATGCAGCAATGCCAGACGGGACTAAAATTGTTCTAAATCTAATACTGACTAAAGTATCAGCCTGTTTCTTGTCCAGTTTGTTTCATAGTATACCCCATCCATAGTATGAGCAATATTCATACTGAAATTGCAGTCAATGCCACACATTTGCCATCTAAAACAGACTAGGACACACTATTTTGGTACATGCATGTCCAGGGACAAACATTATTCTAAAATTCATACTGACTAAAGTATGAGCCTGCTTATTGTCAAGTTTGTTTCATAGTATACCCCATCCATAGTATGAGCAATATTCATACTGAAATTGCAGTCAATGCCACACATTTGCACTCTAAAACTGACTAGGAATCACTATTTGGGTACATGCAGCAATGCCAGAGGGGACTAAAATTGTTCTAAAGCACATACTGACTAAAGTATCAGCCTGTTTCTTGTCCAGTTTGTTTCATAGTATACCCCATCCATAGTATGAGCAATATTCATACTGAAATTGCAGTCAATGCCACACATTTGCACTCTAAAAATAAGTACTAGGACTCACTATTTTGGTACATGCATGTCGAGGGACAAACATTATTCTAAAAGTCATAATGACTAAAGTATCAGCCTGTTTCTTGTCCAGTTTGTTTCATAGTCTACCCCCTTCATAGTATGAACACTATTCATCCTGAAATTGCAGTCAAGGCCACACATTTGCACTCTAAAACTGACTAGGACTCACTATTTTGGTACATGCATGTCGAGGGACAAACATTGTGATTCTAAAATTCATACTGACTGAAGTATCAGCCTGTTTCTTGTCCGGTTTGATTCATAGTCTACCCCAGCATACATCATAGTATGAACACTATTCATCCTGAAATTGCAGTCAATGCCACACATTTGCACTCACAACCGACTACGACTCACTATTTTGGTACATGCATGTCCAGGGACAAACATTATTCTAAAATTCATACTGACCTAAGTATCAGCCTGTTTCTTGTCCGGTTTGTTTCATAGTCTATCCCATCCATACTATGAGCAATATTCACACTGAAATTGCAGTATATGACACACATTTGCACTATAAAACTTACTAGGACTCACTATTTTGGTACATGCATGTCCAGGGACAAACATTATTCTAAAATTCATACAGACTAAAGTATCAGCCTGTTTCTTGTCCGGTTTGATTCATAGTCTACCGCTTCCATAGTATGAACACTATTCATCCTGAAATTGCAGTCAATGCCACACATTTGCACTCTAAAACTGACAAGGACTCGCTATTTTGGTACATGTATGCCCAGGGACAAACATTATTCTAAAAATCATAATGACTAAAGTATCAGCCTGTTTCTTGTCCGGTTTGTTTCATAGTCTACCCCATCCATACTATGAGCAATATTCATCCTGAAATTGAAGTCAATGCCACACATTTGCCATCTAAAACAGACTAGGACACACTATTTTGGTACATGCATGTCCAGGGACAAACATTATTCTAAAATTCATACTGACTAAAGTATGAGCCTGCTTATTGTCAAGTTTGTTTCATAGTATACCCCATCCATAGTATGAGCAATATTCATCCTGAAATTGCAGTCAATGCCACACATTTCCACTCTAAAACTGACTAGGACTCAGTATTTTGGTACATGCATGTCAAGGGACGACAAACATTATTCTAAAATTCATACTGACTAAAGTATCAGCCTGCTTCTTGTCCAGTTTGTTTCAGCACAGTGTACCCCATCCATAGTATGAACACTATTCATCCTGAAATTGCAGTCAATGCAACACATTTCCACTCTAAAACTAAGTACTAGGACTCACTATTTTGGTACATGCATGGCCAGGGACAAACATTATTAGAAAATTCATAATGACTAAAATATAAGGCTGTGACTTGTCAATATGGTTTCATAGTCTCCCCAATCCATAGTATGAGCAATATTCATCCAAACATTTCAGAAAATAACACACTTTGACACTCAAAAAGTAGATGAGAAACACTAATTTGGTTACTTCTTCATACAAAAATCAAAAAACTAATAAGCAAAATTTACGGAGACTACCCTTGGTACACCAGATCTCAACGGAGGAATCGATCCACTGGACACGTTCACCACTATATCAATAACCAATTATACGTGATCGGGGAAAGTTACACTACATAAAGCTAGTCAGTTTTTGAACCATATAATTGGTGTGCACCGTCCCAATACAATAATAAAAAATTTATACAAAAATAATACGTAGGACACACCTTGGACATATGTCTACGGGGGAATCGATCCAAAGGACACGTTCACCTCTACCGGTATATCAAGAACCAATCATATCCAAAGGGGAAAAGTTACACTACTTAAGGCTAGTCTGTTTATGAGTCAGAAAATTTATGTGCGTCGTACCAATACAATATTAAAAAAATTGTACCAAGGAAGTACGAAGAATACATCTTGTACACATCTCTAGGGAGGTATCGATCCACCGGACACGTACATCTCAACGATATATCAAGAACCAATCGCATGCAGACAAGGAAAGTTACACTACTTAAAGAAGCTTGTCTGTTTTTGAATCAGACTATTTGCGTGCACCGTCGTAGTGTTGGTACCGGTACGTAACAATAGTAAGAATTATGCGTGAACGGGAAAAAGCAGCCACAACCAAAAACTGCAAGTTACAACGCCTGGAGAAAACAACAAATACCAACTTTATGATTCGGCGTGGGAGTACGAACGTTAGGTGTACTGTGGTACAAATAGGTGCATGACTGCGTTACAAATGGGAAATAACAGGAAAATGAAAAACAAAACACCTAAACCGACACACAGAACAACAGTTGTGCCAACCCGGGGTACTGTCTTCTCCAAGGATTACAACAAACAGATGCACGAGCTAAACCACGATGATGTAAACAACGACGGAAACCCGTTTCTATATCATTTCGAAACAGGATTTGATGCCTTGTGTGCCAAAAACGGACACTTGGTTAACACAATCCTTAGTGGATGCCAGAAGATAGAAGAAGTGCAACAAAGACTCAACAGCAAAAAAGGACATTTTGAGGAGGACGAAGCTTTGAACATTTGGGAACAATGCTTCAAGTACATAACCGAGGAAGTATTTCCTGACTACAAAGAAGGGAACACTGACGGGATGGACCATGTATGGGCAATGGGAGTCATTCTTGCATACATTACATGTGGTTATCCCGCATTGAAAACATCGGAAGACATTAAGTGCTACGACAACGTGGGTATTGGACTGGAAGTAAAATCAATAGAACGAGAGAGAATGATACAAGACGGTCGTACTTTCCCGGCAAAAAAATGGAGTAATCTGACACCGGAGGCAAGAGAACACATAAAAGAATGTATACATTACCACCCTGGGAACCGTCCTTGTATGACGTACATTTGGTTCAACAACTGGCGCAAAATGACGAATGAGGCAATCATCGAAACTGACAGATTGGAATGGTATTGCAGATCAAAAGACGATAACGAGTGGTACTCAACACAAGAAATATTGCCGCCAATTAAAGAAGAGAACATAAATAACAAAAACACGGAAAAAAAATGTACCAAACATAAGTGGGATTCGTTCATGAACAAAGCAAGAAAACAGTCAAAAAAGAAAAAACGGAAGGTAAAAGAAGTGACAAACAGGGGGGAAAAGAGCGAACAAGACGAAAACGAGTGGAAAATTGAGAAATGGCTAAGTCTTTACGAAAAACGTTGGAATTCGCCGGAAGATTTAGAGGAATATAACAACTATCCCGTTCCTTGTGGAGCATGGGGACGCGTGAAACACTAACTCTGCAACTCTGTAAGGATTCCATTACAAAAAAAACCATGACAATATCAAAGGTATCACCGGTACAAATTAAGTGCAAAAAATAGAACAGAAATTATGTAAAATATCACCTAAAAAAACTATACATTCAAAAAAATACTCATCAGAAAGCAACAAAACAACAACAACAAAATTCCCTCCGTTTAACCTACAAATAGTGATCCATTCCATAATTAATTCAGGGGGGAGTGTCAACCACCCAAAATATAGAATTTACTGCAACGCCGTTGCAGAAAATTGAAAAACAATAAGTAGATAAATAAATATGGAATGATATGGTACCGTAGGGTAAGTACGGTAGGGTAGGGAAGAACAAAATGTTCGGGTCCGCGCCAAAATTTTGAGGACTCCACATTCCAGAATATCACGGCACGCTCGAAAATAAGATAGGCAGGCGACAGTACAAGAACAACACTCAGAGATAGTACAATTAGTTGAAATACAGCAATTCCTTGGAGACAGTAAATCAAGAGCTTACAGTGTGTACAGTAGGAATGAAAAAAAATTACCAAACGATTCCTACAAACAACATTATTATCATAAAAATAGCGCGCCAAATCAATCAAAGGTAAAAACGGTAAGTTGATGTGCACGAGTTAACAAAAAAATTATGGTGGAACTGAGTACTATTTGCAGTCCGGTGACAGGTAGAACCTTTGTTACCAATAACACAAACAGCCCAAACAGCAGTGTATCGGGAAGTGACCGAACAAACACAAACGATAGCCAAACATATACAACCACCAACAGTAGCAACAGAAATATTCTACTGACAACAAAACAATACGATAACAATAGCTTGGAAAACAACATTGTCAAACACGTCAAAGAAAAAGCATTCAGGAAATTTAAATTCCCGCCAGAGATCACATTCGTGAAGGCGACGATATTCAAAATTGTAAAACAAGCGAATAACAATGAAATACCAAATACAATCGATATAAAAGACCAAAAGTGGAGTGGAATTTATTGCCGAGCAGTGACTGCGTGTAGGCACAATGCTCAAACTCTTGCCAGGAAAAACTACAAAGGTACGCAACCAACAAGAAAATGATTGCCGGCATGCAATCGTTCATAATCCATTCTAACATTTTGGTCGTATTAACACTGACACGTAGACGATAAAAGAAACAACCAGATACCAGATAGTTTCCCAGGAACGGTTCTAATCACGGACACCCAAGACGTTAACTCAGAAAACAGGTACCAATTGCACGAAGACTATCGGCGGAAAAATTCACCAGAATTCAAATACTTCATGAAAAGAATTCTTGGAGCGGTGTCACCAAAACAGACAGACTTCAAAAGAAAATCAGTCAGAATGACAATCAGTAACATTTTCACCCCAAGCGATGAAGCTTTTGCATTGCTTTTCATTTACAACGACTACGACTCGTGGATAAACACAACAAAGGGCACGAGGTTGAGAAAAAAATTCACTGACGGTAAGTCTGGAAATAAGGAGGGGTGGAGTAACGAGGGACAAGATCTTTACGAATACCTAGTAAGCGAATTAGAAGAACGAAGGGAGGAACAACAGTCAAAAGAATTAGAGACGGAAATACTTAAAATGTACCAAAAGCAAAATGGCAATCGTAAACAACAAGATAAGGAGGAGAACACAGAGGGAAAAACACGGAAGCGAAAACGTACCTTGGTTGAGATTCTTGGCGAAGATGATGAGGACTACAAATTTTTCATGGAATACAATAAAAACGAACAAGAGTAATGGATGATATCAACATCAATAGTAGAACGGCTAGTTCATTATTATTTTTATGGTTAGCACAATATTGTTCCGGGTCTTCTGTTCGAATATAATACAATAAACAAGATAATTTCAAAAGCTGATAAAATACTTTCGTATTTGTTACAAAATATGTTTGTTGTATTTCCGTATTTGATAAGCGTAGCGTGAATATTGTAAAATGTCGGAGAGTATTGCAAATGCGGATAAAATATTTTCTTATTAGTACAAAAATATGGTTGTTGGCTTTTGATATTCGAAAAAGATAGTGTGACAAAAGTGAAAGTGACATAACAGAATACATTGCTGGTTATCAAGAAGCTCCTATATTTGTTCAGAAAATGGTATCAACGCTACGACAATATCAGTGTACATAGAGGATATTATTACATAAGATGAATTTCGTGTGGAAAATAACAAAAATTAAATGGCGAGTAAATATTAACGGGGTAAGCATGAAACAAAATTGTAGAATAGAAAAATTTGGAAGCAACCATGAAACAAGGGATGAAAATATGGATAGGAAAATAGTCCTACTTGAAATTGTTGCGAGCAAAAATAGGTAGAGAATTATTTATTGTGCGCGCAACAAAATGTTTCGGAATATTTTAAAATATCGCACGAATTTTACGAAAGCACGAGCATCGTTTATGTGACGTAGATTTCACAATCACTGAAACCAGCTTCTAAGCACACGCTTAGACCCCCGATAGCCTCAACAAGCCGGCAAAGGATTCCTCCAGCAAAGCGCAAGCCTACTGCACGCCCTACCAGAAGGAATACGATCGATTCCCCGTATCACTAAAACCAGCTTCTAAGCACACGCTTAGACCCGCTAGCCTCAACAAGCCGGCAAAGGATTCCCCCAGCAAAGCGCAAGCCTACTACACGCCCTACCAGAAGGGATACGATCGATTCCCTGTATCACCGGATAAGATGTATCACTGTGTCACTGTATCACTGTAGCTTGTAGGAATGGATCGCTTGCGACCGAAAGACGCGTACGAAGTCAAAATGAGCTTCGGATGAACCAAATTACAGGCTAGCACTAGAACAAGCCTGTAAAGGATCATCCCTCCCGCAAAAGCAAGCAGCTCACTCTTTCTGTTCCTAAAATGATTAGTAATAGAATAAGTAAAAAGGCCCACCACGCCCGCCCGCAGAAAAGGCTTAACAGCCAAAGGCTTAACTGCCCAAGCTGTTAAGCCAGGCTGTGCGCCGGTGTGTGTGGGCACAGCAAACTAAGGGACCGGACTACAGCCTGCAAAACAACCAACAGGCTGGAGTTCCCGGCTCCCCCTCTAGCATTTGCTTAACCCACCAACACACCCATGAACTACAAGCATTGCACATACAGTACTACAAGTAGGCTGGCTACTGAGGCTATCACGAATGTAGTGAGTGATAGCTCACGTGGACTATGATTTATGTAGTACATACTTTTTTGGGGGGCATGTTTCCCGCCTCTACTTGTTATTCCAAAATGAGAAAATGAGATTCCACATTCCAAAATGAGATTTGAACACTAGCCCGCCAAAAATCTACCGGTATGTAAAAAAAATCATTCCCGAACTACTAAAAACAGAAATCTGTGTACTACATAAAAAAGTACTTCGTATTTCGGGAATCAACCAATATGCCACACTAGATCGGCTCGGTTCGGCTCCATTATAACCCTAATAAACTAACCCTATTAAATTAATAGAGCCAAAAACGGGCCTTAAGTATTCCAAACGGTTCGGTTTTTATCTGAGCTGGCTGGCTTTTTTAATGAGTGATTCCCACCTAAGGAAAACGAATATAATTAATAAAAAAACACATAAAAAGTATGTGTTTTCTATATAGATGTATTCACTTCTTAATAAAATTTGTCAGTCGAGGGGCTCTCGACTGACAGTTTTTATTCACTTAACTAACACTGAATAGATTTCAACGGAATCTTAAAATCAAACATTGCACCTCTTGCACCTCTTTTGCCGGGCATGCTTTTTTTGTTTTTTGTTAAATGGCAAAAACGGTCCCACTTAACACCATGAATAAACAGGTTAAATCATTTAAAAACAGATCGATAAGTAAACACTGAAAAGACTCTATGTGTATTGAAAAGAATAAATGTAATTGCCCGTGAGGAAACTACTTAAAAAAGATCATGAAAAGCAATGCCAGTTCGGAATGGACCTCATTTATTCCATATATCACAATCAAACAAAAGGCCCATTGAATTAACTACTTAACCTCCCCGGCCAGCCTTGCTTGCCAAAATAGGCGGGTACTACCGTTTCTTCTTTAGGGATTCCAAATTCCAAATTTGTCACTTTATAAAAGTATTCGTCCGTTGGGGGTGATAAAAAAATATTCATTCTACCGTATTCACTTCCGTATACTTTTTATTAACTTTCGATTCTATTCACTTTCCTTAGGTGGGAATCACTCAATTATAGCCGCTGGAGCCCAACCGAGCCGAACCGAGTCATACGGTACGGTAGGAACTTGCCTTACAATAATTAGTCTCTGGACTAGATGTACGGTACATGGTATCAACAGTAGCATTTTAAAGAAAGATTTAGACAATTGTTTTCCTACCGTATCTGGGCTCTGTGAAAAGTGTGTTTTTGGTCGTCTCCAAATTATCATCGAAACCTTCTCATTTCTTGATCATTTAGGTTATTTTTCAAACGTTTTTTAAGTATGCCGTAGGTCGTACTAGTAAAGTGATTCCCACCAATGATTTGACCAAAGTAATAAAAAAATATACGCGAGTGAATAGATTGAATAGATTTTTGGCGCACCCAACGGATGAATAGATTTTATTAACTATTACTCGGAGCAAATTTGGAATTTGGAATCTCTAAGTAAGAAACAGTAACTGTCTGTTCAATTAAGTATTCAAGGAAGGCGAGGTGCAGCACATGATTCGTTCGTGCGTTGGGGACTAAAATATTTGATTTTAGTGATTCCCTTCGAGTTTATTCTGTTTTTATTTAGTTAATAAAATCTGGCAGTCGTGACAATCACGACTGCTAAATTCTATTCAATAGTTAATAAATCTATGTAGAAAGTGAATAGATTTATTACTTTGGTCGAAAACTTTTATTACTTTATCATTGGTGGGAATCACTCATTGAGTGATTCCCACCTAAGGAAAGTGAATAGAATCGAAAGTTAATAAAAAGTATTCGGAAGTGAATAGAATGAATATTTTTTTATCACCCCCAACGGACGAATACTTTTATTAAGTGACAAATTTGGAATTTGGAATCCCTAAAGAAGAAACAGTAGTACCCGCCTATTTTGGCAAGCAAGGCTGGCCGGGGAGGTTAAGTAGTTTATTCAATGGGCCTTTTGTTTGATTGTGATATAAGAAATAATGAGGTCCATTCCGAACTGGCATTGCTTTTCATGATCTTTTCTTAAGTAGTTTCCTCACGGGCAATTACATTTATTCTTTTCAATACACATAGGGTCTCTTCAGTGTTTACTTATCGATCTGTTTTTAAATGATATCTTGGCTCGTACCTTTTAACCTGTTTATTCATGGTGTAGAGTGGGACCGTTTTTGCCATTTAACAAAAAACAAAAAAAGCATGCCCGGCAAAAGAGGTGCAAGAGGTGCAATGTTTGATTTTAAGATTCCGTTGAAATCTATTCAGTGTTAGTTAAGTGAATAAAAACTGTCAGTCGAGAGCCCCTCGACTGACAAATTTTATTAAGAAGTGAATACATCTATATAGAAAACACATACTTTTTATGTGTTTTTTTATTAATTATATTCGTTTTCCTTAGGTGGGAATCACTCATTTATCAAGACCTTTTATTTGTAGCAAATGGAGAGCAACAGAACAAGTTCTTTTCGACAAGTGAAAGTGTTACGGTACAGAAAGATCATTAATTTTTTTTGTGAAGAATTTCGGTCAAGTACCTACGTACCGGTACGTACCGTATGAAACCCTGTGCAGCGTAAGATTACGAATACTGTAGCCGATTCATTCAGGGGTATCAATTACTTTCAAAATTGTTTTTGTTGTACGGTACGGTAGTACGGTACCGGTAATTCGAATTTTGTCGCTTATTATGTTTTTTTGGTTCAAAAACAAAAGCGATAGCAACCATACCGTACCGATCGTACGTACGGTACGGTACGGTACGGATATCGGTGGCTGAAAATCTCACTGATTTGATGCAGAAAATCATATTTTTGTTTCATACCGGTACGAGTAGCACATACTCGTACCCGGTACAAACACACGGTAATTACTATCCTGAATCCAACAGAAATATGCAAGAGAGCAACGAAAACTCTGCAACTCTTTGCGACGAGAGCAAATGCGTTTCGAAGGGTCTCTCTGCCACGCGTTTCAATAATTCCTTCACGTGCTACGGTGACGAGACAGGCGAATTCTATCCCATGATGTGTGCCGATGGATATCGGCCACAAATTGTGGATTCGGTACCCGGCGCTTTCGACATTTTACCTCCCGGGTTGGATTCGATAATCTTGTATGACGACAACGAAATATGCGACGGTGACAAGGGCAAGGAGAGCTTTGACAACGGTTGCAACAGCAAGGGAAATGTTTCGTTGCGATACTTCACGTGTTGCCCCCCGGTTCTTTTGGAAGACGAAGCTTCAGAGCTTCCTCCACAACGCCACTGTTCGGATCCAATACTAGTTTCAACCAACGAAACAGGGTCCGCCAGCAACAACCATGTCAATGGAAAGCTCCGAAGAGCTTTAGAGCCTCAGCCTCCTCTCTTTTGTAGCAATGGAGGGTATCCCTACAATATGAAAATCAACACCGCAGGGCAACCCGTTGACTCATATGTGTGCTGTGACACACCGATAGTTGAAACCGCGACCAACTTTTTGAATGATGATGATTATGCCGAATGTGTCCCATACCATGACAAACTTTACAGCTCAAAAAAAATCATCAACTCTTACGGACGGATTGAAGAAATCGCTTGCGGAGATATAAGCACCAACGAGAAGGATATTTGGGTTCCTAAACCAGTAAGCATTGACTGGAACTATACCTATGATTGCGATTGCATACCATCTGCCTATCAATGCTGCAAAATCGGACCATCAATGTCACCCTTTGTGAAAGATGCTGCTTTTTGCAAAACGATTTATCCAACTCTAGCGGTTTGCGTTTTGGCTATTTCTTTAAACCTCATATTATTACTGGCTCTTGGCTTGCCTCTCGTTCTGACGTTGTTGCCGTCTCGGGAACAAAGTTCACTATATTTGAGGCAAAACTCGCAACAAAGCCGTGCTTCGCGCTTATCACAAAACAGCCGTTCTTCGCGCTTGTCAGGCCGCTCGTCGCTGAACTATAGCCAGCGCCAGCATTCCAACTACAGCTCTTACAATATGTACATGGTGTTCCTGGCAATTTCTGAGCTCGGGTTCCTTATCTACATTTCTTATGTTTATGGAATGTTCGCAGACAACAATCCCGAGACATACAACCCATACTTCTCTAGTGTGGTCGTAAACCATGGAGGTTTAAACGTCACTGGACCGTCGTTCGGGTATGCGTATTCTACGAATAGTTTATACATTAATGCCTTCATCGCCTGGGAGGTGCTGTTGCTTCTCAAGAACTCCCATGAGCGTCGAAGAGTAGGCCCACCGTCGCTACGGAGGGTTTTCACTCAGGCCTTGATAGCGTACGGAAACGGAGCGTTTACGTTTGGGACCACCTTTGGACTGCTTGAGGCCGCCTCTCGAGCTGCGCAACGGGGTGATTTCGCAACGTCTTCGACATTCCTTAAGATCCAACGTGGTTGCCACGTTGTGCATGGTTATGCCATACCCAATATTGCGATGTTTTGCATTTGCTTCGTGATTTGGTGGCGTGGCTACCTTTCCGCGGCAACGTGTCGACCGAAAAATGGGAGCTCTGAGGTTCAGAATATTGTCTCACGCCAAGAGAAGGCCATGCGGGAACTAGCATGGTACTTTTTACGCATCGTGATGGTCTTTTATATTATCTGGCTCCCGGCATTTTATACCACTATCCAGTGCGTCTACAGCGACGATGGCACCGGTATCTACGATGGCACGAACTGTGTTGTCACCAATCTCTTACTTATTATCCAGCCGGTCCTCTCGACCGTAATGGCTATGACAAAGGCTGATGTGAGGGCCCATGTCTGGGATTTGGTCACGCTCTCTTATTTCCGTTGTTTTACCCCCGACAAACCTGATCCTCCTACGAACGTGCCGAATGCGGTAGAAAACGCAGTTGTCGAAGAACCAATCTCCGAAATTGAAGAAAGTGGGAGAAGTATGTCAAGAGCATCGATACTGATTCCAGAGGAAGACGAGTCGTCGGACGATGACGATGACGATGAAGTAAGCCGCGCCTTTCTACCACCTCCAACGACTCGAGGGTGAACAAAGGAAACGCATATAAAAAATACTTCGTAATTAAATTATGCTTACATCACACAATGGTACTCATTACGATCGCGATTGGTTGTTGCCACGGTAACGTACTATTTTAAACACCTTGAAAACCGATTGGTCAGTTTTTGCAAAGTGAAAGTATCATTGGCAACTCGATACTACCTACTGAACCCAATGATCCAAGTTTATATTGAATGTATATAAACAACTGGGTAGAGTAGTTGCAATGAAGGAGGTTATCGTTGCATAGATATAGGATGAGTCTATCGCATGTCATACAAATCTGGACTCGTCTTCTTGACATCTCACCCGAGGACATGTATGACTCGGGGTTGACGTCGGCATGCACCTGTACAATGAGGAGCGCATGAATACGAGTATTTATCATCTCTTACAAAATAACGAAGTCTACATTCCCAGGAATATTGTGCAATAGTGCTCAAGATGCTACGGAGGTTAATGACGGAAAGATGGAGTTGACGTGAGCAAGTTAAAAGCAATGATATCAGCGTCGACATGAGGAGCAAATTCAATTGCTAACCAAAAAGAAGCCCACAAGGTCACAATCATGTTCTTTGCAATAAATCAAGTTTACAACTATTTCAACTCGGTCAATGCTAATAGTGAAAGCATTGATAGCACATCACAGCACTGTCACTGATCATTTCCGTGTCGGAGATGCATAATTTCTTTTGTTTGTTCCAGCAGTATGATGTTTGAACCGTCATGTATTTCCTTTCAGCACCTTGTCAAAGAATGTTGCTGCAAGACAGGCAAACTGCAGTTCTCTTTTTACAGCTAAATATCTTGAAGGGTTATTTGGGGATGTGAACCTCCTGAAACCTTGCACTCTCCTCAAACTTCTTTGTAGTATTGCTTCTGTTAAAATCCTTCAGTGATTGTTTGGCAAGCGGAGATGCGGAAGACCAACAAAGAGCAGCTAGTTGATGTTCTGAATATCCTTTGGGAGACTGACTTCTAGTATGGCTAAGATGGTACCTTAACCAGAACTAAGATAACTGCTGATGGGAACCTAGCGCAGTCATATATGTCTTAAACTTGTAGTTTGACAAGGGTTGCTGAGATGAAGCAGTGCAATGATCAAGGCAAATGCATCAGGTCAAGATCAAAGAGTGAGCTGTAACTGTTAAGCTTGCTGGGGAGCAATTGCTGCTGCTACTGGTGCTACTGCTGCTGATGCTAGTTTGCAATGAAGTACATGCTGTATTTGGTATTTGGAAATTAGTTTTGCTCGGGTGTGAGTCATATGGGACTGGATTAAGCAAGTCACATAAGATATTCAGTATTCCATCCCAAACAGATGCTGAAGTTACACAGCTGCTGGAGGCAGACATCAAAGAAAAAGAAGATACCCTTTAGTGGTTGAGATGAACAAGAGCATTCTGTCCAGTAGGGAACACATCGTATGAATAGAAACAGACGCCCAGTACTCATTGTTTATTCATTGTCCTGTCAAATGGTGGTTGGCATGAAGCAGGGACTACTGTCTTTTGTATCAATCTCTTGTTCATAATGGATAGAAGCTAGAGAAGCTGGTGATTGAATTGCAGTTGCTGTTCTTCTTCTACCAGCTTCCACCAGCAATTGTTACTCTGTTAAAATGCACCTACTTGGGCTACTACAAGCTGATAATCTTGATTTGCTTCCAAAACTGGTTGCAATCTGATGGGATCCAAAGGCTTGGAAGGACAGCAAGAAAGGTTTCAATGACTTGTTTGCTGACTCCCAGTTGAGGCGCTGGCTGTAGATTGCTGTCCTCAGCTGATATCTACTATGGTTAATAGTATGCAACCAGTTTATCCAGATATATTCCAACTACAGGAGGATCTTCCAGCACAGACAGCTAGATCTTCGGTTTGTAGTTCTACAATGAGTTGTAAGGCATGAACTGTTGCAAGGTTTAAGGTGTAGTATACAGTTAAATTAAAGGAATGAGATAAAGAGCTTGGGGTTGCCGAGGAGCTGATACACTAGGGGGACTCTTCCAAGGATTGAAGCCTGCAGATGAATTCATGAAGGAGAAGTTTTGGGGGCATTGTGTCCTCTTCTATGCAATAAATCTACACCTGCACTATTGCGCAGTTGTGAAGGAGAATTGTAAAGCCACCATAAAAGAATTGAGGGAGCTTACTGAAACAATTGGAGCAAAAGCCAATAAAATGAAGATTGTAGTGGACATAGCCATGAATAAGAAATGAACTGACAAAGTCACGGTTCTTGGATAATAAAGTCCAGAGGAGCTCCCCCCATCAAGGAGGCAAAAATTATTGATTGCAGAAGTCAATGACTCCATCGGGGACATTGATCCCCATCTGGAATATGGCCCCTAACTAGTTGCTGGCCGCATTGAACAGCAGCACAAGAAACAAACTGGCATCTGGGTGGGACCTATTGCACAGCATTCCCTGACTTCATCCCGGTACATGATGGGATGCAAGTGTATGCTGCTATGGTTTATAGTCCAGGGGGATATGCCTGGAAAGTTTCTCCTGGATCCACAGAGATTCCAGGCTGGGGTTGATTGCTCTAAGTAGGCGGTAATGCACGTGCTTATCATACAAGGAGAGTGCCTAGCAAGGTATGATCCATTATGGCTCATGAGTGGTGTTTGCTTTGCCATTAGCTTGAGCTCAGTTTGAGAACATGCAGGGAGAAAAAAGAGCTGTCAGCCACTGGATGACAGAAATATTACCACCCTAATGATACTGGTACGCAGTGAAGTTTGTTGGGTCACAAATTGATGCCTCAAGCTCTGGTTGGCTGTACCACAGTGTGTCCCTTTTGCGGAATTTGTTCCAGATGAAACTGTGAAATACTTTAAAACAGGTTCCTTCACCTGTGGAGAAGGCTCAAATGTGGAGAGAGGAGCCCTGAGGAGATGCTCTACATTCTTCCAAAGTGTTATTGGACTGGGGTCATTGCTTTGAGAACACGATCTTGTCGTCAGTCTGCAGGAGAGATAAATGGGTGATTTGGTCCATGAGTATGAAAGAAATGAGCGACATCATGGAAGTTCCTGCAATATGGCAAATGTTGCTGGACAATGCATGTTATTAAATTCCTTTCGTGACCAGAAGTACCAAAGCTACCAGATGGTAGATATCCTATTCGTACGAATCAATGAGTCCCGTATCAACCAAAGTAATCGATTCCCACGACATATTGATTCCCACGGTGCATCGATTCCCATCGCGCATCGACGGTGAGCAATCTCTGTTTTATAGTATTGCCATTGTTCTTCGGTGAGCAATCTCTGATTTCATAAAATATCACACGAGCTACGGGAGCAATTCCTGATCCTAGTGATAAACATATCATGAAGTCTTCCCAATGGAACAAGAGAAGAAAACCGTTGGCGTGTGATCCTCACACAATATATATATATATATATATATATATATATGCATACAGATATATACGGTCAAAGACCAATGCATGTACAGAAATAATCAGCGAGTAATCTCACCACTACGCAACAGCAGTTGCAACGTATTCATCTCAATAAAAGAGATATCTTGCATTTCGGCAAGATTTCACTTTATCTCATACTTTTAACATTCAACTGATTTATATCCCAAAATTCACACACTAGTTGCTACCAACTACTTGTAATCTACATACTAAGGTCTGTCTCGCTGTATCTGAATAAGTTCACAGTAAGAAGAGATCTGGCGTTTCCATAGTCTTGCCTGTAGTCCGATTATCCGTTGCCGAAAGTATCCAAACACAATTGTCACGCGTAGAGTACAATCGTTCGTCTACTAACACACTAACGCAGCGTTGCTGTTCTTCAGAAGCCTTTGAATCAGACCCTCAACGGACCGGATTCAGAAGGAAAATAATAGATTAACAGCCGCAAGCTCCAAGGTGGCTTGCACACAAAAGGAACAGGAACGGAATTGAATACAATCCCTACGCTGGCATATGCCAATAGCACATCGTACACGAAGCAGATATCATTCTCATCCATTGCGCGATTCCTTTGAAGGATTGGAACCATCACAAATGCCGAACATACCAAACATGCCCGCCAATCTATTCGGGGGCGGAAACAGCACGGGTGATGTCAAAACCACTACTGTCAACCATTTTCCTAGTTTTGATACTGATATGAAGCTGATACTTATATCTCTATTCCGCGTAACAAGGGAAGCAAATAACACCCTGTGTTTAGCTCTCAAGGAAGGCGGATTATGCAAGTGGACGGCATTTCTCGACGCACTTATCGAACCGAATTTTGCACGCGAGATTACCTACACTGAAGGAGGACTACCAACGCATCTCCATCGATCCATCCAACGGATCATAGAGGCACTTGCAGAGTTCTCTCTTGACCTACAAGAAGACGAGAAGGATTGGAAAAGTGTAAAATCATATACGTATGAAGAATTCAGAAAATTCCGTTTGGAGCGTGCCATCCGTATGCAGACCGAATCTGTTCTGAACCCTCCACCTCCTCCGCCAGGAAGTAATAAAAAGACACCTCAGCAGGTAAAGTACGAATTTTGGTGCCGAAAAGCACGGGATGAAAAGTCTTTTACTCCCCTCACAAATGACTCAAGATTCGAACATTGGCTCGTAGGTTTCAAAGCTAAACTCGAGGCATACGACATCAACACAGAAACATTCCTTGATGAAACCTGGCCTCCAGCTGCGCTACAAGGTTATACACGTGACCTTTTCGTCAAACAGTGTGCCGTCTTCTGGGTACTAATGTTGGAAGTCTTCAAAAGCGATCTATCCGCGTCATGTGTACACAGCCATTCTACCAAACGTAATGGACGTCAAGCATACTTTGATTTCGTAAACCTTCATAGCGAATCGAAAGCCAAGGTATATGACAACTCGGCTCAACTGCAAGCATTGCTAAAGTTGAATCTCAGCAATTGGAAAGAATCCAAAGTGAAATTCATCACACATTGGTTCGATGAATTAAATCACCTCAACAAGCTCAGTCCTCCCAACAAGCCCCTTGAGTACCATACTGCAAAATCAGCATTATGTCAGGCATGCTATTCCAGCTTTCAGCTAAGTGAACAGTTTGCCAAAGTCAAGGATCCAGGTGGGACGAATAGCACCGTGACAGATGCAGTCGCTGAAGCAGCTGCTATTCACAAACTTAAAATCACGCTCCTACTCGAAGCAACTCAACTCGATTCCCAGTCCGCGATGGCGGCTCCTAAGTCAACTGTACGTGCACACGTTCACGACTTCTCATCTGAACAAAGCCAAAACCATGACGACTATGCTCTCCCTATCAAATTCGAAGGTGACTACCAAGACTATGCGGTATTCAAGGCTGGACGTACACCTGACCCTACCACGCGCCTGCCCACAAACATATGGAAGGCCCTATCACGTCAGGACATGAAGAGTTGGCTAAACTTTTCTCCGGAAGGCAAGAAAATCATGGTCGCATCGTTACGACACGATTTACTCTCAAAGGATCAACCTGACCCCAACAATGTCAAGCCCATCACCCGGAAGGCATACCAACATGGACACTCTGTATCATTCCTAGAAGACGATACTTCGAACAAAGATGAACATGTCAATTCCGCAGCAGACCTACATCCCGCTGTAGAAAATGATCGTAGAGGTGTTTTCCATGCATCATTAGGTGTATACAAGTCTAAAACCTCTTCCTCCAAGGACCAACGACCCCTCAAGTCTTCCGTGTCACCCGCGCATCCCGCTCGATTCCTCTCCAAAAACCCTGACATTCAGTACAAAAAGGACGGTGACACCCAAGTACCTGTAGGAACATCCTCTTATTCCGCCAATTTTCACCAGTGGTATAATCCGGACGATGATCTGACCTTTCCAAACGATGGTCCTGTAACGTCGTACACATATCGTGCACACAAAGCTACGATCACTAATCCCGGTTTCGCCATGGTCAATCGCGGTGCAAATGGTTGCATCATCGGCAATGATGCATGCCTCATCTCCAAGGATATCCCACCACGATATGTCAATGTCACAGGCATTAACAATCACCAGGTACAAAATATTCCCATTGCTACTTGCGGAGCTTATTCTCTATCGAATAGAGGTCCCGTCATCCTCATTTTCAATGAATGTGCATATACAGGCCGACACCCTTCTATCTTGTCCTCCAGCCAGATGGAAGCTTATTTTTCTACTGTCGACGACACATCCATTAAAGCGGGCGGTGGACAGGTAATCACCACCTCCAATGGATACGCACTGCCCCTTAGCATCCGGCATGGTTTACCATACCTTGCGATGCGAAAGTACACGACTATTGAGTTTGACACGCTCCCACATGTTATCATGACATCAGATAAGCATTGGGACCCATCTGTTCTTGATACCACAATCAATGCAAAAGATGAACAATTTCTCCAGAAATATCCTCCTCAGCCGCAGCAACTCCCATATACCGATTACGACGAATACGGAAATCCACGTTGCCTTGAAGGATTAGATATCTCTGTATCACCTGGCTCTTCCACGGTCACGTCTCTCAGTTCGTATTCCAGCCATTCCACTCGGTCTCCCTTCCTCCCTATTGATGATCATGGAACCAGCGATCGCTCATTCTGGCTTACCTCTACCGACTACATTCACCAGGAACGTCTCGCATGCTGCACTTCAACTCAAATCTCTGGGACAGTCACTGCGTTTCCAACGGACTGTACTGCTAGTGATACTACTCGTATTGCAGCTACGCCCCGTGAGCGATACCCCAACGAACATGACTACTTATCCCTGAAACCTTTCTTTTGTTGGGTTTCTACAGATCGCATCAAAGCTACGTTTGAGAACTCAACCCAATATGGTTCGATCGCGGTTAGCCCTGATGGAAACATTTTCAAACGTTTCCATTCCCCCCAACCGGCCATGAACGTCCGACCCTTCAATGACGACGTTATGTCCGATGCTGTCTATTCGGATGTCCCAGCAATTGATGGCGGCTCCAAGATTGCTCAGATCTTCTTCGGCCAAAAGTCACATATCATACATGTTGAAGAAATGCGTACCACCAGCGACTTTCTATCATGTTTCCAGAACTTTGTTCGAACATGGGGCAGGCCCATTCGCCTCCTTTGCGACCACGGTAACTACCAATCTAGTAAGAAGGTCACCGATTATCTCAAAATGTTATGGATTAGACTCTGGCAAAGTGAACCTTACCACCAACACCAGAACCAATTTGAACGGCGATATCAAACCTTCAAACGCATTGTCAATCGCGTCATGGATCGTACAGGCACACCACCACATCTATGGCTGTTGTGCATGACATACGTTGCCGGACTCCTCAATGTTATTTCTGATCCTACTCTGTCAGACAAACAACTGGTCTTCATTGCTACCGGTACACTTGGCGATATCAGCGCATACACCAGTTTCTTCTGGTTTGAACCTGTTTATTTCAAGACCAATGACTCCCCTTTCGGTACCCAGTCTACCAAACGTCTCGGTCAAATCGTCGGCATTGCAGAACATGTTGGCAATGGACTTTGTTTCCGAATCTGGGATCCAGTTACCAACAAGTTACTTGATCGGTCCGGTGTACGCTCGGCTCTTACACCTGAGTCTCGTAACAAACGCGCGGGCCTATTCACTGATGATGGCTTCATCAAATGGCGTAAAGCCAAGGATTCCTTCTCAATTATACGCCACTGGAGACGCTCCAACATTCAAACATGGGGAGCATATCACTAAGAATAGCCCCATCAAAGATCCTACTAACCAGGGCAACTCAGTTAATCCCCCTCCTGGCGTCTCACCCGCTGATTCCGACACCGCCGATGACACCACGCCATCTATACCCAACGAACAACCATGTACAACACCTCCCGCATCTGATAATCCAGCTATTCTTCAACCACCCGCCCACCCCTTGTTACCAAGTTTTCTATATAAGAAGGTCAATGACAGCCCAAGCTGGTCCCCTTCTCCACTCCCTAACAACTATGGGGAGAGTTTTGATGGTCCTCCAACGACACACACCTTCAGCAAGAACCCCGATGGCGTTCTCCTCACTGAAAATGATTTTGATCCACCGGAGCTAGCATACTTTGATGTTAGTGACGTCACAACTCCACACATCAACCCCACTACTCCTTCAGTAGACCCATCACATGTAGTTGTTACCGACGAAGAAGGTAACGCACAATTTGACGATGATGGTAAACCAATTACCATTCCTACAATCCCGATTACCGACCTACAAGGACGATCCTTCCTTGTAACCAACCCCGATGGCACTCGGAAGCGTCTTACCATCGTCGATGTAGAAGACAGTCTTGAACGTAACAAAGACTTCATCAAGTTCAAGTGCAAACACTCTGATGACAAACTCAATGATATCATTGCATATAATGATGTCATGAATTACATCCATCGTGATTCAATGCAAGAAGACGGCAAACTTTGGTCATTTCGCCGCATCCTAGGACACCAAGGTCCGCTGGATAACAAGCATCCTCAATACAAAGGTTCCAAGTATAACCTTTGGATTGAATGGGAAAATATGGAACAAGCATATGAACCTCTAGCCAACATTGCGGCTGATGACCCGGTCACCGTTGCAAAATATGGGAAAGACAACAACTTGCTTGACCTCCCGGGTTGGAAACACCTCAAACAAATCACCAACCTAGCACGACAAACCAAGAAACTTGACCGACTCGTGCATCAAGCCAAACTTCGTTCTTTCTGTACCACTCCACAGTACCAATATGGATTCAAAGTACCTCGTAACCACAAAGAAGCCCTCCAATTTGATCAAGCCAACGGAAACACCAAATGGAGAGACGCCACCACTCTGGAAATGGAACAGCTCAATGAATACAACACATTCATTGACAAAGGCATATACAAGACAAGCTCCATTCCCCCCGGGTTCCAACAGATCAAGGTACACATGATATATGCTGTCAAGCACGACGGTAGACACAAGGCTCGTCTCGTTGCTAACGGTAATCTCACTGAGGCCCCTATCCACAGTGTTTATGCAGGTGTCGTATCTCTCCGCGGTCTACGTATGTGCCTATTCCTAGCTAAACTGAACGACCTAGAAGCATGGGGTACCGACATAGGTAATGCCTACCTAGAAGCAGTTACCTGCGAGAAAGTCTGCATCAAGGCTGGTTCCGAATTCGGATCGCTGGAAGGTCACCTATTGATCATTTACAAAGCCCTATATGGCCTAAGATCCTCGGGCAAGTGTTTTGGTGATTTACTTGCGGCTTGCCTTATTGAACTCGGCTTCGAAAGATCCCGCGCAGAACCGGAAATATTCCTCAAGCCTGGAATGAATAAGCATGGTGAACATGCATATGAACTTATATGCACATATGTTGATGACCTATGTCTTTGCATGGCAGATCCCAATTCATTCTTGAAGATACTACAGCCGTCGCCATATAACTTCAAACTGAAGGGATCCGGACCTATGAACTTTCACCTAGGTTGTGGATTTGAGCGCGACGCACATGGTGTTCTCTGCATGAATCCCATCAAGTTCATCAAAAAGATGGAAGCGTCTTATGAACAAATGTTTGGATGCAAACCTAACACCAGTTTTCAGTCATCCATTGCAGAAAACAATCATCCCGAATTGGACTCCTCAGCCTTTCTCGAAGAAACTGGCATACAGAAATACCAAAGTATGATCGGTTCACTCCAATGGATCATCGCTATTGGGCGTTTTGATGTACAAACAGCCGTGATGACACTCTCAAGTTTCAGAGCTCAACCACGAGATGGGCATCTTGAACGTGCTAAACGTATCTACGGATATATCTCCAAGTTTAGACATTTTAAAATCAGATTCCGCGTGGAACCCCCAGATTTCATATTGACTAAACCCGACACCATCGATTGGTCCAACACCGTCTATGGGGAGCATTCTGAAGAGTTACCCAACGACGCTCCTGCACCACTTGGAAAGACAGTAGTGTTGACACATTTCTATGACGCCAACCTCATGCATGATATTCTCAGTGGTAAGGCTGTAACCGGCATCCTTCACTTCGCGAACAAGACTCCCATGATGTGGTTCTCAAAGAAACAGTCTACTACAGAAACGGCCACCTTTGGAGCTGAATTCGTTGCAGGAAGAACTTGTATCGAACAGATCGTCGATCTATGCCACTCATTCCGATACCTCGGAACACGAGTCCATGATATCTCCTACTCTTGGGGTGACAACGAAAAGATGATTCAAACGTCGACCTTTCCTTACGCAAGGTTGCATAAGCGTCACAACATTCTATTGTTCCACTACGTACGGAGCATGATAGCGAGAGGTTTCATTTTAATGATGCACATCCCAGGTAAGGATAACTGTGCAGATATTCTCACCAAGCATTGGGGACACTCAGTTGTGTATCCACTGCTCAAGCCCATCTTCCACTTTTGTGGGAATACCGGCGACCTTCTCCAAGACGATGGAAGCATCATGTAGAGCATGATGACCCTTCACAAGGAGACATGGGGAGTATTAAATTCCTTTCGTGACCAGAAGTACCAAAGCTACCAGATGGTAGATATCCTATTCGTACGAATCAATGAGTCCCGTATCAACCAAAGTAATCGATTCCCACGACATATTGATTCCCACGGTGCATCGATTCCCATCGCGCATCGACGGTGAGCAATCTCTGTTTTATAGTATTGCCATTGTTCTTCGGTGAGCAATCTCTGATTTCATAAAATATCACACGAGCTACGGGAGCAATTTCTGATCTTAGTGATAAAAATATCATGGAGTCTTCCCAATGGAACAAGAGAAGAAAACCGTTGGCGTGTGATCCTCACACAATATATATATATATATGCATACAGATATATACGGTCAAAGACCAATGCATGTACAGAAATAATCAGCGAGTAATCTCACCACTACGCAACATCAGTTGCAACATATTCATCTCAATAAAAGAGATATCTTGCATTTCGGCAAGATTTCACTTTATCTCATACTTTTAACATTCAACTGATTTATATCCCAAAATTCACACACTAGTTGCTACCAACTACTTGTAATCTACATACTAAGGTCTGTCTTGCTGTATCTGAATAAGTTCACAGTAAGAAGAGATCTGGCGTTTCCATAGTCTTGCCTGTAGTCCGATTATCCGTTGCCGAAAGTATCCAAACACAATTGTCACGCGTAGAGTACAATCGTTCGTCTACTAACACACTAACGCAGCGTTGCTGTTCTTCAGAAGCCTTTGAATCAGACCCTCAACAGACCGGATTCAGAAGGAAAATAATACATGTCAGTCAAACTTATTGTAACAAGAGATATAGGGATTGGCTGCTCTGACTGGTCCAAAGTGCTTGCCTTCCCATTTGACAGAGTTTGAGTAAGGGAAATACAGCCAACACAACTTCTACAGCCATGGAACAAGCAAGAAAGCGAAAATGCCCAAATTGGATCAGGGGAGAGCATTGGCACAAGAGGGACTTGAGACTGCTCATGGCGGAACTGGAACGACATGTCTAAAATCTTTTGCTAGAGGTGACCATCGTTCCACCAAGACAAACCAGAAGGGGATTCCAGTCATATTTTGACAACGGCACCCCTGGAGAACTAGGACTTGCAACTGGCTTACAGAAACAAAGAAGTGGCAAAAGCAATTGTAAACAACAAACTTGAAAATGTAATCAATAACGGCTAAATAGAAAGGTGCCATTTGAAAGATGTGGAGGCCATGAGGTCCATGTTTCATATTTCCAAAGGTACTGAGGAAATCCATATGATGGTTTACAATGGCTTAAAATAGGATTATATATATATATATATATATATATATATATCCCTTAATCGTGCTAGAAAAAACGTCGACGCGCGTACAAACTTTTTTTGAATTTTTGGTTTTTTTGGTACCTGATGCCACAATTGTCGTGGGAGTTTTTTGCTAGTGGAGTCAATAAAAGGGCATCAATCTCAACTAAAGTAATAATCTATCATTCATACTGGTGTGAAATAACATAGAGAAGGGTTTTTTATTACTTAGTTGGGTAGTATTTTTGGCTAGTTTCAGCAGAAATCTGGCAATTTTCATACATCGGGTCCGTTGTGTTTCACATTTTTTTGAGTTTTGACTGCGGCTTGCAATCTCAAATCCCTGTCGTCTGCCTGAACAACGCACAGACACTTCAGTCATGTGTCACTGACACACTACCTCAGTCCAGTCACGAATCATTGACACATTCCTTCACTCATGAGTCACTGACACACTCCTTCAATCCAGTCATGCGTCATTGACACATTTCCTCAGTCATGAGTCAATGACATCGTTCCCGATCATCTGTCATTGTTCAATCGTATTCAAACATCAAATAGAACCTTCTCCTTGAAGTCTCATCCAAATTCTGATTATCAAAGAACCCAGTTCTTTTCCAATTGTATCACTGAACTAGCTGGGAAGCTTCTCGAACTATCTCGAAGTCATAGTAGACACTAAAACTCAATAGCACACAATTTCATACACAGCGTAGTTCATATTGAATTCAATCGCAATATCGCTTTGAAATTTTTTATCGAGAAAAATATCTAAAAACTAACCGTAACCTCTAACTCACCATCATGTCTGCTGTCGCTCAACTTCAAGCTGCTAAGCAGGCCCCCTTTTTCTTCAAACCCAAGCTTCACTATGAGGATTACCCCACCGTTCGCCTGATTCACAGCGTAACCCGGTACCTTTCCAGTACCCCTGCTGCGGCATCTACATACACAGCGTAGTTCATGCCTGGGCCTAGAAAACCACCAAGACTATTAAATTCCTTTCGTGTCCAAAAGTACCAAAGCTACACGACGGCAGTTATTCTATTCATACGAATCAATGAGTCCCGTATCAACCAAGTAATTGATTCCCACGGCATATTGATTCCCACGGCGCATCGATTCCCATCGTGTATTAGCGGTGAGCAATCTCTGTTTTCGAATATTGCCCATGTTCTTCGGTGAGCAAACTTTGATTTCGGAAAGTATCACACGACCTACGGGAGCAATTCCTGATTCTATTGATAAACATATCATAGGATCTTCCAAAGGGAACAAGAGAAGAAAACCGTTGTTTGAAGCTTCTCACGATATATATATATATATATATACAGATATATACGGTCAACGATCAATGCATGTACAGAAATAATCAGCGAGTAATCTCATCACTACGCAACATCAGTTGCAACGTATTTCACCTCAATAAAAGAGATATCTTGCGCTTTGGCAAGATTTCACTTTATCTCATACTTTTAACATTCAACTGATTTATATCCCAAAATTCACACTACTAGTTGCTACCAACTACCTGCTGTAATCTACATTACTAAGGTCTGTCTCGCTGTATCTGAACAAGTTCATAGTAAGAAGAGATCCGGCGTTTCCATAGTCTCGCATGTAGTCCGATTATCTGTTGTCGAAAGTATCCAACCACAATTGTCACGCGTAGAGTACAATCGTTTGTCTACTAGCACACTAACGCAGCGGTGCTGTTCTTCAGAAGCCTTTGAATCAGACTCTCAGTAGACCGGATTCAGAAGGAAAATAATAGATTAACAGTTGCAAGCTCTAAGGTGGCTTGCATACAAAGAACAGGAACGAAAGTGACCACTATACCTACGCTGGCATATGCCAATCGCAGATCGTCTACGAAGTCGTTCTGTTTCACCACGCAGTCCCTCCGGCAACTCGGACGCATCTCGATCAAACATGCCTGCCAATCTCGCAGGTGGTGGGGTCAACAATGGAGATGGCAGCAATGTAGACGCAATCAGTCTTCCTAGCTTTGATGACCATATGAAGCTGATCCTTGTATCCATATTCCGCGTCACAAAGGAGGATGACAGTCTACTATGCGATGCCCTTCTCAAAGGAGGATTACACGAGTGATCGACTTTCCTTGATGCACTTCTCGAACATGGTTTTGCTCGTGAACTTACCTACATGGATGAAAGTAGTGGACTACCAACCCAACTTCATCACTCTACTATCCAACGGACCATTGAAGCACTCACGGATTTCACCAAGGATTTACGCAAAAGCAAAACGGATTGGAGGTATGTAGAATCATATTCGTACGACAGTTTCAGTGCCTTCCATATGACACGTGCACTGCGTCTTCAGAACGAATCTATATTGAATCCTCCACCTCCCCCCCCCAGGAACAAATAAGAACAAGTCTCCTCAACAAGTGAAGTACAAATCTTGGTGCCGAAAATCACGAGATGAAAAGTCATTCAGGCCCCTCACAAATGACTCAAGATTTGAACACTGGCTCATCGGCTTCAAGGCAAAGCTAGAGGCATACGACATTGACACCAAAACATTTCTCGATGAAACCTGGCCACCTACTGCTTTGCAAGGCTACACACGTGACCTTTTTGTCAAACAATGTGCATTCTTCTGGGTTCTTATGTTGGAAGTTTTCAAAAGCGACCTATCAGCGTCATGTGTCCACAGCCATTCCATCACACGCAATGGATGGCAAGCGTATTTTGATTTTGTGAATCTACACAGTGAATCAAAGGCCAAGGTATATGACAACTCGACTCAATTGCAAGCGCTACTGAAGTTGAACCTCAAACAATTGGAAGGAATCCAAGGTGAAGTTTATCACGCACTGGTTTGAAGAGTTGAACCACCTCAATAAGCTTCATCCTCCCAACAAACCCCTTGAGTACCATACCGCAAAATCAGCATTATGTCAAGCCCGCTATTCCAGCTTCCAACTAAGTGAACAGTTTGCCAAGGTCAAGGACCCCGGTGGCCCAAATAGCACCGTCACAGATATAGTAGCTGAAGCCGCTGCTATCCACAAGCTCAAGATCACACTCTTACTCGAGGCTACTCGCCTAGACTCTCAGTCCGCAATGTCTGCTCCAAAGTCTACAGTACGTGCACATGTTCACGACTTCTCTTCAGATCAAGGGCACAATTCTAGTGAATATGCTCTCCCTATTGAATTTGAAGGTGACTATCAAGACTACACGGTATTCAAGGCTGGACGTTCACCTGATCCTACCACACGTTTGCCCACTGGGATATGGAAGGCACTATCACGTCAAGACATGAAGAATTGGCTGAATTTTCCCCCCGAAGGCAAGAAAATAGTGGTCGCTTCATTGCGGTCTGAATTGCTCCCAGATGGCCAACCGGACCCCAACGCTGTTAAAAGCATTACCCAGAAGGCATCTACGAATGATCATTCGGTCACGTTCCTTGAAGATGACACCTCAAGCAGTGATAACCATACCAATGCTTCAGAAGATCTACATCCGGCTGTTGAAAATGACCGTCGAGGCCTCTTCCATGCATCACTTGGTGTCTATAAGTCTCAGACTTCCTCCTCCAAGGACCAACGACCCCTCAAGTCATCTGTGTCGCCTGCTCACCCTGCCAGATTCCTTTCTGAGAACCCTGACATCCGATACAAAAGGGATGGTGATACTTGTGTACCCATGGGAAAATCTTCCTATTCAGTTAACTTTCACCAATGGTACAATCCCGAAGACGACTTGACCTTACAGCACAACAATCACGTATCCGCATATACATATCGTGCCCATAAGGCTACTGTATCCAATCCCGGGTTCGCTATGGTTGATTGTGGTGCAAATGGTTGTATCATCCGTAATGATGCATGTCTCATCTCCAAAGATATCCCGCCTCGCTATGTCAATGTAACAGGCATCAACAATCACCAAGTGCAGAATATTCCCATTGCAACATGTGGAGCATATTCCATTTCGAATAGAAGCCCCATTATCCTCATTTTCAACGAATGCGCATACGCGGGAAGACATCCTTCTATCCTGTCTTCCAGACAGATGGAAGCATATTTCTCTACTGTCGATGATACATCCATCAAAGCAGGCGGTGGACAAGTAATCACCACCACTGATGGATACGCATTGCCCCTCAGCATCCGCCATGGCTTGCCATATCTCGCCATGCGCAAATATACCACTGATGATTTCAACACACTTCCACATGTCATCATGACATCAGATAAACACTGGGACCCATCTGTCCTCGATACCATCATCAGTGCTAAGGATGAAACCTTCCTTCAGAAGTATCCACCACAATTGCAGCAGCTTCCGTATCCGACATATGACGAATACGGAAACCCACGTTGTCTTGAAGGTTTGGATATCTCTGTATCTCTTGGTTCATCCACGGTTACATCTCTCAGTTTGTACTCCAGTCAATGCACTTGATCAGCTTTTCTCCCTATCAATGATAACGGCATCAATGATCAATCCTTCTGGCTTACTCCTACCAATTATGACCATCAGGAACGTCTAGCTTGGTGTATTCCGTCTCCAATTTCTGATACGGTTTGTCCCTTTCCCACGGCCTGTACTGCTGATGACATACTCCCTGTTGCAACTACACCTCGTGAACGTTATTCTAACAAGCATGACTACCTATCTCTGAAACCTTTCTTTTGTTGGGTTTCTACAGATTGCATCAAGGCGACCTTTGAAAGTTCAACGCAATCTGGATCCCTAGCGGTTAGCCCCGATGGTAACCTCTTCAAGCGCTTTCATTCCCCTCAACCAGCAATGAATGTTCGACCATTCAATGGCGGCGTATTGTCTGATGCCGTGTATTCCGACCTCCCACCAATCGATGGCGGTTCCAAACTTGCACAGATTTTCTTTGGTCGTAAATCCCATATCATACATGTCAACGAGATGCGTACCACTGGTGATTTCCTATCATGTTTTCAGAACTTTGTTCGAAAATGGGGCAGACCTCTTTGCCTCTTATGTGATAATGGAAACTATCAATCTAGCAAGCGTGTCATTGATTATCTCAAGATGTTATGGATTGGACTTTGGCAGAGTGAACCCTATCACCAACACCAAAATCAATTTGAACAGCGATATCAAACGTTTAAACGTATCGTCAATTGCGTCATGGACCGCACAGGCACACCACCACATCTATGGTTGTTGTGCATGACATACGTCGCTGGACTCCTCAATGTTATTTCTGATCCTACTCTATCGGATAAACAACCGGGTCTTCATTGCCACCAGTACCCTTGGTGATATAAGCGCGTATACCAGTTTCTTTTGGTTTGAACCCGTTTATTTCAAGACCAATGACTCACCTTCTATCAAACGCCTCGGTCATTTCGTTGGCATTGCCGAACATGTTGGCAATGACCTATGCTTCCAGATCTGGGATCCAGTCACTAACAAATTGCTTGACCGTTCTGGTGTTTGCTCTGCTCTTACACCTGAGTCACGCAACAAACGGGCCGGCCTCTTTACCAACAACGGCTTTGTCGCATGGCGTAAAGCAAAGGATTCGGTACCTCGATTGTATGCAACCGGTGACACCCCTACACTCACAAAACATGGGGAGCATACGTCTACAGATGCTCCGCCTGAGAAGCCCAAACCACAGGACGTTCCAACTGCTCCTACTACTGCCGAATCCACTACAGACTCCGACACCAAGACAAGTCTCGACAACCCTGTGGCACCTGAAGACAACAAGCCTCCAGCCACTACCGAGCACCAGGCTACGTCATCCCCTACCCAGACACCAGAAGCTACCTAACCTTCACCATCTGGTAATCAGGTTATCATCAAACCACCCGCCCAACCCTCTTTACCGAGCTTTCTTTATAAGAAGGTCGATGACAGCCCCAGCTGGTCCCCTTCTCCACTCCCTAACAACTATGGGGAGCGTTTTGACGGTCCTCCTACGACACACATCTTCAGCAAGACATCCGATGGCGTTCTCCTTACTGAAGATGATTTTGATCCACCGGAGCTAGCATACTTTGATGTTAGTGACATCAGGACTCCACACACCAACCCTGCTACTCCTACAGTAGACCCATCACAGGTAGTTGTTACCAATGAAGAAGGCAATGCACAATTTGATGACGATGATAAACTTCTTACCATCCCGACCATCCCAATTGCCAACCTACAGGGAAGATCCTTCCTTGTCCCCAATCCCGATGGTACTTGGAAACGCCTTACCATCGTTGATGTAGAAGACAGTCTTGAACGCAATAAAGATTTCATCAAATTCAAGTGCAAGCACTCTGATGACAAACTTGATGATATCATTGCATACAATGATGTCATGAACTGCATCCACCGTGATTTGACCCAAGAAGATGGCAAGCTTTGGTCGTTTTGACGCATCCTAGGATATCAAGGTCCATTGGATAACAAACACCCTCAGTACAAAGGCTCCAAGTATAACCTTTGGATTGAATGGGAAAATATGGAACGGACATATGAACCATTAGCCAACATTGCAGCTGATGATCTTGTTACCGTTGCCAAATATGGGAAAGACAACAACATGCTTGACCTCCCAGGTTGGAAACGTCTCAAACAAATCACCAACCTAGCACGACGAACCAAGAAACTTGATCAACTCGTGCATCAAGCCAAACTTCGGTCTTTCCGTACCACCCCGCAATATCAATACGGTTTCAAGGTACCACGTAACCACGAAGAAGCCATCCAATTTGACCAAGCCAACGGAAACCACAAATGGGAAGACGCCATTACTCTTGAAATGGAACAGCTCAAGGAATACAATACCTTCATTGATAAAGGAATATACAAGGCAAGCTCCATCCCAAACGGGTTTCAACAGATCAAGGTACACATGATATATGCTGTCAAACATGATGGTAGACACAAGGCTCGTCTTGTTGCAAATGGCAATTTTACTGAACCCCCATCCACAGTGTGTACGCTGGTGTTGTATCACTTCGCGGTCTACGTATGTGCCTGTTTCTAGCTGAACTGAACAGCCTGGAAGCATGGGGTACAGATATATGAAATGCTTATCTTGAAGCAGTGACCTGCAAGAAAGTCTGTATCAAGGCGGGTCCAGAATTCGGACCACTAGAAGGTCACCTATTGGTTATCTACAAGGCTCTATATGGACTCCGATCATTAGGCAAGTGCTTTGGTGATTTACTAGCAGCATGCCTCATCAAACTTGGCTTCGAAAGATCCCGGGCTGAACCAGAAATCTTTCTCAAGCCTGGAATGAACAAACATGGGAAGCGTGTATATGAACTCATATGCACATATGTCGATGATCTATGCCTTTGCATGGCTGATCCCAATTCGTTTCTGGAGATCCTACAGTCAGAGCCATACAACTTAAAATTGAAGGGATCCGGACCTATGATCTTTCACCTAGGTTGTGGATTTGAACGAGATGAACATGGTGTTCTTTCCATGAACCCCATAAAATTCATCGAGAAGATGGAAGCATCTTATGAACAAATGTTCGGATGCAAACCTAACACTAGGTTCCAATCACCCATTGCCGAGAACAATCATCCTGAATTGGACTCTTCAACATTCCTTGAGGAAACTGGTATCCAGAAATACCAAAGCATGATTGGCTTACTTCAATGGATCATCGCCATTGGACGATTTGATGTTCAAACAGCCGTAATGGCGCTCTTGAGTTTTAGAGCCCAACCCTGAGAAGGACATCTTGATCGTGCCAACGTATCTATGAATATATCTCCAGTTCAGACATTTTAAGATCAGGTTCCACGTGGAACCCCCAGATTTTATATTGACTGAACTGGACACCAACGATTGGTCCAACACCGTCTATGGGGAGCATTCTGAAGAGCTACCCGACGACGCTCCTGCACCACTTGGGAAGACAGTAGTGTTGACACACTTCTATGATGCAAATCTCATGCATGACATTCTCAGTGGGAAGGCTGTAACTGGCATCCTTCACTTTGCAAACAAAACTCCCATGATGTGGTTCTCGAAGAAACAAGCCACTACGGAAACGGCCACATTTGGGGCCTGAATTTGTCACAGGAAGAAGAACTTGCATCGAGCAAATTGTTGACCTACGTCAATCATTCCCATACCTTGGAACACGAGTCCACGATATCTCCTATTCATTGGGAGACAATGAAAAGATGATTCAGACGTCAACCTTTCCTTACTGCGAGGTTGCATAAGCGTCAGCATATCCTATCGTTTCACTACGTATGAAGCATGATAGCAAAAGGCTTCATTCTAATGCTGCACATTCCTGGTAAAGATAATTGTGCAGATATCCTCACCAAGCATTGGGGACACTCAGTTGTGTATCCACTGCTCAAGCCCATCTTCCACTTCTGTGGAAATACCGGCGACCTCCTGCAAGATGATGGAAGCATCATGTAAACGTGATGACCTTTCACAAGGAAACATGGGGAGTATTAAATTCCTTTCGTGCCCAAAAGTACCAAAGCTACACGACGGCAGTTATTCTATTCATACGAATCAATGAGTCCCGTATCAACCAAGTAATCGATTCCCACGGCATATTGATTCCCACGGCGCATCGATTCCCATCGCGTATTAGCGGTGAGCAATCTCTGTTTTCTAATATTGCCATTGTTCTTTGGTGAGCAAACTTTGATTTCGGAAAGTATCACACGACCTACGGGAGCAATTCCTGATTCTATTGATAAACATATCATAGGATCTTCCAAAGGGAACAAGAGAAGAAAACCGTTGTTTGAAGCTTCTCACGATATATATATATATATATACAGATATATACTGGTCAACGATCAATGCATGTACAGAAATAATCAGCGAGTAATCTCATCACTACGCAACATCAGTTGCAACGTATTTCACCTCAATAAAAGAGATATCTTGCGCTTTGGCAAGATTTCACTTTATCTCATACTTTTAACATTCAACTGATTTATATCCCAAAATTCACACTACTAGTTGCTACCAACTACCTGCTGTAATCTACATTACTAAGGTCTGTCACGCTGTATCTGAACAAGTTCATAGTAAGAAGAGATCCGGCGTTTCCATAGTCTCGCCTGTAGTCCGATTATCCGTTGTCGAAAGTATCCAACCACAATTGTCACGCGTAGAGTACAATCGTTTGTCTACTAGCACACTAACGCAGCGGTGCTGTTCTTCAGAAGCCTTTGAATCAGACTCTCAACGGACCGGATTCAGAAGGAAAATAATAAAGACTGCAGCAAAACCCCACATCGGTCCCACAGAAATAGCAAGGGGTGGTGAATTTGAAGCAATACTTGCTGTCATCGGGCGCCTGGGTCATTGAACAGGAACGGAATGCCGTCTTTTGAAATTTTGGCACTCCTGCAATCCCCGTTGTCCGCCTGGGCCAAGAAAACACCAAAGACTGCAACAAAATTCCACATCTGTCCCACACAAACAGCAAGGAGTGGTGAATTTGAAGCAATACTTGCTGTCAGTCAAGGTTGAGGTTGCAATTGAATTGGTTGCAATTGAATCAAGAATTGATGATCAAGTAAATCCATTCTTTCACCCCCAGTCGAAATAACAGAATTGGGCCACATCTCCTTGACATCTGGAGGAATCAGTCCCTTCTTTTTGTGGCGTGTAGGCATTTGATGGTAGAAGAGGATTGGGTACTTTCAATTGGTGGCATTGAATGATCCTGGATCTCGCTTGGTGGATTCACTGCAGTGTTCTTGTTGTTCTTCTTCTTTTTGGTCCCGGGTCGTCCGAATCACCAAAATAGGCCATATCTCCTTGATACTTGGAGGAATCAGTCCGTTCTTTCTGTGGGGTAGGTATCTGATAGTAGAAGAGGGCTAGGTACTTCGATTGGTGGCATCAAATGATACTGAATCTCGCTTGGTGGATTCACTGCAGTGTTGTTGTTGTTGTTGCTTGTTGTTTTTGGTCCCCCCCAGTCCGAATCACCAAAATAGGCCTTATCTCCTTGATATCTGGAAGAATCAGTCCCTTCTTTTTGTGGCTTGTAGGTATTCAATAGTCGAAGAGGACTGGGTACTTCAATTGGTGGCATCGAACGATCCCGGATCTCGCTTGGTGGGTTCGCTACAGTGTTGTTGTTGTTGTTGTTGTTGTTGTTCATTTGTCCCCGGTCCAAATCACCAAAAAAGGCCTTATCTCCTTGATATCTGGAAGAATCAGTCCCTTCCTTTTGTGGCTTGTAGTTATCTAATAGTAGAATGGTGCCGATGCCTAGGTTTGTTGTAATCAGCTTGTATTCATTGGTCTTTTAGCGCAGCAGTACGAATCCACGAATCCAGCACATCCCACATGATCTGTGCCGCTTGTACTATCCCTACAACCTTGATTTCTGCTGGAATCAGTCCGTTCTTTCTATGGACCGTTCTTTCTATGGAGTGTTGGTATCTAGTAGGATACGAGGTTCAACGCGTTGATTTGTGGGCGACGCTTTGTATCAAGCTGCTGGAGAGAGATCCCTATCATTTATGGCATTTTGGGCCAATTGGAATGGGGGTGAGGTGCAAGATCAGTCCGTAAATCCTTGAATTTTTGACAAATTGATTCAGAATTGTTGTGGATGATAGCTCTTCAGTAGAGAAAGCCGCCAATGTGCTTGGGTCCTGGATTGGTGGAGTGTAGCAGGCAGGCATAATTTATTTCCATGGTGATATGGAATTTTGAGTTTGTACGCACACCGGGGGAAAAAAGCAAGTGTAATGGAGCTTCCGGTGCCAATAGCTCAGTCAAAATACCAAGTAGGGACCTGGGACAAAGTGTTTTCTAAGACAGTTTTTTACGAGAAATAATAATATTAATTCGGATTTGAAATCCGACAGAGTTAAGACTTTCCTCTGGCGCCTCAAAAATGAAGGATTTGTACGTCGGTGTGCGTACAGAACGATTAAGGGATATATGGCTATGGTATACTATGTGACAATGTGGTACCTTACTTAAAAGGCTTCAATCCCATGCTACATAACTGAAATTCAATCAAGATAAGTGATGGGACTGCTGGAGGAAACAGAAATCCAAACAGACTCTTAACTTGGAATTCCATGGTCTGGCTTCGTCTTATGTCAAGGTGGTCCCACATCTAAGGTCTTATGTGCTTGCATGAATGGAGGTAACCACTAGGCTTGAGCTGCTGGTGGACCCAGTGCACCCAACTCTATGGTGGCAGATACTTCGGGGATGGGCTCTGGTAACTTGTCTAGGGTGCAGCAGGGGCCCAACACAGACTTGTACCGAAAGCAGTATCGTCCGAGAACTGTTTCGCGAGGTTGTTTGAATTTTTTTCAATTTTTTTTTTCTCTATTACAAAATTCAGTCTACTATGTTATGAATATCATTCATCATAATCAATATTTCAATTCCACTTTCAAATTTCATCTATAATTTCTCAGATTTGGTATCTAATTCTCAACTCATAGGTTCCAATTATGAGATGAACGCCACAAATATTCTTATACAAATACAAATAGAATCTAAAGTTATACAAGATTTATTACTAATTACTATAGTTGTTCAACCTCATTCATCAATCAATGCCTGGAGGGCAGGACAGGTAGTATGTTTCATTCTTCTTCCTATGTGAACCACTGTCACTACTGTTTCCCTTGTTTGACCCTGCGTTGCAACCACCGCACTCCTTTTGACATCTATCTCTCATTAATTCCTCAAATTATTTTCCTGTTTTTGGCTGCTTTTGTAATCTGTCAATCTTGAGGCACAAATCATTGAACAATCCTCATCCTTCTTCCATCCATCCTTTGTCTGCTTTCCAATCTCCCTTAGATATACTACTTTGACCACCCGTTGGTTCTTTCTTTCAACGACCGTTCTTCCAAAAACTTTGATCCTTGATTGTTTCCCCTACAATCTTTGATCATTATTTGTTTCTCTAATGCTTTTACGCCCGTTTATTTTTGAACGTTTGTTCTTGGCCGCTGCTGACGCTCGTTTTTCTTTTCTTTAATTTTTTAAGCAACAACACATATACAATTCATCAAACCTAAACTGACATTACCTGCGCAATGTTCTTACCTGTCCAATTCTTCCTTGCCAATGTTTATGAGTTATGCCTTAGTTTGGAATGTGATTTTGAGACAAGATTCTTGAAGAACTCACAGAATGTTGTGTCAGATATATTTTGCAGAACCCCTACCGTTTTGGATTCAACAGCTTTTCTCAACAGTTTCAATGATACCATCTTATTCCCTGGAAATGTCATGATGTTGTACCATTTGTTCTTGATGGGGTCTCTTAACTGCTTTTCTGCTGTTACGCAAATGGAAGTCAAAACTTGAATATCATTTTTTTTAGATTTAGCTCTCCGGTGCTGAGTGTACTTACTTGTTCTGCATCTGCACAATCCAGTAAGGACTTTACTGGTGGCATCTTTTCCTGTACTGCTTCTTCTACTTCTTTTTTCTTTGTGCTTTCTATCATCTTCATCATATTATTGACGAGTTCTGATTGCTCCCTCAGCTTCCGTTCTGGGTCAATCACTTTGTCCTCAATTGGAAGGCCCGTGACTTTGCTCTTGTTTCTTTGGTCCGCGTCTGTTTTTCCTGTGGAATAGATCTCCAAATTTTCAGGCGATGCTTGCTCTTTTGTAGTACTGTTGATGCTGACTTGATTCTTGTTAGAGTTTCTGACCTGTGAATTATCACTTGAATTACTTGCATTGTTGTCACTGCCATCAGACAGTATGGATTGGGTAGCATCACTTGGAGTAGACTGTAACGTCTGTGTCTTTTCTTGTCTTATGATGGGGGCGTTGCTGCTCCTTTTTGGGAGAATGTCTTCTACTGTTGTAGTTGTAGCAACGTTTGCAGTTGTTGTAATAGTTTTGTTGCTCTGAAAGGTTTTACCATCTGACTTCCTCCCATGCCGGGTTAGAATTCCATTATGAGCCATTTTGGATTTTGGTGATTTTACCTCTTATTTTTGTGGACCAATTTGTTCTTAGTATTTTTGCACGCACAGTGGTTTAGTTGACGTTTGTGCATTATTATTATTATTATACAGCACCATAATAGTAGTACAAGTACCATACGGTACTACAAGTACAATCACGCACCATCAGTCTTAGTACGAACCTAGTACCAGTCCAAGTGCTGTACTACTATTAGTGCAAGCCTACCATGCCGCGCCCAAATTGTTTGTACAAAAAACCTACGAAATATCAGTACCAACTCTCAGTACAAAATCACGCATGTACATTCATTTCGAAAATTGAGTATAAAAATTTCAGTACAAAAATTCAGTACAAAAATACGTATGTATATTCAGTATGAAAATTGAGTACAAAAATTCAGTACAAAAAATGTACTCGGACTACCACTACTTGAGACCATCAAGAACTTCAAATCAATAGTAAAACATCATAAGACATTGTTAGATGATTCATCTTTAATTTTTGAAGTGAATTGACACCAATATTATCATAAATCTAAATACTTCTGCAGCCTTTTCCCTACCTAACAATATGAATAATGTTGCCAGTTCGTTTATACAATTTATGGCAGCGTGTGGACCACCCAAACAAAAATTCTCATTTTCTTCATTGTGAATGGCAATGTTGTAATCAACATGTATCAGATGAGTCATAAAAAAATATTTTTGGTCTTTACCTGATACTTTGGGAGTCCTTATTCAATAAGTCACTCTGTACCCTTGATTTGACCCAAAAGTAATCTCCTCTGTTGCATTTGGAGAGACAAACCACAACATTTTCTTACTTGTTTGTGAAAAGATTGTTCCCAATATGCATCAGATGATTCATGAAAAAATTATTCATGGCCTTGACCTGATACTTTGGTAGTCATTACCCAATAAGTCATTTTGTGCCCTGGATTTGCACCAATAATATTCTCTTGTACGCCATTTGGAGAGACAAACCACAACATTTTCTCTATTGCGTGTGGCAATGTTGTTCCCAATATGCATCAGATGAGTCATGAAAAAATCATTCATGGCCTTGACCTATTGCTTTGGGTGTCATTACCCAATAAGTCATTTTGTGCCCTGAATTTGCACCAAAAATAACTGTTGTGTGCCAATTGGAAAGACAAACCACAACATTCTCTGTATTGTGTGTGGCAAAGTTGTTCCCAATATGCATCAGATGAGTCATGAAAAACTATTCAGAGACTTGATCTGATACTTTGGAAGTCATTACCTAATAGTTAGTTTGTGCCCTGATTTACACCAAAAATATTCGCTTGTGCGCCATTTGGAGAGACACACCACAACATTTTCATCATTGTGTGTGGAAATGTTGTTCCCGATATGCATCAGATGAGTCACGAAAAATTATCTATGGCCTTGACCTGATACTTTGGGAGTCATTACCCCATAAGTTATTTTGTGCCCTGAATTTGCACCAAAAATGCTATCTTGTGTGCCATTTGGAGAGACAAATATTAAATTCCTTTTGTGTCCAGCAGTACCAAAGCTACACGACAGCAGTTGTTCTATTTGTACAAATCAATGAGTCCCCATCCAGTTAAGTAATTGATTCCCATGACACATTGATTCCCATGGCACATCGATTCCCATCGCGTATCGATGGTGAGCAATCCCTGTTTTCTAGTATTGGCCAGATTCTACGGTGAGCAATCTTTGGTTTAGAGAAATATCACACGACCTACGGTGAGCAATCTCTGATTTCATTGATAAACATATCACGGAATCTTCCTAGGATAACAGGAGAAGGAAACCATTGTTTGAAGCTTCTCACACATTATATATATATATATATATATATCTAATCAATGATTAATGCATGCATGGAAATAATCAGCAAGTAATTTCATCGCCATGCAACAGCAGTCGCAACGTATTTCACCTCAATAAAAGGGATATCTTGCTTTTCCGCAAGATTTCACTTTATCTCATACTTTTAACATTCGACTGATTATATCTCCAAAATTCACACTAGTTGCTATCAACTACCTGTAATCTACAATACCTAAGGTCTATCTCACTGTATCTGAACAAGTTCACAGTAAGAAGAGATCTGGCGTTTCCATAGTCTCGCCTGTAGTAAGATTGTCCGTTGCCGAAAGTATCCAACCACAATTGTCACTCAGTACAGTACAATCGTTCATCTACTAACACACTAACACAGCATTGCTGTTCTTCAGAAGCCTTTGAATCAGACTCTCAACAGACCAGATTTAGAAGGAAATTAATAGATTAACAGTCGCAAGCTCCAAGGCAGCTTGCATACAAAGAACAAGCAAGAAAGTGAACACACAACCTACGCTGGTATATGCAACCTTCCTGGAAGCAATGCTCGAAACATGGTTTCGCTGGAGAACTTACCTATCTGGATACTGGTAGCGGATTGCATGCACCACTTCCCAGAACTATCCAACGGACCATAGAAGCACTTGCAGACTTCACCAAGGATTTACGCAAGAACAAAAAGGATTGGAGGAATGTGGAATCATATTCCTACAACAACTTCAGCGCTTTCTGTATGACACATGCAATGTGTCTCCAAAATGAGTCCATCTTGAATCCTCCACCACCTCCTCCAGGAACAAGCAAGACCAAGTCTACACAACAACAAGTACAGTACCAATCTTGGTGTAGAAAATCACGTGACAAAAAGTCCTTCACACCACTCACAAACGGCCTAAGGTTCGAACATTGGCTTGTATGATTCAAGGCAAAACTCGAGGCATACGATATTGATACCGCAACGTTCCTTGATGAGACCTGGCCACCAGCTACACTGCAAGGCTTCACCCGTAATCTCTTTGTCAAACAGTGCGCCTTTTTCTGGGTCCTTATGATGTTAGAAGTTTTCAAGAGTGATCTCTCATCGTCATGCGTACACAGTCATTCCATCACACAAAATGGCGGCCAAGCGTACTTCGACTTTGTAAACTTACATAGTGAATCAAAGGCTAAAGTGTACAATAATCCAACACAGCTGCAAGCACTACTGAACTTGAACCTCGGCAAATGGAAAGAATCCAAGGTAAAGTTCATCACAAACTGGTTCAACGAGTTGAACCATCTCAACAAACTTCGTCCCCCCAACAAACCCCTTGAATATCATACAGTCAAGTCGGCACTCTGTCAAGCATGTTACTCTAGCTTTCAACTAAGCGAGAAATTTGCCAAGATCACCGACCCTGCCAATTCGAATAACAATGTCACTGACTTCCAGGCTGAGGCCGCAGCCATCCACAAGCTCAAGATCACCCTGCTACTTGAAGCAACGCGTCTCGGCTCTCAATCATCAATGTCTGCTCCGAAGTCTACCATTTGGGCACATGTTCACGACTTCTCTTCCAAGCAGGGACATAATCTTAATGAATATGCCCTTCCCATAGAATTTGAAGGTGATTTCCAAGACTACGCAGTGTTGCTGGACGTTCACCTGACCCTACTATGAGGTTGTCGACTAGTATATGGAAAGCACCATCTTGACATGGCATGCAAGAGTTGGCTGGATTTTCTCCCGGAAGACAAGAAAAGGCTAGTTGCTTCCTTACGGTCTGAATTACTTCCTGACAGTCAGCCAGACCCAAACGCCATCAAGCCTATCACTCAAAAAGCTTATACACATGATCATTCTGTCACATTTCTAGAGGACAAAACTTCACATGTAGACAATCATACTGCTGTATCGGAAGATCTACACCCCGCCGTAGAAAACAATCGTCGGGGCGCATTCCACGCATCACTCGGTGTCTACAAGTCTCAGACCTCCTCCTCTAAAGACCAACGACCCCTCAAGTCCTCCATATCACCTTGCGCACCCAGCTAGATTTCACTCTGAGAACCCTGATATTTGATACCAAAAGGATGGTGATACCCTCATACCCGTTGGAAAGAAGTCTTCCTACTTGGTTAATTTCCACAAATGGTACCAACCTGAAGACGACTTGACCCTCCAACATGAAAACCAAGTATCGGTATATACCTACCGTGCACACAAGACCAACGTATCCACTCCTGGTTTTGCTATGGTTGATCGTGGTGCCAATGGTTGTATTATTGGTAATGATGCATGTCTCATCTCCAAGGACATCCCTCTGCGCTATGCCAATGTTACCGGCATCAACAACCACCAAGTGCAGAATATTCCCATTGCAACGTGTGGAGCATATTCCGTCTGGAATAGAGGTCCTATTATCCTCATTTTCAACGAATGTGCATATACCGGATGACACCCTTCCATCCCTGTCTTCTGGTCAGATGGAGGCATACTTCTCCAATGTTGACGATACATCCATTAAAGCGGGTGGTGGACAAGTCATCACTACAACCAATGGATATGCATTACCCCTCAGTATTTGTCATGGCCTGCCGTACCTTCGCCATGTGCAAGTACACTACTGATGAATTCAACACACTGTCACATGTTATCATGACATCTGACAAACATTGGGATCCTTCCTGTTCTTGATACCATCACCAGTGCCAAGGACGAAACTTTCCTTCAGAAGTATCCACCCCAACCACAGCAGCTTCCATATCCTACATATGACAAATATGGAAACCCAAGATGCCTTGAAGGCTTGGATATATCCGTATCCCCTGGTTCGTCCATGGTTACATCTCTCAGCTCGTATTCCAGTCAATGCGCTTGATTGGCATTCCTTCCTATTGATGATCACGGCATAAACAATTGCTCCTTTTGGCTTACTCCAACGAACTATGCATATCAGGAACGCCTAGCTTATTGTACTTCAGCTTCATCATCTGATATGATCCTCGCTTTCCCTACAGAGTGTACCACAAGTGTGTCACCTTGTGTTGCAGCCACACCCCGTGAGCGCCATCCCAATGAGCATGACTACCTATCCCTGAAACCCTTCTTTTGCTGGGTTTCCACTGACCGCATCAAGGCAACCTTTGCAAATTCTACGCAATATGGATCCTTAGCTGTTAGTCCAGATGGTAATCTCTTCAAGAGATTTCAATCTCCTCAAACAGCAATGAATGTTCAACCATTCAATGATGATGTCTTGTCCGATGCCGTGTACTCCGGTGTCCCGGCCATCAATGGTGGTTCCAAAGTCACCCAAATCTTCTTCAGCTGTATATCCCATATCATTCATGTCAAAGAAATGCGTACACTGGAGATTTCCTGTCATGTTTCCAAAACTTTGTTTGAAAATGGGGCAGACCTCTCCGTCTCTTATGTGACCATGGATCCTACCAGTCCAGTAAACGTGTCATTGACTATCTCAAGATGTTATGGATTGGACTCTAGCAGAGTGAAGCATACCATCAACACCAGAACCAATTGGAATGTAGATATCAAACGTTCAAACGTATTGTCAACCGTGTCATGGACCGTACCGGTACACCACCGCACCTATGGCTATTGTGCATGACATATGTCGCTGGCCTCCTCAATGTTATTTCAGATCCCACTCTTTCTGATAAACAACCAATCTTCATGGCGACCAGTTATATTGGTGACATTAGCGCATATACCAGTTTCTTTTGGTTCAAATCTGTTTACTTCAAAACCAATGATTCACCTTTTGGTACTAAGTCCACTGAATGCCTCGGTCACTTTGTTGGCATTGCTGAACACGTCGGCAATGGCTTATGCTTCCAGATCTGGGACCCCGTCACCAACAAACTACTTGATTGTTCCAGTGTTTGATCTGCTCTTATGCCTGAGTCACGCAATAAATGAGCCAGGCCTGTTTACCAACGATGGTTTTGTCGCATGGCGTAAAGCAAAGGACTCCTCGACCCACCTGTATGCATCTGGTGATGCACCTAATTACAGAACATGGGGAGCATATGACAACAGATATCCCAAATGGGGAGTCTAAACCTCTTGACATCCCAACTGCTCCTACTACCGCAGAATCCTCTACGGAATCTGACAACAAGACGAGCTCCGACTATTCTGCGGCACCTGAAGAGAACAAGCCTACTGCACCTGAAGAGAACAAGCCTACGGCATCTGGTAATCAGTATATTATCAAGCCACCCGCCCAACCCTCTTTACCAAGCTTTCTCTACAAGAAGGTCAACAACAACCCCAGCTGGTCCCCTTCTCCACTCCCTAACAGCTGTGGGGAGAGTTTTGATGGTCCTCCTATGACACATATCTTCAGCAAGACACCCGGCAGCGTTCTCCTTACTGAAGATGATTTTGATCCTCCGGAGCTAGCGTACTTTGATGTTAGTGACGTCACGACCCCACACACCAACCCTGCTACTCCTACAGTAGACCCATCAGAGGTAGTTGTTACCGACAAAGAAGGGAATGCGCAATTTGATGACAATGGCCAACCAATCACAATCCCAACTATTCCTATTGCAAACCTACAAGGCAGATCTGTCCTTGTACCCAACCCCAATGGTACTCAAAGACGCCTAACCATCGTTGATGTAGAAGACAGTCTTGAACCCAATAAAGATTTCATCAAATTCAAGTGTAAACATTCTGATGATGAACTTGAAGATATCATTGCATACAATGATGTCATGAACTACATCCACCACGATTCGACCCAAGAAGATGGCAAGCTTTGGTCGTTTTGCAGAATCCTAGGACACCAAGATCCATTGGATAACAAGCATCCCCAGTACAAGGGCTCCAAGTACAACCTTTGGATTGAATGGGAAAATATGGAACGGACATATGAACCATTAGCCAATATTACAGCTGTTGATCCTGTTACCGTTGCCAAATATGGGAAAGACAACAACATGCTTGACCTCCCAGGTTGGAAACGTCTCAAACGAATCACCAGCATTGCACGAAAGAACCACGTCCGAGAACTGTTTCTCTATCCCCCGCGGGCTCTCGTGCAGTATTTTTAAAATTCTCGACCCTATTTTTAAAATTTCCTCTCTTTTTAGGTCGCGTGTCTACTAAAATACCTCGCGTGTTCGCGCGCTTCTCCTTTCCAGACAATATCTCATCAATCCCTATCTGGATCATCACCTAAAACTCACTCTCGACTTGGTGGAATAAAAATAATCAATTAAATAACATTTTCAGGGTTAGGGATATCATAAAGTTGCCTGTGATGAACAATATTTTGTGTCAAACTTCTTACGCACAAATGATTTTCTCTCATCGTCGCAACATGCTGTTAACTGCACTTAGTAACACACTGTGTACAAAATACCACAATAAATACACAGTACAAAAACCATGTACAAGTCTACAGGTAATGAACATGTGTGTGCTCCGTACACTGAAATCTCTTCAAAAAAAGAACAAGTGAAAAGACCCTGCAAACACAGCAGAAAAATCCTCAAAGACATGATTTATTTTTGATAGGAATTCCAATCATCAAAATCACCAATGTCATTAACTTCCATTTTGACGACCCTGCAACGACCCTTCTGTTTCTCCTTCACTAGAACAGACCATGAAGGTTCACCACCATACAATAGTACAAAAGGACACCAGCTCAAATACCTACATGTTTTGGTCGGGAAGGGTATTCAAACGGCAAAGATGAATCCGAATGACAAAGATAAGAAAAATTCAACCCATCTTTTTCCCCTTGGATAGAGGAGAGAATGGAGGCAGACATGTACAAACTCTACTAGGTTTGAGCACCAGCATCATGTTACTTTACTGATTTGCTGACTGGGAATGGCAATCAAAGGGCTATCCAATATTCGCTATTCTGATGGCTATTCAGATGGGAGGGCTAAGCAGAAACTCCAAATCCGTTTTTTCAACACAGAAAACACACACGCACACTCCAAATAACAAGCAGATATCTCTATAACAACAACACCAACAGCAACGATATTGCAGGGACTTCTTTATTATATCCATGAGAAGACGCCTGTACCAAGTTTTGTATTGATCCATTGAGCAGATTAGAAGGAACGAACTCAACATAGCAGAGTGACAAACTTGGTTGAATTTCAAGGAAGCAACCCAAATAACGGCGACAGCAGATATCTCTATAACAACAACACCAACAGCAACGATATTGCAGGGGCTTCTTTATTACATCTATGAGAAGACGCCTGTCAAGTTTTGTATTAATCCATTGAGCGGATTAGAAGGAACGGACTCAACATAGAAAAGTGACAAACTTGGTTGAATTTCAAGGAAGCAACCCAAATAACGGCGACAGCAGATATCTCTATAACAACGACACCAACAGCAACAATATTGTAGGGGCTTCTTTATTACATCTAGTATGAGAAGACGCCTACCAAGTTTTGTATTGATCCATTGAGCAGATTAGAAGGAACGGACTCAACATAGCAGAGTGACAAACTTGGTGGTTGAATTTCAAGGAAGCAACCCAAATAACGGCGACAGCAGATATCTCTATAACAACGACACCAACAGCAACGATGTTGCAGGGTCCCCTTTATTACATCTATGAAAAGACGCCTGCCAAGTTTTGTATTGATCCATTGAGCGGATTAGAAGGAACGGACTCAACATAGCAGAGTGACAAATTTGGTTGTATTTCAAGGAAGCAACCCAAATAACGGCGACAGCAGATATCTCCATACTGAGGTCGCCGCTGCCAACGATATTGCAGAGTCCCCTTTATTACATCTATGAAAAGACGCCTGCCAAGTTTTGTATTGATCCATTGAGCGGATTAGAAGGAACGGACTCAACATAGCAGAGTGACAAACTTGGTGGTTGTATTTCAAGGAAGCAACCCAAATAACGGCGACAGCAGATATCTCCATACTGAGGTCGCCGCTGCCACCGATATTGCACAGACCTCTTCATTACATCTATAAGAAGACGTCCTGCAAGTTTCGGATTGATTGATTGAGAGGAATAGAAGAATCAAACCGGTGAAGTAGATTGGGAAAATTTGGTTGTATTTCAAAGAAACACCCCAAATAACAGGCACAGCAGATATTTCGATATCAACGGCACCGACAGCAATGATATTGTAGGGTCCTCTTCATTATATATATAAAAACACGCCGCCCAAGTTTCGAATTGATTGATCCAGCGGATCAGAAGAATCAAACCGGTGAAGCAGAGGGGCAAAATTTGGCTATATTTCAAGGAAGCAACCCAAATAACAGTCACAGTAGATATCTCTGGACCAACCGCACCAACAGCAATGATATTGTAGGGTCCTCTTCATTACATATATAAGAACACGCCGCCAAAGTTTCGAATTGATTGATCCAGCGGATCAGAAGAATCAAACCGGTGAAGCAGAGGGGCAAAATTCGGCTATATTTCAAGGAAGCAACCCAAATAACAGTCACAGCAGATATCTCTGGACCAACGGCACCAACAGCAATGATATTGCAGGGTCCTCTTCATTACATATATAAGAACAGGCCGCCAAAGTTTCGAACCGATTGATCTGGTGGATCAGAAAAAACAACTCAACATGGATGGGAAAGATTTTTGGCAAAATGTGGCTAAAAAATGGGCCTCCAAGCCCCCGCCCGGTTGCTGTTGTTGCTCTTGCTCTGCGGCTCCATCCTTCCCGGTGGCTGTTGCTCTCGCTGTTGCTTGCTGTCGAATTGATGAGTCGTTGCCATTGTCATTACCGACGATTCTATTCAAATATATGATATGATAATTGAACAAAATGGGTGAATATCTATTGATGTACTACATCGAGTAAATAATAACAACAGAATAATTATAATGTACATGCCGATCAATTTGTAATTATCACCAACCGGGAAAATTCGCCGCACCTTGATCTGCACTCAATCGTTGCTCCGACAATCATTGCTCCCCGCACCTCAATCTTCCGACAAGAATTGTTGTTCCCCGCACCTTGATCTTCCGACAAGAATTGTTGTTCCCCGCATCCTCGATCTTCCGACAATTGTTGTTCCCTGCACCTTCATCTTCCGACAATCGTTGTTGTTCCCCGCACCTATCCGTTCTTCCGTTCCAATCCGTTGTTCCGATCCGTTCCTATGAAAATAAGAAGAAAAACAGAAGGGAGGAAATACATTATCAGTAATGCCGGTGGAGTGGAAGACCAATCAATTGCCGTTGCCGTTGCCGAATGCCTATCGCTCTCATTCTTACCTTTGCTTGTTCCGACGTTCCGGCAATCGTCCCGATGAAATTGTTGTTGTTGCTGCTGCCGTTGATTTGCAGCCTTCTTACTCCTCTGTCACAAAAAACAGTACCTCGTGCCTGTTGATATAGAAGCAATGGATAGAGATTTATTGCTTTCAAGACGTATATGTTTGGGGGCCAATTCAAACAATATCTATCCAGCAAACCACCTCTTGTCCAATGCGAGCTAATTCTTTTTCCAGTACAAGGCTGTTATTTCAGACTAAAATATTTGAGCACAGATTACCTGCCTGAATGCTGATCAACGATCAAGGGATCATTGGATTAAGTGGAATCCCACGTTCACAGATGGAGTGCCGATTAGCAACTCTACTCAAATAAGTCGGGTAAGATTATGATAGAAAGGTAGAAAAAGTGATTTTTTTTGTCGCGAGGTAGAAAAGAAAATTACTGTGTGTGTGTGAGAGAGAGATTTTTTTTTGTCGCGAGGATCGATCGATCGGTCGATACGACGAGGATACTTAAACTTCTGTAGAATTCTACATGTTTTTTGTACTAGTGTAGAATTCTACACGTTTTTTGTACTAGAGAATTCCTGGTATTGAATCCGCGTAGGTTTCTACGCCTCTAGATTCGTACACGCTTACTAGAAAATTCCTAGTAGTTAACCTGCGTAGGTTTCTACGCGAGTAGATTTCTACGCTGCTTTTCGTACTAGATACATACTAGTATTGAATCGGCGTAGGTTTCTACGCCTGTAGATTCATACACGCTTTTCATACTAGATACATACTAGTATTGAATCTGCATAAGGTTTCTACGCGAGTAGATTTTTACACGTTTTTTCTACTAGATATTTTCCGGTAGTGAATTCGCGTAGGTTTCTACGGTAGTAGAATTATACACATTTTTTGTACTATAAAATTTCCGGTACTGAATACTTGTAGATTTCTACACGCGTAGATTTCTACACACTTTTTGTATTAGATACATACTAGTATTGAATCAACATAGGTTTCTACGTGAGCATTTTCGTACTAGATATTTTCTGGTAACGAATTTACGTAGAAATCTAAAGCAGTAGCTTCCTACACCATTTTTGTACTAGATATTTTCTTGTAACGAATTGCCAATTTTGTACTACGGTGTCAATTTTGGTATTTTCTGTACCAATAGCAGTACTAGGGATTTGGGAGTAAGAATGTCAGTACTTAATTCTACAGCTATTGGTACAGAAAATACATATTAAAGGATTATCATGTGAAAAACCCATTTTCCGGTACGGTACCGTGGTGATCCTATGACAACAAGCTAAACACATGGATAACTGGTATTGAGGTCCTTCCTTGGATGCAAATGCTGGTACATGGTACAGGGGGGTAAAGAACTTGCGAGAAGTCCAAATGGCAAACATGGGGGTATTTTTGGTGCAATTCCAGGGCACAAACTGAGTTATTGGGTGATGACTCCAAAAATATCCGGTCCAAGCCAGGAATACATTTATCATGACTCATCAAATGCATATTGGGAAAAACTTTGCCCCACAGAATGCCCAAAATGTTGTGGTTTGACTCTCCAAATGGCAAACATGAGGGTATTTTTGGTGCAATTCCAGGGCACAAACTTACTTATTGGGTAATGACTCCAAAAGTATCCGGTCCAAGCCAGGAATACATTTATCACGACTCATCAAATGCATATTGGGAACAACTTTGCCGCACAGAATGCCCAACAAGTTGTGGTTTGACTCTACAAATGGCAAACATGAGGGTATTTTTGGTGCAATTCTAGGGCACAAATCTGACTTATTGGGTAATGACTCCAAAAGTATACGGTCCAAGCCAGGAATATATTTTTCATAACTCATCAAATGCATATTGGGAACAACTTTGCCCCACAGAATGCCCAAAATGTTGTGGTTTGACTATTCAAATGGCAAACATGAGGGTATTTTGGGTGCAATTCAAGGGCACAAACTAACTTATTGGGTAATGACTCCAAAAATATCCGGTCCAAGCCAGGAATACATTTATCATGACTCATCAAATGCATATTGGGAAAAACTTTGCCCCACAGAATGCCCAAAATGTTGTGGTTTGACTCTCCAAATGGCAAACATGAGAGTATTTTGGGTGCAATTCCAGGGCACAAACTGACTTATAGGGTAATGACTCCCAAAGTATCCCGTCCAAGCCAGGAATACATTTCTCATGACTCATCAAAGGCATATTGGGAACAACTTTGCCGCACAGAATGTTGGAAATGTTGTGATATATCGCTCCAAATGGCACAGAAGAGGGTATTTTTGGTGCGAATCCAGGGCATGAAATGACTGATTGGGTAATGACTCCAAAAGTATCAGGTTCAGGCCATGAATAATTTTTTCATGACTCATCTGATGCATATTGGGAACAACATTTAAACTCACAATACAGAAAATGTTGTGGTTTGTCTCTCCAAATTGCAGACAAGAGAGTATTTTTGGCACAAATCCGGCACACACTGACTGAGTGGGTAATGGCTCCCAAAGTATCAGGTCAATTCAATTCATTTTTCCGGCACATTTCATCTTATCCATAATTGGAGTAACACTTATAATCCAATCACCAAAAATGTAGTTTAATGAGTGTCAAATAAAATTAATTCATAGTTGTTTAATCAAAATGGAAATACTGCTTTTGGATTATTCTCAGACAAAAATATAAGTGTGCAGGCATTACTAGTTGCAGATGATACTACATGCAAAAAGGTACACCATTGGGTACTTTGCAAAAAGTGTACATAGGTACCGGTAGGTACTGCGGACGTGTGCTGACCCAGGACAGTGTCGAACCACCGACCGGCTATCAGATTCTACAGATGAGTAGGGAATTTAAGTACATAACCTTCGTGTAATCAAAATTTCCATTTTGAAAAAATTATGGCGCGGGAGGGGTGGCTTGCACTGGTACATGCTTTACTTATATAGAAAATAAAGGCCACACACAAGCCAGACACATGAAAGAAGTCAGGGTACACAGCATACACAACACACCCAAAACCACACACACATGAAAAACTGAAGAAACACGAAAAACTGAGCACACACACAAAACTGTACACACACAAAACCAAAAAAAAAACCACATACTTCTTGGTCGGTACGGTATTTTTTTTTTAACACAGAAAATGAATGTTGTGCAACAGTCACGGACAACAGAATAATGGAACAACAAAGAAACACTAGTGAGTGTAACAGGGGAGCAAGGGAACAACAAAATGGAACAACAACAATGGAATGCAAGTGAGTGACAACAATGACGGCAATTTGTTGGAGATTCTATTTATTTCTGATCTTTCTTTCTTTTATTTTTATCGGACGGAACAACAGAGCGAAACAACAAATGAAATGGAACAACGGAGCAACAATGGAATGCAAGTAGTAAGTCACAACAATGATGGCAATTTGTTGGAGATTCTATTTGTTTCTGATTTTTCTTTTATTTTTATTGAATGGAACAACAGAGCAGAGTAGCAAGTGAAACGGAGCAACAGAACAACAATGGAACGCAAGTGAGTGACAACGACAACAATTTGTTGGAGATTCTATTTTTTCTGATTGTTCTTTCTGTTATTTTTATTTTCAGAGCAAAAATGGAACAATGAAACAATGGAACAAAACAACGACACAATATAATGAAACAACAAACACGGAGCAACGAAAACGGAGCAACGAAAATGGAGCAACGAAAATGGAGCAACAAAAACGGAGCAATGAAAACGGAGCAACAAAAATGGAGCAACAAAAATGGACTAACGCAATCGGAGCAACGCAAGCCGAACAACGCAAACGGAACAACACAAAGGAAACAAAAACAAAAAACGGAGCAACGCAAACCGAACAACGCAAACAAAACAATAAAAACAAAACGAAACAACAAAAATGAAACAACAAAAACGGAGCAACAATGGAACATGGTCAAAACGGAATGCCAAAATGGAACAACAAAACGAAGTAGCGGACAGCAGCAAGCAACGAGAGCAACAGCTGTGGCCACAGTAGTAGAAACAGCGGCAAAAGCTAGAGTAATAAACACTACTCCAACCCATCAGTGATGAATGTTGATCCGGCAATAACAGCATCAATGAATGCCCATATATCCCTTCAATTAATGTAGAAAATAACAGTACATACATAATACAAAACAACTACTAATTATGAACTTAATATTGAGAATATAAGAAATTATGGAGGATTTGTAATAGGTTGCAATAGGAATAAATCAAGCATAATAGAATCTACATTTTAAAAAGGGAATATTGTAGTCAAGAAATAGAATTCACAATTAGGAGAGCAGAATCAAATTGTTATTCGGGAGATAAATATTTTGGAATTAATACTGACTGTGACTCAAGATTTCTTTTTTATTCGTGAATAGAAGTAAGTGTTGTTGGTACGGAATAATAATTGGGTTCTGCTAGAGACTGAAATAAATTATTTTTATTCAAGAGTAGAGTAATGTGCATCACGCGCACAGAAATAGTGCTGAGTTTACGTATACCCCTTATACGATCGTCGCGAATTTCAGGGTGTACAGAAAAAATTACCGTGTTAAATTCACGCACAAAATTTGTGCGCGAGAAGTAAATTTGAAGCCCGCGAAACAGTTCTCGGACGCAAGAAGCTTGATCGACTTGTACATCAAGCCAAACTTCGCTCTTTTTGTACTGCTCTGCAATACCAATACGGCTTCAAGGTTCCCTGTAATCATGCAGAAGCCATCCAATTCGACCAGGCCAACGGAAACCACAAGTGGGAAGAAGCCATTACTCTTGAAATGGAACAACTCAAGGAATACGATACCTTCGTCGACAAAGGAAAGTACAAGGCAGGATCCATTCCCAACGAATTCCAACAGTTCAAGGTAGTACACATGATCTATGCTGTCAAACATGATGGTAGACACAAGGCTCGTCTTGTTGCAAATGGCAATTTTACGGAAGCTCCCGTCCACAGTGTATACGCTGGTGTCGTCTCACTACACGGCCTGCGTATGTGCCTGTTTCTAGCTGAACTGAACAGCCTGGAAGCATGGGGCACCGATATCAGAAATGCTTATCTTGAAGCAGTGACATGTGAGAAAGTCTGTATCAAAGCAGGTCCAGAATTCGGACCACTAGAGGGTCATCTATTGATCATCTACAAGGCTCTATATGGACTCAGGTCATCCGGCAAGTGTTTCGGTGACCTACTTGTGGCATGCCTTATCAAACTTGGATTTGAAAGGTCTCACGCCGAACCTGAGATCTTTCTCAAGCCGGGAGTAAACAAACATGGGGAGCGTGTGTATGAACTCATATGCACATATGTTGATGACCTATATCTCTGTATGGCTGATCCCAATTCGTTTCTGGAGATCCTACAATCAGAGCCATACAACTTCAAGTTGAAAGGATCCCAACCCATGAACTTCCACCTGGGATGCGGTTTTGAATGTGATGAACACGGCGTTCTTTGCATGAATCCCATCAAATTCATTGAAAAGATGGAAGCATCATATGAACAAATGTTCGGATGTAAACCTAACACCAGGTTCCAATCACCAATCGCCAAGAACAATCATCCTGAACTAGATTCATCAGCATTCCTAGAAGACAATGGTATCCAGAAATATCAAAGCATGATTGGTTCGCTTCAATGGGTCATCGCCATTGGACGATTCGATGTGCAAACCGCTGTGATGGCACTCTCAAGCTTCAGGGCTCAACCTAGAAAAGGGCACCTTGACCGCGCCAAGCGTATCTATGGATACATCTCCAAGCTCAGACATTTCAAGATCAGGTTCCGCGTGGAACCACCGGATTTTATATTGACTGAAACGGACACCATCGATTGGTCCAACACCGTCTATGGAGAGCAATCTGAAGAGCTACCTGGCAACGCTCCTGCACCACTCGGGAAGACAGTAGTGTTGACACGCTTCTACGATGCAAACCTCATGCATGACATTCTCAGTGGGAAGGCTGTAACCATCATCCTTCACTTTGCAGACAAGACTCCCATGATGTAGTTCTCGAAGAAACAAGCCACCACGGAAATGGCCACATTCGGAGCTGAATTTGTTGCAGGACAAACTTGCATTGAACAGATCGTTGATCTACGTCAATCATTCCGATATCTTGGAACACAAGTTCATGACATCTCCTATTCGTGGGGAGATAACGAAAAGATGATTCAGACGTCAACCTTTCCTTATGCAAGGTTGCATAAATGTCACCATATCCTATCGTATCACTACGTACGAAGCATGATAGAAAAAGGTTTCGTCCAAATGCTGCACATCCCCAGTAAGGATAATTGTGCAGATATCCTTACTAAGCATTGGGGACACTCAGTTGTGTATCCACTGCTCAAGCCCATCTTCCACTTCTGTGGGAATACTGGGGATCTCCTACAGGATGATGGAAGCATCGTTTAGACGTGATGTCCTTTCACAAGGAGACATGGGGAGTATTAAATTCCTTTCGTGTCCAGCAGTACCAAAGCTACACGACAGCAGTTCTTGTTCTCTTTGTACAAATCAATGAGTCCCGATCCAGTCAAGTAATTGATTCCCACGGCACATCGATTCCCATTGCGTATCGATGGTGAGCAATCCCTGTTTTCTAGTATTGGCCAGATTCTACGGTGAGCAATCTTTGGTTTAGAGAAATATCACACGACCTACGGTGAGCAATCTCTGATTTCATTGATAAACATATCACGGAATCTTCCTAGGATAACAGGAGAAGGAAACCGTTGTTTGAAGCTTCTCACACATAATATATATATATATATATATATATATACAATCAATGATTAATGCATGCATGGAAATAATCAGCGAGTAATTTCATCGCCACGCAACAGCAGTCGCAACGTATTCCACCTCAATAAAAGGGATATCTTGCTTTTCCGCAAGATTTCACTTTATCTCATACTTTTAACATTCAACTGATTATATCTCCAAAATTCACACTAGTTGCTATCAACTACTTGTAATCTACAATACCTAAGGTCTATCTCACTGTATCTGAACAAGTTCACAGTAAGAAGAGCAGATCTGGCATTTCCATAGTCTCGCCTGTAGTAAGATTGTCCGTTGCCGAAAGTATCCAGCCACAATTGTCACTCGTAGAGTACAATCGTTCGTCTACTAACACACTAACACAGCGTTGCTGTTCTTCAGAAGCCTTCGAATCAGACTCTCAACAGACCAAAATATTGTTCAATGCCTTGACCTGATACTTTGGGAGTCAATACCCAATAAGTCAGTTTGTTCCCTAGATTTGCACCATAAATATTCTCTTGCGTGCCATTGGAGAGACAAACCACAACATTTGCATCATTGTGTGTGGCAAAGTTGTTCCCAATACGCATCAGATGAGTCATGAAAAAATAAGTTGTTGCCTTTACCTATTACTTTGGGAGTCATTACCCAATAAATTATTTTGTGCCCTGGATTTGCACCATAAATATTCTCTTGTGTACCATTTGGAGAGACAAACCACAACATTTTCATCATTGTGTGTGGCAATGTGGTTCACACTATGGACGAGGTACACTATGGAAGAAAAATGACAAGAAACAAGCTGATATTTTAGGCATTATGAATTTTTGATTCATTTTGTACCCTGCTCGATATGGACCAAAATATGGGGTCTTAGTCAGTTTTTGAGTGCAAATGTGTGACATTGGCTGTAATTTCATCATCAATATAGCTCATACTATGGATGGGGTAGACTATGGAAGAAAAATGACAAGAAACAAGCTGATATTTTAGGCATTAGGAATTTTGGATTCATTTTGGACGCTGGATATGGACCAAAATAATCCGGTCCTAGTCTGTTTTTGTGTGCAAATGTGTGACATTGGCTGCAATCCCATCATCAATATTGGTCATACTATGGATGGGGTAGACTATGGAAGAAAAATGACAAGAAAGCTGATACTTTAGGCATTCGGAATTTTGGAAACATTTTGGACCTTGGTCATGGACCAAAATAATGGGGTCCTAGTCAGTTTTTGAGTGTCAATGTGTGGCATTGGCTGCAATTTTATAATCAATATTGCACATACTATGGATGGGGTAGGCTATGAAAGAAAAATGACAAGAAACAAGCTGATACTTTAGCCATTATGAATTTTGGAATCATTTTGGACCTTGGACATGGACCAAAATAATGGGGTCCTAGCAAGTTTTTGGGTTCAAATGTGTGACATTGGCTGCAATTTCATAATCAATATTGGTCATACTATGGATGGGGTAGACTATGAAAGAAAATGAAAAGAAACAAGCTGATACTTTAGCCATTATGAATTTAGGAATCATTTTGGACCTTTGACATGGACCCTAGTACATACTGTAGGTCTGTATGTAGGTACAAAAAAGGTATGTACGTTTGGTACGCAAATTCAGTACGAAAAATAATCTAGTACAAAAACAGTGTACAAAAACACGAATATAATTCGGTGCGCAAATTCGATACGAAAAATAATCTAGTACAAAAATAGTGTACAAAAACAGGTATGTACATTCGGTACACAAATTCAGAACAAAAAATAATCTAGTACAAAACTAGTGTACAAAAACACTTATGTACATTCGGTACGCAAATTCACTACAAAAAATAATCTAGTACAAAACTAGTGTACAAAAACATGTATGTGCATTCGGTACGCAAATTCAGTACGGAAATTAGAGCTTAAGTATGTTTTAATTAACGTTCTGAAGTAGCTGCTTAATTAATTATTAATATAGCTTCTGAATTTGAGTATCTGGCACTATCAATAGGATTTTATGAATTGAATTCAGTTTGTTAGTTAAAACAAACGCGTGCGGTGCGTGAAATAGGAGTAAAGAATAATAAAGAATAATATGATTTTATGAATTAAATTCAGAACATTAATTAAAACAAACGCGCGCACCACGTGCGCTATGACTTATGAATGTGCCAATCCTGCATACAAGGTTAATTATCAAATTTAATTAACATACTCTTTTTTCTCGCGAGCATTACAGCGCAGCCCAAATTTTCACTGTGCAAAAACACAATGTGATAGTAGCACAAATTGTGAAAAGTGATTTTACAGTTTACAGTGTCATTTTACAGTGTTATTTTACAGAGTTATTTTTTACTATGATTTTCACTGCTCGCAAATTATTTTTCACCTTGTGAAAATACAGTGTGTGTGTGTGTGCAAAGATACAGTGTGTGTTTCACTTTCCATTCATAAATTTGAATGAAAGGCACCAAAACCCTACTATGATTGGTTGTATCACACCAACCCTTATCTGAGTAGAGTGCTTCTTGCACTCTATCCGAGAACGTGGGATGTACCCTTCTTGGTCAATTTATTGACTAGTTAGCTCAACGATCTGTTCTCAGATATAGTAGTCCGAAAAGAACAGCCTTGTACTGCAGGAAAATAGAAAGCATTGGATTAGAGGCTAGTTGCTGGAAAGATATTGTTTGACTTGGCCACCAAACATAGATGTCTTGAAAGCACAAAATCTGCATCCCTTGCATCTATATCAATGGGAACAAGATACTGTTCTAGTGACATAGGAACACAAATTGTTGGCAACACAACAACAACAACAACAACTCAACAGTGGAAAGGACGGCAGCAGTGGAACAAATTGACAGCAACAACACGAATTGAAGGCAACAACAATAATGTGAGAGAGATAGAAAATGATTGTGCCAACCACATTACAGATGATGTATTTTCTAACTTTTGCTTTTCTTCTTATTTCAGGGACGACAACGAGGGGCGACCGAAAGGACGATCAAAAGGATGAGAGGATGAAATGTCGAATATTATTTTCCTTCTGAATCCGATCCGTTGAGAGTCTGATTCAAAGGCTTCTGAAGAACAGCAACGCTGCGTTAGTGTGTTAGTAGACGAACGATTGTACTCTACGCGTGACAATTGTGATTGGATACTTTCGACAACAGATAATCGGACTACAGGCAAGACTATGGAAACGCCAGATCTCTTCTTGCTGTGAACTTATTCAGATACAGCGAGACAGACCTTAGTAATGTAGATTACAGGTAGTTGGTAGCAACTAGTGTGTGAATTTTGGGATATAAATCAGTTGAATGTTAAAAGTATGAGATAAAGTGAAATCTTGCCAAAATGCAAGACATCTCTTTTATTGAGGTGAATACGTTGCAACTGCTGTTGCGTAATGATGAGGTTACTCGCTGATTATTTCCGTACATGCATTGGTCGTTGACCGTATATATCTGTATATATATATATATATATTGTGTGAGGATCACACGCCAACGGTTTTCTTCTCTTGTTCCGTTAGGAAGACTCCATGATATGTTTATCATTAAGATCAGGAATTGCTCCCGTAGCTCGTGTGATACTTTATAAAATCAGAGTTTGCTCACCGAAGAACAATGGCAATATTATAAAACAGAGATTGCTCACCGTCAATGCGCGATGGGAATCGATGCTCCGTGGGAAACGATATGCCATGGGAATCGATTACTTTGGTTGATACGGGACTCATTGATTCGTAGGAATAGAATATCTACCATCAGGTAGCTTTGGTACTTCTGGGCACGAAAGGAATTTAATACTCCCCATGTTTCCTTGTGAAAGGTCATTGCGCTTTACATGATCATGCTTCCATCATCTTGGAGGAGGTCGCCGGTATTTCCGCAGAAGTGGAAGATGGGCTTGAGCAGTGGATACACAACTGAGTGTCCCCAATGCTTGGTGAGGATATCTGCACAGTTATCTTTACCAGGGATGTGCAGCATTAGAATGAAGTCTTTTGCTATCATGCTTCGTACGTAGTGAAACAATAGCATGTTGTGACGCTTATGCAACCTTGCGTAAGGGAAGGTTGACGTTTGAATCATCTTCTTGTTGTCTCCCCATGAATAGGAGATGTCATGGACTCGTGTTCCAAGGTATCGGAATGAGTGACGTAGATCAACGATTTGCTCGATGCAAGTTCTTCCTGCAACAAATTCAGCTCCAAAGGTGGCTGTTTCCGTAGTAGCTTGTTTCTTTGAGAACCACATCATAGGAGTCTTGTTCGCAAAGTGAAGGATGCCAGTTACAGCCTTACCACTGAGAATATCATGCATGAGATTTGCATCATAGAAGTGTGTTAACACTTCTGTCTTCCCAAGTGGTGCAGGAGCATCATCGGGTAACTCTTCAGAATGCTCCCCATAGACGGTGTTGGACCAATCGATGGTGTCTGGTTTAGTCAATATAAAATCTGGGGATTCCACATGGAACCTGATTTTAAAATGTCTAAACTTGGAGATATATCCGTAGATACGTTTGGCACAATCAAGGTGTCCGTCCCGTGGTTGAGCTCTGAAACTCGAGAGTGTCATCACGGCTGTTTGAACATCAAATCGTCCAATGGCGATGATCCATTGGAGTGAACCGATCATGCTTTGGTATTTCTGTATACCAGTTTCCTCGAGAAAAGCCGAGGAGTCCAATTTGGGATGGTTGTTTTCCGCAATGGGTGACTGGAACCTGGTGTTAGGTTTGCATCTGAACATTTGTTCATACGATGCTTCCATCTTTTTGATGAACTTGATGGGATTCATACAAAGAACACCGTGTGCATCTCGCTCAAATCCACAACCTAGGTGAAAGTTCATAGGTCCGGATCCCTTCAGTTTGAAGTTGTATGGCTCCGACTGTAGTATTTCCAGGAAAGAATTGGGATCTGCCATGCAAAGACATAGATCATCGACATATGTGCATATGAGTTCATATACACGTTCCCCATGCTTGTTCATTCTAGGCTTGAGGAAGATTTCTGGTTCTGCGCGGGATCTTTCGAAGCCGAGGTCAATAAGGCAAGCTGCTAGTAAATCACCAAAGCACTTGCCCGAAGATCTGAGGCCATATAGGGCTTTGTAGATGATCAATAGGTGACCTTCTAGTGATCCGGATTCGGGACCTGCCTTGATGCAGACTTTCTTGCAAGTAACTGCTTCAAGGTAAGCATTACCTATATCGATACCCCATGCTTCTAGGCTGTTCAGTTTGGCTAGGAACAGACACATACGTAGACCGCGGAGAGATACGACACCGGCATAGACACTGTGGATGGGGGCCTCAGTGAGATTACCGTTTGCAACAAGACAAGCCTTGTGTCTACCGTTGTGTTTGACAGCATATATCATGTGTACCTTGATCTGTTGGAACCCGGTTGGGATGGAGCTTGCCTTGTACACACCTTTGTCAATGAATGTATTGTATTCATTGAGCTGTTCCATTTCCAGAGTGGCGTCTTCCCATTTGTGGTTTTCGTTGGCTTGATCAAATTGGAAAGCTTCTTCATGGTTACGAGGTACCTTGAATCCATATTAGTACTGTGGGGTGGTACGGAAAGACCGAAGTTTGGCTTGATGCACGAGTCGATCAAGTTTCTTGGTTCGTCGTGCTAGATTGGTGATTCGTTTGAGACGTTTCCAACCTGGGAGGTCAAGCAAGTTGTTGTCTTTCCCATATTTGGCAACGGTAACAGGATCATCAGCTGCAATGTTGGCTAATGGTTCATATGTCTGTTCCATATTTTCCCATTCAATCCAAAGGTTATACTTGGAACCTTTGTATTGAGGGTGCTTGTTATCCAGTGGACCTTGGTGTCCTAGGATTTGGCAAAATGACCAAAGTGTTCCATTTTCTTGGGTCGAATCACGGTGGATGTAATTCATGACATCATTGTATGCAATGATATCGGCAAGTTTGTCATCAGAGTGCTTGCACTTGAATTTGATGAAGTCGTTATTGCGTTCAAGACTGTCTTCTACATTGACGATGGTAAGACGCTTTCGAGTACCATCGGGGTTGGTTACAAGGAAAGATCTTCCTTGTAGATCGGCAATTGGGACCGTAGGAATGGTAAGGGATTTACCATCATTGTCAAATTGTGCATTGCCTTCTTCATCGGTAACAACTACCTGTGATGGGTCTACTGAAGGAGTAGCGGGGTTGGTGTGTGGAGTTGTGACGTCACTAACATCAAAGTATGCTAGCTCCGGTGGATCAAAATCATCTTCAGTAAGGAGAACGCCATCGGATGTCTTGCTGCAGATGTGTGTCATAGGAGGACCATCAAAACTCTCCACATAGTTGTTAGGGAGTGGAGAAGGGGACCAGCTTGGGCTGTCATCGACCTTCTTATATAGAAAGCTCGGTAACGAGGGGTGGGCGGGTGGTTTGAGAATAACCTGATTACCAGATGCGGGAGGTGTTGTACCTGGTTGCTCGGGAGGTACAGACAGCGTGGTGTCGTCATGTTCCGCAGGAGTGTTGAGGCTTCGGTTGGTGTCGGAGTCAGTGGTTGAGATACCAAGAGTAGGAGTAGCTGGGACGTCCTGTGGTGTAGTATCTGCAGTGGGACTATTCGTAGTGGTATGCTCCCCATGTTTCGTGAGTGTAGGAGCGTCACCAGTGGCATACAATGGGGGTAAGGAATCCTTGGCCTTACGCCATTTGATGAAGCCGTCATCTGTAAAGAGGCCAGCTTGTTTGTTGCGTGACTCAGGTGTAAGAGCAGAGCGTACACCAGAACGGTCAAGCAATTTGTTGGTGACTGGATCCCAGATGCGGAAACAAAGTCCATTGCCAACATGTTTGGCAATGCCTACGAAATGACCAAGGCGTTTGGTAGACTGGGTACCAAAAGGGGAGTCATTAGTCTTGAAATAAACAGGTTCAAACCAGAAGAAACTGGTGTACGCGCTTATATTGCCAAGTGTACCGGTAGCAATGAAGACCGGTTGTTTGTCCGACAGAGTAGAATCAGAAATAACATTGAGGAGTCCGGCGACGTATGTCATGCACAACAACCAGAGATGCGGCGGTGTGCCTGTATGGTCCATGACGCGATTGACAATACGCTTAAAGGTTTGATATTGCCGTTCAAATTGATTCTGGTGTTGGTGATAGGGTTCACTTTGCCAGAGTCCAATCCATAACATTTTGAGATAATCGGTGACCCTCTTACTACTAGATTGGTAGTTCCCATGATCACATAGGAGGCGAAGAGGTCTACCCCATTTTCAAACGGAATTCTGAAAGCATGATAGAAAGTCGCCGGTGGTGCGCATTTCTTCAACATGTATGATATGAGACTTAGGACCAAAGAAAATCTGGGCAAGTTTGGAACCGCCATCAATCGCTGGGACATCGGAATAGACAGCATCAGACAAGACGTCGTCATTGAATGGTCAAACGTTCATAGCTGGCTGGGGGGAATGAAAACGTTTGAAAATGTTACCATCAGGGCTAACCGCTAACGAACCATATTGTGTTGAATTGTCAAAGGTAGCTTTGATGTGATCTGTAGAAACCCAGCAAAAGAAAAGTTTCAGAGATAAGTAATCATGTTCATTGGGATAGCGTTCACGGGGTGTGGTTGCAATACGTGTAGCATCACTAGCAGTACAATCTGTGGGAAAGGCAGTGACCGTCTCAGAGATTGGAGGGGGAATACAGCATCCAAGGCGCTCATGATGAACGTAGTCGGTAGGTGTAAGCCAGAATGAGCGGTCGTTGGTTCCATGATCATCAATAGGGAGAAAGGGAGATCGAGTGCAGTGACTGGAGTACGAACTGAGAGACGTAACCGTGGATGAGCCAGGAGATACGGAGATATCTAACCCTTCAAGACAACGTGGGTTTCTGTATTCGCCGTATTCGGGATATGGAAGTTGTTGCGACTGAGGAGGATATTTCTGAAGAAAGTGTTCATCTTTGGCACTGATTGTGGTATCGAGGACGGATGGGTCCCAGTGCTTATCGGATGTCATGATAACATGTGGAAGCGTGTCAAATTCAATAGTCGTGTACTTTTGCATGGCAAGGTATGGTAAACCATGTCGAATGCTGAGAGGCAGTGCATATCCATTGGAGGTGGTGATTACCTGTCCACCGCCTGCTTTGATGGATGTGTCATCTACATTGGAGAAATATGCTTCCATCTGGCCGGAGGACAAAATAGAGGGGTGTCGACCTGTATATGCACATTCATTGAAAATGAGGATGATAGGACCTCTATTCGAAACGGAATAGGCGCCGCATGTTGCAATGGGAATATTCTGCACTTGGTGATTGTTGATGCCTGTGACATTGACATATCGTGGCGGAATATCTTTGGAGATGAGGCATGCATCATTACCTATGATACAACCATTTGCACCGCAGTCAACCATAGCGAAGCCGGGATTGGTGACCGTAGCTTTGTGAGCATGGTAGGTGTACGATGGTATTTGATTATCATGTGGGAAGGTCAGATCATCGTCGGGGTTATACCATTGATGAAAATTGACGGAATAAGAGGATGTTCCCACAGGTATCTGGGTATCGCCGTCCTTTTTGTACCGAATGTCAGGATTCTCAGAGAGGAATCTTGCGGGATGTGCAGGCGACACGGAAGACTTGAGGGGTCTTTGGTCCTTGGAGGAAGAAGTCTGAGACTTGTATACACCAAGTGATGCATAGAAGACACCTCTACGGTCATTTTCCACAGCGGTGTGGAGGTCTGCTGAGGCATTGGTATGTGCATCTCCGCTCGAGATATCATCTTCAAGGAATGAGACGGAATGCCCATGTGTGTATGCCTTCTGGGTGATGGGTTTGACAGCATTGGGATCCGGCTGATCATCTGGGAGAAATTTGCGCCGTAATGATGCGACCACTATTTTCTTGCCTTCCGGGGAAAAATTCAGCCAACTCTTCATGTCTTGACGTGATAGGGCCTTCCATATGCCAGTGGGCAAGCGTGTGGTAGGGTCAGGTGAACGTCCAGCCTTGAATACCGCATAGTCTTGGTAGTCACCTTCGAATTTGATAGGGAGAGCATAGTCGTCATGGTTTTGGCCTTGTCCAGATGAGAAGCCGTGTACATGTGCACGTACTGTGGACTTCGGGGCCGACATTGCGGACTGAGAATCGAGTCGAGTTGCTTCAAGTAGGAGCGTGATTTTGAGTTTGTGGATAGCAGCTGCCTCAGCGACTGCATCTGTCACGGTACTATTCGTGCCGCCTGGATCCTTGACTTTGGCAAACTGTTCACTTAGCTGAAAGCTGGAATAGCATGCCTGACATAATGCTGATTTTGCAGTATGGTACTCAAGGGGCTTGTTGGGAGGACAAAGCTTGTTGAGGTGATTCAATTCTTCAAACCAATGTGTGATAAACTTCACTTTAGATTCTTTCCAGTTGCTGAGATTCAACTTCAGCAAAGCTTGCAATTGAGTCGAGTTGTCATATACTTTGGCTTTTGATTTGCTGTGAAGGCTCACAAAATCAAAATATGCTTGACGTCCATTGCGTGTGAGGGAATGGCTGTGAACGCATGACGCGGATAAGTCACTTTTGAAGACTTCCAACATAAGAACCCAGAAGAAGGCACACTGTTTGACAAAGAGGTCACGTGTATAGCCATGTAGTGCAGCAGGAGGCCAAGTTTCATCAAGGAATGTTTCGGTGTCAATGTCGTATGCCTCGAGTTTAGCCTTGAAACCCACGAGCCAATGTTCGAATCTTGAGTCATTCGTGAGGGGCGTGAAAGACTTTTCATCCCGTGATTTTCGACACCAAGATTCGTACTTCACTTGCTGAGGTGACTTTTTATTGGTTCCCGGGGGAGGAGCTGGGGGATTCAGGACAGATTCACTCTGAAGGCGCAGAGCGCGTCCCATACGGAAGGTTCTGAAGTCTTCATACGTATATGACATTACAACCTTCCAATTCTTCTTGTTCTTGCGCAGGTCATTCAAGAATTCCGCAAGTGCTTCTATGGTCCGTTGGATGGACCGATGGAGATGGGTTGGTAGTCCACTTTGAGTGTAGGTAAGCTCACGGGAAAAATCAGGCTCAATGAGTGCGTTGAGAAAGGTCGGCCACTCGCATAATCCTCCCTCTCGGAGAGCTTCACACAGATTGTTATTTTCTTCCTTTGATATACGGAATATGGTTATGAGTATCATCTTCATATGGGCACCAAAACTAGGAAAACTGGTTACAGTGGCGGCGGTGCCATCTCCAGTGCTGTTCCCACCACCGAATGGATTGGCGGGCATGTTCAGTCTTGATGATGATTCCGATTTGTTGGAGGAATCGCGTGGTGAAAGGAAACTGCTCCGTAGACGATTTGCGATTGACATATGCCAGCGTAGGGATTGTGTTCAATTTCGTCCCTGTTCTTTGTGTGCAAGCCACCTTGGAGCTTGCGACTGTTAATCTATTATTTTCCTTCTGAATCCGATCCGTTGAGAGTCTGATTCAAAGGCTTCTGAAGAACAGCAACGCTGCGTTAGTGTGTTAGTAGACGAACGATTGTACTCTACACGTGACAATTGTGATTGGATACTTTCGACAACAGATAATCGGACTACAGGCAAGACTATGGAAACGCCAGATCTCTTCTTGCTGTGAACTTATTCAGATACAGCGAGACAGACCTTAGTAATGTAGATTACAGGTAGTTGGTAGCAACTAGTGTGTGAATTTTGGGATATAAATCAGTTGAATGTTAAAAGTATGAGATAAAGTGAAATCTTGCCAAAATGCAAGATATCTCTTTTATTGAGGTGAATACGTTGCAACTGCTGTTGCGTAATGATGAGGTTACTCGCTGATTATTTCCATACATGCACTGGTCGTTGACCGTATATATCTGTGTGTGTGTATATATATATATATATATTGTGTGAGGATCACACGCCAACGGTTTTCTTCTCTTGTTCCGTTAGGAAGACTCCATGATATGTTTATCATTAAGATCAGGAATTGCTCCCGTAGCTCGTGTGATACTTTATAAAATCAGAGTTTGCTCACCGAAGAACAATGGCAATATTATAAAACAGAGATTGCTCACCGTCAATGCGCGATGGGAATTGATGCTCCGTGGGAATCGATTACTTTGGTTGATACGGGACTCATTGATTCGTAGGAATAGAATATCTACCATCAGGTAGCTTTGGTACTTCTGGGCACGAAAGGAATTTAATATCGAAGGGCAAAATGTGAAAGTCGAAAGGATGCGGTCGGAAGGACGATTAAAAGGACGATCGAAAGGATAAGAGGAAGAAACGTTCAAGGCCAAAATGTTGAAAGGAAGGAAGAAACAGAAGTCTTTCATTCAAACATCACATCAATGGCAGCAGCAGCAACAGCAGCAGCAACAGCAGTAGCAACAGCAGTAGCAACAGCAGTAGCAACAGCAGTAGCAACAACAACAAATTACAACAAATTGACGGCGATAGAGCAAGAGCAACAGCGGCAAGCGGCAACAGGAACAAGTGGTGACTGGAATTAGCAACAGCAATTGGCAAAAGCAAGCGGCAAAAGCGAGAGCGAGAGCAACATTGAGCAACAACAGCAGCAACATGACAAAGGAATGCAAGTGAGTGACAGTGATGGATGGCAATTTGTTTGAGATTCTATTGGTTTCTGATCTATCTTTCTTTTATTTTTATTACGAAACAAGGGAGGAACATATTGGAACAATGGATCGGAACAATGATCATCGGAACACAAATAATTGTTCATGTAGGTTTGCATGTACATTCTGTTATTCTTTTGTTGTTATCATTTACTCTACTACATCAATAGATACTTACCTCATTTTGCCCCCAATTATTATATATTGTTATAGGATACTACAATAGTCAAAGCGGCGACACCAATAGCAACCACAGCGATCCGCAAACGCGACCGGGCGGCAATGACCAAATGGCAACAACGACGGTACTGCAACAAGCGGACACCATCAGAACAGCAACAAACGGACAGAACGGCAACACGCAGACAGAACGGCAACAACGACCGGACGGCAACAAGCGGACAGAACAGCAACAACAACTAGTACCAGATGGCAACAACGACCGGACGGCAACAACAACCATACTGCAACAAGCAGACAGAACAACAACATCTTCTTTTCTGATCCAAGACCAAACACAGGTTAATTAAAAACGCCGACGCCGACACCAAGTCGACTCCAAGCTGACGAACGTTCCGGACAACAAGCAGACAGAACGGCAACATCTTCTTTTCTGATCCACGACCAAGCCCAGGTTAATTAAAATCGCCAAAGCCGACTCCAAGCCAATGAACGTTCCGGAAAACATTTATGACCAAAATCGACGGACCATTCAATTGACGCCGTCATCGCCGGTTAATTACATCGATCGACCACACATGCGACGGCGCTCCACATGGAGGAGGACGCCGGACCACCAATCGACCAATGCCATTGGACACTGGTGCAATGCTGGGATTGAAAGCAGCAACAAAGCAACTTGCATCAAGAGCAACGAAGCAAAGAGCACAGAGAAAACATCAATGGAGAAGTAAACAGAGAATGTCTTCGCCGTTGCCGGCAAGCCATGAAACTTAGAACCTCTTGTCTCAGATAAACCAAACAAGAAGAAGAAAAGGAATAGGCAGGGTATAGTTGGAGAGAAGAAATATCCATTGGCAGAGGCTTTGTCTATTGATAATTTTGAGACAGCAGACAGTACGGATGATCAGCATATTCTAGCGTTTGATGATTCTGAACCATCATTGCGCATTTTTGCAAAAGTTTCAGAAATTTTGTAAAACGTCACTTGGCTACAAAGAAAAATATCAACCTTTTAAGAAAATTTGCTCCAGAAATTGTTCAAGCTAAAGCAGAAGTTGTCAGAGGAAAGAAGTGTGGTAGTATCAATGATGGCTATGTTATTATTGGAATTTGCCTGGAGAGATTGTCATCCGAAAATGGTGTGTATGCCTTAAAAAAATGTGGAACCAAGCATGAAACTAGAGCTTGAAGAGACAGCAGCGCACATTGTGAAGCATATGCATCAGAGGTTAACTCATGTGACAAGATTTTTTTGACTGTGGAATGACTGTGTTGTCTGAGGTTATTCATCGTACAACACTAAATACCATTGGGCAGCAAGCAACAGCATTTTTGATTGGTCGCAATTATCATTCACGATGCCATATTGCTGAGGATATGCATTATACTCGTTTAACAGTTATTGCTCCATCAGATGTATCTGCTGAGGAGGTGATCTATTATTTTGTTTTCCCCATGTACCGAATAAAAGTGCCGTTGCAATCTGGGAACACATTACTGTTTAACCCATCCGTGTATCAGAGCTGTTTGAATCCCAAATTTGACTATTGTTATATAATGTCGGCCTACGTATCTTGCAAAACTGTGTTAAGAAGAAGTCATCCTCTATAACAATATTAAACAATAATTTAATTAGCCTTTGCGGCCTTCTTGTTGGTCATGCTCTAGCTGTTGCTCTTGAAAAGAAAAAAGACAACTGACTTCCGAATCATCATCTCGGAGGTCACCACCATGGGATTCTAGAGCTAACTCACTGTACAGGGCCCCCTAGCGGTCAATGGTGGTGGGTCAGTAATGGTAGATGGGCCCCCTATCTGGCTTTCCTATTCACCAGCAACCAATAGTCTATACGAGCACCCTTTTGGAGGAATTACGAGGAGCTGGCCAACATGGGGGAGGAAATCTTCGATAAGTGTTCAATGTTACATGTCCATATACAACAATTAGGGTGTTACTCTTAACTTTCCATTCTTCTAAGTTTTTATTTCAGGCAAAACATGGCCTTTGAGTTGGGTTCGGTGTGTTTATTGTCTTTGATGAGTTTGGTTGGTTTGGTGTCTTTGTTGGTTCATTGTCATCTTCTTCTTTGGGATCGGCGTCTTCTTCTTTGGGTTCGTCATCTTTGTTGGGTGTGACAAGTAGGACAAGTTGATGTCTTCTTTGGTGGTCTGGTGTCTTCTTTGGGGGTTTGTACTTGTCACAGCATATTTAACAGAGCTTGCCTCCACCCCCCGCCAGAAACGGAGCAGGAGCAGTCATGCCGCCAGATCGTTAGTCTCCTGCTTGGACCTAGCTTGTTGGTTGAGTGACTAGGGGATTGCCTCAGCCAAGACATCCACAAACCCAGTGGCTGTGTCGCCATTACACGCATGGGTGTTGCTGGTGCCCTTGATGTAATGACATTGTTATTGGTCATAAACTAGTGTTTGTGGATCCAACTCAAACTAATCTGGGATGTAGTGGTTGTGCCCTAAAACCATAGCCGTGCCAACATGAGAGTGCAAGCACTCGTCTGTTGGATCAACACGACGCCCCATATTCAACAACCAACCTGTCATTGGAAGCTACAAGTAAGAATTTCCATCCTAACAAACTTTACCAAAATTGTGCAGAATGAACAATATGTACTATGATATGTTCCCTACCCATTACAATGAAGACCATGAAAGACAGGTGACTATATTTCCATCACACACTTAAGGTTATGAATAATGAGTTACAAAATGATATGATGTGATTGGATAGTTGTTTTTGTTTTGTTGAACATAATTGTAATCAGAAGAACCATAGAAAATGTCAATGCTGCATTTTTCTTTTGCTTTGCATTCCAAAATCTTCACCAATATCTGAGTAGTTAAAATTCATGATGCATATCACAACAACACCAAGCCATCAAACAATTCCAATCCATTGAACTGTTTTGATCAACCAATTTTCAACACAATATCATGCAACATTTTATTAACACGACATCACAAATATTCTACTGCCGTGGGTGTATTTCCCAAGGCATGCACTCAAAGAAATTCAAAGGGTACAGATGCTGTTGGTCAAAAACACACGTACCCTACTTACGTACATTCTACAGGAGTTATATCCAATCTACACTTGAAAAGTTACTTATACTCCTCCAGAGATAAAATTGACTTCAAGTATCCAGACATTTAGGTCATATCATGTGTTCTCTGTCTTATGACGAATTACACATGATCGACGACCGGTTTTTGACATCCCTACATACAACACGAATAACACAGGGATACCGGTCCAATACAGTAAAATACACAGTAAAAGTAAGAGCCTCTCTCTGAGCTCACATCTCTTTAAATTTCAATTATCCAATACCTTACGGTCGATTTTTAGAAGTAACAACAGGTTATAGAGCCCTTATAACTCGCGCTGTTGAGCGTATACTTTAAGAGCCTATCTCCGCCCGATCAGCACCTCCACTGACCGGTTACAGCCAGAGGACATTGCTGTTGAGCGATAGGCCTTCCCCCCAATTGAATCTTCTGCTCCAGTTCAATCGCTTTCTACGATTCGTTTCATACGATTCAATCCCTTGGTCGGCGTTTGTAAGTCAGACATGAATCCCCTCCAATTCCATTCGTTTCTACGACAGCGTTCTCTTTGAGATTCTTTGATTGCATCCTACAATCCTTTGTGCCTTCCATTCCGCTCCATAATCAATCAACCGTCCTCGACGCTGATCAATCGTCCTCGATGCCGTTCGCTTGACTTCTACCATCAATCAGTCGTCTTCGATGCCGATCTTTGCTCGCTCCCATACGTAGCATCTTCTCCCTACCAAGTCAGAAATGAATTCCATCTGTGATATCCAATACGCTTCATCCAAGCACATCTCTTCTTCCCTCCGATTTTGGATTCCGCTATGATCGATTCCTTCGACTCCGATTGTTTCCAACTCCGATTAACCCTCTCATTGATTTACGATTGGTTCGATTCTATGATTACAATCATCTGATTTGATATCCAAGCCCATACTTAAGTTTTTTCGAGTTCTACAAGATGGAGAACTGACTTGTAATTCAACGCTCCTTCACTAAGTGTTGAATCAAGGGGTGTGCTGTCGGTCAAAAACACACGTACCCTACTTACGTACATTCTACAGGAGTTATATCCAATCTACACTTGAAAAGTTACTTATACTCCTCCAGAGATAAAATTGACTTCAAGTATCCAGACATTTAGGTCATATCATGTGTTCTCTGTCTTATGACGAATTACACATGATCGACGACCGGTTTTTGAAATCCCTACATACAACACGAATAACACAGGGATACCGGTCCAATACAGTACAATACACAGTAAAAATAAGAGCCTCTCTCTGAGCTCACATCTCTTTAAATTTCAATTATCCAATACCTTACGGTCGATTTTTAGAGTAACAACAACAGATCTGAATCAACCACAGACCGGACCTTCACATATGTCTCACGAGGTCTAAAATACCATATACATCAAAAATTAATATGCCTTGATCACTACCACCAGCACCACAATCTTATCAGAAATGGAACTATCTATGATTTTGCCTCATCTGTAAAGCAACCACCCAGCATACCTCATGTTTGTCATTATCTGTTGCAGTATGGTCTGACAATGACTGGGAACGGGCCTACCATCACACCTTCATTTAGTAACAACAACTCATCTTCCGCTTCTGCATCCAAACAAAATCTACACTCTACACTGAACAGACAGGTTATATATGATGTATCTCTTCCACCAATGAATAGAGAGGCAATCCAATCTCATATGCTTGCTTCCCAAGGAAATGATGTTGGTACTTTCCCAAACCCTGAACTTGATTCTGATAATGATCCTGACAATGATGATGATGACGACAACAACAATTCCAACAATGATGACAAGAAAGACCACAAAAATTCTGACAACTATGAAAATTACAACATTGATTCTGACATAGATTCCAACAAAAATCCCGACAATTCAAATAAGTTTGAATTTGATCCATCACCTGATCCACAATTACCGATCAATGACGTCATCAATATTAACAAAACAGAGATAGCATTCCGCAAACATGTTGCTGCCTTGCCTTGTTCCCAGCTTATTGCAGAAATTAATCTCATGAACATAATGACAAAGCATAAGTTACCACTGAACACAATTGGTAGCAACTGCTTCATTGAGCAACAGATAGAAGTAATCAAGGTCCATCATTAGTATGGAGGAATTCCTAAAACACAGAGGACTCACAATTGGTGGGTTGAATTATCTCCTGAAGACTGTTATTTATTTTCTAAACTGTATAAATTATATGTGCTTGAGGAAAGGAAAGGGGACCAAGATGATTACGAATCATCTTTTTTTCATCTTGTTGAGTACATAAAGCTGTGGAGCATTCCATCAGGTTGGGGCTCAGCACCAAGTGAAAGTCATCACAAGACAGAAATCAAGGCATGATCAACTACGCAAGAAGGCAATGCTGCCACACTAATCAATCAAGCTGCAAATAGAAAGTAAGAAAGGGAAATTAGTATTTGGGCAGCTACATATAAATACAAGATAAGTTGCAGTGAAGGTTCAACAAGCACAGGCTGGGCTCATCCTGAAATTGCTGGTTCCTTCTTCCAAATAATGAGATCCAATGCTAACGCGGGTACTGGTTGTATGAAATGGCTAAGACGATCCAACAAAAACAAACCATTTTTCTCAGATATCATATTGGACTTTGTGTGTCAATCTGTACTTCCATTATTAAAAGATTCATCTTGTGTCCGTGGTTTTACAGAACATAACAGATTTGACAACACATTCCAAAAAAATTATTATTTCGATGTCATCCTTCCTATCGTTCTGACAGCTCTCAGTTAAAATCAGTTTGGTTTGACTGGGCTCTATTTGCTCTAGACAGAACATATATTCCTTGCCAGATTCTCTGTTTTTTGGAACTGGATAACTTGAACAATACCTCATCCATGGTGCAGGAGTACAGAATAGGAGCTGAGGGAATTTATGCTGTGGTTCAAAGCTTTGAAGAACGACCTGCTCCATCAATGTCAAGGTTTGCACAACATAGAACCCTGATCAACAAGTTATATCTTTTTAATGTTGATACAATTCTCTCAGATGTGGCAGTAGTGCCTGAATTGGATTTGAATGGCATTACAACCACTCAGTTTTTAGTAGTTTCAAATCGAAGTTCTTGGTTGAATGATTTTTTACAATTTTTTTTGTTAATGAGCGGAACTATATATGCATCTCTCTATGAGGCTTGCAGCCTCAATGATACATCATAATAAAATGATAATGAATTTTATTACAAAACAACAACTGGAACAGAAAAATGAGTGAAACAGAACAATGATGAAAAGGACAAAACAACGAAGGAAATGGAACAATGAAACAAAACAATGAAACGGAACAACTGAAATGACGAACAAGGACGAATCCATGTCAAAATGAGGAGGACGCCGGAAGTAAGTGACAATGACAACAATTTGAGGAGCCTTGTATTTGTTTCTGATCTTTCTTTCTTTTATTTTTATTTTTCAGGAACAATGGGCAGAAAAATGAAAACAGAACAACAAAAACGGAACAATGAAAAGAGAACAACAAAAATGAAACAACAAAAACGGAGCAACAAAAATGGCACAACGGAACAACAAAATGATGAAACAAAAATAGCCAGAGCAGCAAGGAGTGAGAGAAACAGTTTGTTCTACCATCAGTAGGCTTATGCATGGTTTTTGTACTGGATAATCATTGTGCTACTTTTATTGTGTACACTCACAGTACTTGTACATCGTAACAAAAAATAATACATACACATGAAAGGCAATCATTAATCATTTTTTAAAATTCAAGTCAGTCAAAAATGCGAGTCCCAGGAAATTGCTGGAATGGTACATTGGATGCTTGTCACAGAAGGGAAATGCATAAAATTAGAGCTAAAAAAATCTCATGCGCAAGAGCTCAAGAAAATAATAAAAAAGGTGCGTATTCCCAAAAACAACCTTGAGAAGGGTCGCGAGGGGTGCAGAAACAGGTCTCAGATGAGGGTCTATACTACTTAAAGGAGCTGAGGTATGGGTCTTTGTGGAAAACTATAGTACTACTACCATTGCCTGCAGAATCTACATTTTACAGAGATTCTTCCTCCTCCCCGCATTTGCATCGGCTGGTTCTCGAGTTGTGAAAGCTGGAAATGGATGGCATTGCATCATCCACTATAGTACATGGTTCTTGGATAGGAGGGAGTGCTTCTGATCCTGGGGCCTGGTTGGTGACTTATCCATGATCAAGCAATATCATACAGAGGCCTACTATGCCAATGTCCCTTGCTTGGTGCAATGGTTCTTGTATCTGTGAAGGCAGCAGCACTGAATCATAGCAAGTGTGGTTGGAGGAAAGCTTTGCATTGAACCATGTGGAAAGCCTATCTGAAGGCATAAGAATGTTATTTTAAACTACCAACAGGAATCTAGGAATTACAGTTGTTGATGGCAACACTTCATTGATGTTGGGCCTGCCTCCTGGACTCCTCCTCCTCTTCTTCCTCCAGCATCACATATGACGAAGTGAATGCTGGTGCTGGTGCTGAAGGGGGGGGGGGGGGGCATTTCACTCGTAGCACAATTATATCACGGGAGATTTTACTGGCAGTGGAAGGAAGCATGCAGGGTCTAATGGTTGCTTTTACAGCACCATGGCCACGGAAAACAGTGGGAGACAGGCTAGTTTAGTAGCATGACGATTACTGGTTGCGAAAAAAGGCCCGGTCAATTCTCCTGAACCCAATTGTTTCCCATGATTGTACCGGTACGACACAGTAAATCTCACGAGTAATACTAGTTTTGGGAAACGTGCGTGCAAACAAACCGAATTTTCTCCACGACCAAAATTTTGGCCGACCAAATGCACGATTGCGGCCCGGCTCACATACCGGTAGTGTACGGTACGACATAGTACCGTAGGGCACGACACCCTAATTACCGTAATTACCATCAAGAATGAATGAATGAACAAAAAATGAATAGAAGTAAATGACTCGACTCGTTCGTTCTATCGACTCCGCGGCTCAGCTCAGCTCACTCGACTCGATTGGAACGGCTCCCAACTCGACTCGTGGGTGAAAAACAGATGTCGACGAAATCAACGGATGCAACCGTCATTGGGAATAAAAAAATACGACTCTGTATAATTCAATTCACCGCCTATCGTTCCGAGGGCTATAATCCCTAAACAAATTTTGGATCCAGGCCCTAATTGCCCGCTGGGAGAGACCGCCAGATACTATCTACGGAGAAGTGATCGTACTGTGTTCGGATTGGATAGCAACGAATCACATAGAACGAAAAAATGTGCGACTGACTCCTGCAAAGAGAGAAATGCACATACACATCTTGCGTTTCGATCTCCCACGGCTCGTGAATGCGCGTGCTGGCTTGCGGTGCCGTGCGTTCTTGTCTTGGCTCGTGCCATTGGCACCGAGAAAAGCATGCCGGTACGGGTACGAGTATGGGTAATAATTACTCGTAGCTTAACGGGTTTCCCTCACACTCACACTCGCGCTAACTCTCATTCCTTCCTCCATCAGGAACAGTGCGTTTCAAATACGAGTAAATAATTACTGTACCGGTACGAGTACGGTAATTACGAATCGTTCGTAGTACTATTCCTGTTTGCGCGAATGACGGGTTGATCGTCTTTTTTGAAGCACCGATTTTTCGTCACGAGACTTGACAGTCTCCCACCGACGGATCGATTTTCCCTCCCAAGGCAATCGTCCGAAACTACCTGTAGTCACATCAATCCACCCGGAGTACGAGTAGTACGAGCCTGTACGGTAGGGTGTTGCATCCACAATATACACTGCTAGGTGGAAGCCGTCCGCGGATTAGTGATTCACTGAAGCAAGCTGTTGTCAACGTCGTCATCTTTGTCGTTCCGTTATCTTACCGGCACGATCGATTCGAAGGAAAACAATTCGATTCAACGAAGCACCGATCACGAATTGAATCGAACTGAACTGCATGGCACCGGAACAGCAAGAAGAAGAAGAAGAAGAAGAAGGAACAGACAATAATCATCGATAGAAGCATTCACCTGCGCCGCGAGAATACGAAGAGCAAGGCGAACGATCCTTTGAATCGGAGTGCATTGTTGATCCCTTCGCAGTGAACAGCTGGTTTCATTGGTTCAATACACTCCGCACTACGCACTACGCACTTCGAACCGCCCCGAGAAGCACCGTAACCAACAGCAACAGCAACAGCAAGCAACAACCCGCAGTTGCCTGTCCTTGTCGTGTAGTAGTAGCAGGATGAATCACAATCACAATCACAGTTACAATCACAGCACCCCCGAAAAAGAAACCACCGGCAGTGGTTCCGGTTCTCCCCTGTCCATCATCACGCAGTGGCAAAAGGACGCAAAGGGAGCCGTCGAGGATGCGTACGCGAACTACGTCCTAGGCGACGACACGGGAGAGTCGGCACGGCTCGTCTTGGTAGCAAATCCGGCGGACGATCTCGCTCTGCTGGAAAACACGGGACATGGAAAGCATCCCCCGCACGTGTTGCTCAACGATCCGGGGGGCAAACGGAGCAAGGCGAACCTTGGATCTCCCAACAACAACTACAACAACAATCTCTTGCTCTTTTCGCACCGAGAGTACTACACGGAAGCCAATCGACAGACCTCCATGCTTTTCGGAGGCCGCAAGACCCACAAGCACGATCCCCACGCCTCCAGTTTTGCCTCCTGTGGCGTCACGTTTGTGGAAATCAACGGACGGGCATACGTGCACGCCCTGGACGAAGACTCGAACGCGTATCGGTCGGGAATCCGGCCCAAGGACTGCATACAGTACGCCGCCGTCCTGGCCAAGGAGTGGGAAGATCCCTTTGGCGGAGACTTCGAGCCCATTTCGTCCCAGGCCCTGGATCGAGAAGATGCCGGGCAGCGGATCACCTTTGAGGAACTCAAGCGCGTCTTTTTGCAGGGATCGGGCATTCTCGGAGATTTGAATGTGAATCCCCATGCGCAGCATTCTTACCACAATTCAGCGGATCCGAACCTGGATCCACGGTCGGAACAGTATTACAACCGGCACCGATCGGCGTCCGGCAACGTGATCATGGGACCCCCCGGAAGTGCCTCCAACAACAACTATGCTCCGCCTCTCCCGACCACCATTCGGATCACCGCGAAGAATCCCTGCGGTGCCCTCCTGCACCAAGAGACGGACTTTGGAGACGAATCCATCGGCGGAAGCATCACCAACAAGCCATTGGGAGGCGGGCACGGACACGGACACGGACCTATTTCGGTACAGAGCGCCAGCTTCCACCACAACAACGCGACCGGTCCCTGCACTCCCAGCCCGGTGGTCCTGGTCTTTCGACGCACCCGGCAGAGACCCCCCAAGGCATGGAACGTCTGGCCCAATTATCGACTGGACGACGAGTGCGAAATGGCTAGCCACATCCTAGAATCCCTGACCACCACGAATGCGGTTGGAAGCAGCGCGGGCGCGTCGTCCTCGTCGCCCATTTCTCCGAGCCGGAGTCCCTCGCGGCGAAACCGCAGGAGCAACAGCTAGCTACAGCGCCTCGGCAGACGACGATGCGTCCACGATTTTTGACGACACCAGCACCGGATTTGATGTGCGCAGCCAGCATTCCAAGTCATCGTCGGCCCGGGTCTTGTTCAGCACCGACGGAAACGGCGGATTCGACGACGTCGGCAATGTCTCTCTGGATGCGGACGATGCCGGGGTTGAGGCATCGACACTCCGCGGCATGATTGCCAAGGCCGTCGGATTGGCCTTTGTGCGAACCAACAAGGTTGTCTTTGGGGTTTCCCTGTACGGAGGTTCCGGAATCGTCCTGGCCCGCTTGTCGGACGGAACCTGGTCATCGCCATCCTTTATCGGCATTGGCGGTGTCGGTTTGGGATTGCAGGTCGGACTGGAAGTCGCCAGCTATATCTTCATACTGCAAACGGCGGAAGCGCTGGAACATTTTTCTCGGGGAGGTTCCTTCACGCTCGGAGCAAACGTGGGGGCCGCCCTGGCCAACATGGGTCGCGAGGCCATCGGAGCGGCTTCGGTCTCGGGAGCACTGTGCGGAATCTCCCAGCCCACCCAGGCCGTCAAGGAAGACGAGTACAACTACGAAAACGACGAGGAAGACCTGGAATACGTGGTGGAAGGAACCGAAATCCCGGACGACGGAACCAAGGACACCAGCCGGCGCCTTTCGCGACGCCGGCACCGACGCCGCCGGGGAGATGCCACGTGCGCTCCCGCGGGCTGCCACCCTGTCGGCGGCAGCAGCGGCACCCGGAACCCGAACTCTCGCGTCCGGGGGTGCGTCGGCGAATGCACGGCAATGGCCGCCAATTCCGCCTCGGTCCTGGAGGAGGGAGCGGGGGGGCTCGCTCCCGTTGTCGCCTACGCCAAATCCGAGGGGCTCTACGTCGGCGTCTCTCTTGAGGGAAGCCGCATCTTTTCCCGACCGGAAGCCAATGCCCGGGCCTACAAATATTCGAGCTACAACCACAAGGCGGTCACGGCCCGGGACATTCTCACGGGAAAGATCGTCACGAGGCCGCCCGAGGCGGAACACCTCTACGCGCTCCTCCACGCTATCGAACTGGCCCACGAATGGACTTCGCTGCCGACGATTCCCAAGAGCCCGTGGCTGATGGGCGACGGGAACGACAGCAGCAGGAGCCGAAACAGCAGCAACAGCAGGAACCAAACGCACTCGGCAAAGAAGGGCTGGAATCAGCCCTGGGATTTCCAAGCGAAACCCTACGGTCCCGCCATTGAGGGAAGCGACGACGCAAATGCCAACGACAACTCCAACTCCGATGACAATTCTTTGGTCAAAGACCACAAGGAAGCTAAAGACCTGGAAAGATTTGCGGACAAATTCCGCGAATTCTTGTTTGGAGGCATCACCGTCACCCGGATTTCTTCCAACAAGCGAGAGCAACGGACGTTGTGGCTAAGCGCACCGGCGCTGGAAGACGCGGCGGCAATGTCGATGTCGATGTCAACCTCGGACGACACGGCAAAAGTCGCCAAGGCCGCTTCGGGTGCTTCGGCCACCGTCGAACGGGGCTCGATGCGTCTGGGATTTGTGTCCAAGCTCTATTCGGCCACGGCGCAGCGCAAGCACCTGAGCGCGTCCATCATCAACGACGTCAAGAACAGCGATGCCCACGGCGTGGCGGGCGCCGGAGGAGGCGATATGTCCGAAATGGAAGGAGACGAGCTGACCCTAGATTCGGCTCTGCTGGTAAGCTGCAGAAGAAAAATCCGAAAATCGTTTTTGTTGTATGTGTTAGTACCGGTATGATATGTCTGTGCTTGTCGCATGTAGAGGATGTGGCAGAGCTGTGATCGCGTGATTCGAGTTTTGCTTGCATTTCATGCGTGTTACTAACACTGCAATACTGTACATTGTTGATGTATGTTTCATTTTCATATTTAGGACAACCAATCTCTCTTGACCACGACTGGTACTCTTCAAGAAAGGGTAGAGCTGTCCAAGAAATTGTCGATGGATTTGGTGGATGCCGTATGCTTGACACAAAAAGCACCTCCGAATTTCCGTTTGTTAGATGCCACAGAACGCGACAGAGTTATCTGTTTGGAAGCCTCTGACAACACTCGACTCGTCTTTGTTGGAAAATCGGTGGAAGAAACCCGCATATTGTACTGCGGGTTGAAGATTCTTCTGGAAAAAGAGACGGCCCGAATGGGAATCCGTGGAGGACAACAAAGTAATTCCAGCAAACGGAACCGGGTTATTTTGAGCGCGTTGAAAAACGGCAAGACCTCCCCCTCCATGTTGTCGAAGTATCAGAGCCGACTGAAGCAGAACACTAACACGTCGGGCTATGCGAGCTCGGATGTCGATGACACCGATCAACCCTCGTACGATCCATCCGACTACTACAGCGCGACCATGACATCCGCGTATCGAGATTCCCTGCCCGAGGGATGGAAGTCTTGGGGACGTGTTCCCGGCCGATCCTATATGCGGGCTCAGTCAACCTCACCCGACGATGGGTACCCAACCTACGCCCATGGCCAATTGTTGATACGCGATGTTTGCAAGAATGTCATTATTCCTCTCCCCCTTCCCCTCTGCCGCGTGCTGCTGCTGGACAGTTCCTCGCCGGTTATTTCGAAATGGGAGACCGAGCGGGGAGATTCCGATTTCGAACGGACTCTGTGGACTTTCCCACCAGCAACTCCCCGGGAAATGGAGCAATTTCAATCCGAACACCAGTTGATCGCCTCGGGCAGTATGTGTGGTGCCCACCGCACCATATCCTACGAACGATACCGCAACGGTCAGCCGGTTCGTCTGTCCGAGACGCACATTGTCGATTCGGATGACTCCGACAAGTTGGCCTTCCAGGTCAATGAACGCTTGCCGAGGCGAGGGTTTTCCATCAAGGTGAAAATTTTGCTTCGAGCGGTCGACAACGGAAGTTCGTGCGAGGCAACCGTCTTGGGAGAGATCCGACCCGTTGGAAAGAACATGTCGGATCCCGCGGCCGTCCACAAGGCCCTGCTAAAGGTTCTCGAAGAATTGAGGTATCGATACGGGGCGGATTGCGCCGGTCTCATGGCAGGGTTCATGAGTGTTATTGAAAACATGCCCAAGGACGAAACCAAACGAAGCAGGCCATCAAGTCGTAGTAGCTCGGCCTCGTCGTGGAGGACGGGTTGGGAAGAGAAGAAGGAAAACGACGTAGGCAAGAAGAAAATCCTAGGGAAAACTAGCGTTGTCAAGTTTGAGGACGTCATGAACGCCGACGTCGGAATCGCCGACGTCCCAGATCCTCGATTTGCACAGGAAAGCAGACCAAGCAACAGAAGCGCGAATGACTATAAGACGCGGAAACTCAATACAAGAGTGACACCGGTCGATGATACCTTCAGAAGCCCCTCTGATCCAGTCACGATAGAAGTCAAACCCCTTCCGAAGATCAGGTTGAGCCTGATGCCATCCCCCCGAGAGGAAGACGAGGAAAACTTGGACGAAGAAGGGGAACCCAAATCGAAGCCCAAACCATCTTCTAGTAGCAAAAAATCCAAGTCGTCCTCGAAACGGTCCTTGTTGTCCAAAAAGAGGAGCAAAAGGAAAGAATGAAAGCAAAAAGATGTACGCGTGCCGCGAGAGGCAAACAGAAGAGCTGAGAAGGAAATATTTGCACTTGTTAACGTATGGACGAAAGTATCGTACCGTAGAGAGCACTATTTACGTGTTTGTAAAAAATATTAAAATATTATTTGATAGAATATATAGTTAAGAGAACGACCAAAGAGTCACCTGGTAACATAATTCAAACGTTTGTCACCGACGGCTTCTATTCACGTCTCAACATCTCTTATCGGTGTGCTTCGCCTATTCCTTGGTGTATAAGCTAATCCTACATCTCGCATCGATGTGTTCTGTTCCGCTCTGTTGAGTTTTGGAGTCAGATGGTGGAAGGAGTTTTGACGAAAAAAGTATACCAGGAAATACAAAGATGAGAAAATCTAGGTGTGAGTATGACCATGGAATTTATGGCTTATTGATGCCGTTTGGGATTAGAGTTGATATCCATCCATGATTATGTTAAGAATTATATTAGCATTCAAATTGCCTTGCTTTCCAATTATGCTTCTTCTTAGGCGGTGGTGTAACAAATGCAGAACCATTCATCACGAAATAATTGAGATTCCTAAATCTGGTTACTAGTCAATCCTTATAGTAGTACCCGTCTGAGCTTCCACCTGGCAGGTTCAAAGAGTTGAAGAAATCTTGGGGTACTTATGAATAAGAGGAGCTGGGTAGATAGGATTAATTTTAGTATCTTTCAAACCTTCACAGACTTATTTTCATTACAACATTTATTCTTTTATCCCTTAATTGGATATGGTGCGTATATGCACCTTATTTACCGATTTTGGAGGGTTTTTGGTAATCTTAAAATCAATTTCTAGATCAAACCAATAGCATATTCGTTATCTACGTAAAATCTTGGTCTAGAATGAACCAGTATCCCATAGGTCCTACAAGCTGAAACTTGGTCAGCAGCGAGCTTCGAAAGTTCTTGAAGGGGGAAAATTACACACGCTGCACCTTATAACACCCAAAAATGGTGAAATCATATACCAAGCCTTCCACAGGGCCTCCAACTGCAATCCAAGCACACCAACCTCTTCCTCTGCCACCTACAGATAATCCACAAGAAGTCCGGACTGATTCGTCCAATATTCAAGGAAATAAGGACACATCCTGTAATTTGGCATCGTTCCCTGAGGATGATTCCCTTCCCAACCTCACTAAAATTGGAGAGGTGACCACTGTGAGTGCTCTAACAGCAGGCCAAAGGTCCGGGTCTCTCCCTACTACTATTAGGGAGGATCAGCAAAAAGAACTGATCAATTTCTCCAAGGGGGGAGGAAAAACAAGGATCATGGTAAAGGACGATTTTCCTCAAAAAAAGAGAAAAATTGTGCTGCCGATGGGGCACACTCTACACCCCAGTCTGTCCCCACCCACTTCCATTTAAAGGCCACAGGAAGCCCCAAGCTTTGCAAGCTTGTTGGATTCACTAGGAGAAGCGAGTCGACTATTGAAAATCGATTTGAATCTAGATATGATACTGATGATGAAATTGGTCCATTTTATGATGCTGTGCAGGGTGAGGAGGAAGAGCGTGAGGAAGTCTTGATTATCCCTGAGCAGACAGCAGCCACTACTAGTACTATGACCGCCGCTACAGGGGATACAGACCCATCCCCGCCAGTTATCGAACCTAAGGAGAGCGCTCCAGCTCCAGTTGAACAAAAGCATGTCACCATCAATGATAGTGCCATTGACAGGATGCCAAGGAAAGATTTGCATGCAGAGCTCAAATCTAGAGGATGCCCTATCTATGGAACCAAAACAGTGCTACAAGAGCGGCTACGGGCTGCTCTACTGAAATGGCTTCCTACGGGACCTTTGGCTGTAGCTAGCAGGGGAGGGAGGATTGAAGCAGGCGCCCGGTAAGGGGGGAAAGAAGAAGACTACTACAAGGAAAGCAGCCAACTCGACCCTCCCCGTTGGCGCCTGCTGGAGGGAGCTTCTTCCACTTACCACAGCAGTGTCAGAGCCAGCAAATCCTTCATTTGGTGCAAAAGCAAGAGCTCCAACTGTCCCTGAAGAGTTTGCAGACTTCATCCCTATCAAGCATAATTTTGCAGAACAATTTGATGTCCCTGTGTTCCCAGGGAAAACTCAATCCTACACGTTTGAACGGAAGGGCAACCTAAAGAGAGACCAACAAGGTAACCCATTGACAGAGCAGCGAGTTCAAGAGAAGGGGGCTGTTGATCCAGAGTTTGCAAGGAAGCACAACCTACCTTCTAGTACCAAGCTGTATGAGTTCATTGAGCTGTTCTTTCCTTTGAAGAAGCAACAAGGGGGTGTAAATTCCTTCAGCTTTCAAGATGTGAGCTGAAGCAGGAGCTGGTGGTAGTCAGTACAAGGACTACAAGAACTTCACTGGAAGTGAATTGCGGCAACACTTTGGCTTCTATATCTTCCATGGACTATCCCCCTCACCTAGGATTGAAATGAAGTTCCGTCTTCAAATTGTTGATCCAGTAAATGGCAATGACTTCATTTATCAGAGTTTTGGCGCAAATGCAGAGCGGCGGCACAGGCACTTCAAAGCCTTTCTTGCTTGCCAAGGATCCAAGGATACTTCCACCCCTTAGGACGCGGTATCCTAACTGGAAGGTATGGCCGTTGCTCAAGTTTATGAACCACATGTTCTCCCAGTGCTGGCAACTTGGACCTGGCGTCTCAGTGGATGAGATGAATATGGGGTTCCAAGGCAAACACCCAGACAAGAAGCGGATCACTTATAAGAATGCTGGGGATGGCTTCCAAGCTGACGTGTTGTGCGACACTGGTTATTGCTATCAATTCTACATGAGGAATGATCCACCACCAGCCAGATACACTAATAAAGGTTTGTCTGCTCTTCACGCCTGGACAATGGCTCTCTTTGATACACTGAAGGATTGCTATCCCAGGGTCAGCATGGACAACTTATACAACTCTGTTCCATTCTGCCTGCACCACGTTCAATCACTCTTACAAGGTGCTGTGCCATGGAGTAACAAGGAAAGGTGGACGAAGATTGCCTGGGTGTGTGCTGCAGGAAGAAGTGACAAATCCAAAGCAGGCGCATGCTGTTTGGGGTGCGGTGAAGGCTACTATTCTTGAAGGTGACCCACTGTCCAAGAATATGATTGCTTCAAGTGTGTATGACACAAAGCCAGTCCACTACTTAAGTATGGTAGCATCAGTGATCAAGTGGATAGTGAAGGAAAAGCCTGTCTACAATGTGAACACAGGAAGGATTGAAAACCTCAGATTCCTTCGCATGAATTTTATTGATAAGTATAACAATGAAATAGGTGCTGTTGACATTGCAGATCAATTATGGGAGTCATATCAAGTTCAAACCTGCTGGTTGCGCAACAGGAAATGGTGGTGGGCCCTCATGTTTTGGGGGCTTGGAGTGTGTCTCACAAATGTCGATGTGTTATACTGGTCTGTGAATGAAGCAGAAGGAATCCCCTGAAAGAGTTTGATGTCTCAGTATGAATTCTGCAAGTCAATTGCTTTCTATTGGATCAATCCAGAGTCTGCTGTATCAAAAGCCACCAACAGCAGCACCTTCCACATCTCCAGGAAGCGCAAGCTTGAATCAATGGAGTTGTTCTCTACAGTCTCTAGCTTGTCATTTTCTTCAGGGCTATCAGGTGACTCGTCATCCGCTGCAGGTAGGTTTGCAAGGATGAATGACAAGTCCCTTTCACCAGATGGCTGCTTTGCAATCCGCTGTAATACAGCACTCTCACACTTGCCAGCTGCACCTACTGGCAACCGACCCAAGTGTGCACTGCATTGGTGGGCTGCTGGAGTGCAAAGACAACAGGATGTAGTACTCTGCAAGACCTGCAATGTTAACCTTTGCTTAGATTGTTACACCGCATTTCATACCAATGTTGATCTTATTGCAAGCAAAAAAAAAACACTCTGAACAGTTTAAAAGGGAGGCCTCCTCCAAGTAACAATTTGCAGGTTCTATGTTATTTCCACTCTTTACTTTAGTGTCGTCGCAGCAGCGGCGGCGGCATCCGCGTTGTTGTTGTTGTTGTTGTTGTTGTGTCCGGTTTTTGGGTTTTTGAATAATTTGTTACTAGTAATTTTTACATACAAAATAAGGTGCGTATATGCACCTTATTTTACTCCAATTAAGGGATCAACGTATTCCCAGCACTCCTCGTTGATACACTGTGATTACAGTAAGACTACGCGCGGATATAGTACTATGCAAAGAATTTAGCCACACCAGATCCAGATGTAAGGGGAACAATGGTATCCACATTTGAACAGAAGAAATTGACCAAACCTATGGAATCATCACCAGAAGAAGAAGAAGACCGCTACCAAACAATTGATCTAATCCTGGACTACATCAATGTCCTGCATGGCAAGCAGAACAATGAAGTAACAACTTTCCAAAGGAAGGGGATGTTTTTTAACACACACCCCAAGCCCAGGCAAGAATCATTCCTGCACTTGATTCATCATTTCTATGATTCTACTATTGAAGAGATTAAGGACTACATGACAATCTGCAAAGCTAAGGCAGATGCCACAACTAAAGGACCAGAAGCAGAGAGAAAAAGGCAAGAGAACCAATCAGCAAGGAGATAGAGTGGACTCCAAAATGGAGCAGAGGAAATGGGCAAAATGGGAATATGGCCCAAGGATTTGTTATGTTGCACGCATCCTTGTATATCACATACTTAAATTGAATGCAGGCTGAATCTTAAGAATCAGCAGGTGCCACCATATAGAAACTACTAGTACCTGGACAAGGAGGACCTAGAAAATTGCAAGACCAGCAATTTGGAGGGCGTGGTAATTTACCCAGGGAGAGCCACTATCAACAATAAAGTAGAGATAGCTATTACGGGCATCAGCAACAACACACCCATCACTACCACAGCTACGCTAATGTCCATCATCAGCAATGTCTCAAAACCCAGAAGAACATACACCAACCAAATCAACAACAACATTGACTGTCAGCACGTCAGGGTCCTCTCGGGAACAATATCGTGCCTAATCATAGTAGAGAAATCAAGTTCATGGATCCTGGTCAGGATGAATTCAAGCAAAAGAGAGCTAGAGATTGATTGATCAGAAACTCAACACTAGATATGAAATCAGTGGATGACTGTTACATCATACCAATCAACAGGGGGGATGATCAAGAAGCCGGCTCCAGGAGTACTATTGCTAATAAAAATTAAATTAATCCAAGGGATTCCTATGGAGTGACCACTGGTGGTCTTGTATGACTTGGGAAGTTCAGCCACTAAGATCAACAACAGAGCATTATCAATTGACTTGGTGACTTGGTGGAAGGAGTTGATCCAGTTCTTCAGAAGCCAGATCCAGTTGCATACCAACGGGAAGAACTAATATTCCAAAAAGAACAAGCCAACTTGGTAAAGGTCGGAGTAGGAATGCATTGTGATAAATAATAAAATGGTAAGGTAAGGTTTGTGAGGTATTTGGGAGGAGATATGCAAAGCATTTCATCATGACATGGTCCTCTTCCTTCCATATGACTACTTTACTGATGGTCATCATCCTGTATGCTCATCCATCACCAATATTCACCTATCCATTTACAGTATGGTTCATAGGATGTTGCTGTGACATCAAAGATGGTGATCAATATCCATTTTTACTATCAGCAACCCTCTTAAATGTGAATGGACGGTGAAGCAGACTGACTTCCTTGGGCATTGGATGGCACCAACATTGATCAAGTTTCAGAAGAAGAAGATCAACAAAGAAGCAGTCCTTCTTTGCACAAACCGGCCAAGCAACAACACTGAGTGATGTCCAGTCTCTGGTACAATTTCTGATTGGTGCAGTCAACCACTACAAGCCATGCTGGCCTTGTACTACTTGAGCACATGTCTGAGCCCCCCCCCCCCGACCAGAGTTAAGAGGGATGGGGATATTCCAATGAGACTCAAGAAGACAAGCAGCAGCAGCTTTTGATGAGATGAAAGCACTACTCACCATAGCTGATGCCATAAATGCCTATCCAGACAACAACTACAGCAGCAACACAGTTGGAGTATTCATGGATGCCTCTGGCTGACTATCAGCACCAGCCAGGTAGTACCAGCAGGTGCAGCAGCCACCATAGTAACAATACACGATGATGGACAACAAGAACCAGCAATCATTGCAGCCCAACATAGTAGTACTGCTTGTTTGTCTACAGCTGTCGCAAGCTCAACAAAGCCCCCAGCACGTCACATAAACGATGCTCATGCTTTTGTCATATTCCTGCGATGTTTTTAAAAATTCCGAAACATTTTGTTGCGCGCACAATAAATAATTCTCTACCTATTTTTGCACGCAACAATTTCAAGTAGGTCTATTTTCGCCACCGTTTTTTCCAGCCCCCTTTCATGCTTGCTTCAGAATCTTTCTATTTTACAATTTTGTTTCATGCTTACCCCGGTAATATTTATTCGCCATTCAATTTTTGTTTTTTCCACACGAAACTCGTCATGTTTTGTAATAATATCCTCTATGTACACTGATATTGTTGTAGCGTTGATACAAATTTCTTAACAAATATACAAGCTTCTTGATAACCAGCAATGTATTCTGTTATGTTGCTTTCACAATACCCACACTACATTTATCGAATATCAAAAGCCAACAACCATATTTTTGTACTCATAAGAAAGTATTTTATCTGCATTTGCAATAATCTCCGACATTTCACAATATTCACGCTACGCATATCAAATACCGAAATACAACAAACATATTTTGTATCGAATATGAAAGTATTTTATCAGCTTTTGCAAATACCTCGTTTATTGTATTATATTTGAACAGAAGACCCGGAACAATATTGTGCAAACCATAAAATAATAATGAACTAGCCGTGCTACTCTCATGATGTTGTTATCACCAATTACTCTGGTTCATTTTTCATGTATTCGATGAAAAATTTGTATTCCTCGGTATCCTCGCCGAGAATCTGAAGCAAGCTACGTTTTCTCTTCCGTCTTCTTCCCTTTTTACTTTCTTCATCCTCCTCCTTATCTTGTTGTTTATGATTGCCATTTTGTTTTTGGTACATTTTAAGTAGTTCCGTCTCTAATTCTTTCGACTGTTGTTCCTCCCTTCGTTCTTCTAATTCGCTTACTAGGTATTCGTAAAGATCTTGTCCCTCGTTACTCCATCCCTCCTTATTTCCAGACTTACCGTCAGTTAATTTTTTTCTCAACCTCGTGCCCTTTGTTGTGTTTAGCCAAGAGTCATAGTCGTTGTAAAGGAAAAGCAATGCAAAAGCTTCATCGCTTGGGGTGAAAATGTTACTGACTGTCATTCTGACTGATTTTCTTTTGAAGTCTGTCTGTTTTGGTGACACCGCTCCAAGAATTCTTTTCATGAAGTATTTGAATTCTGGTGAATTTTTCCGCCGATAGTCTTCGTGCAATTGGTACCTATTTTCTGAGTTAGCGTCTTGTGTGTCTGTGATTAGAACCGTTCCTGGGAAACTATCTGGTATCTGGTTGTTCCTTTTATTGTCTAAGTGTCAGTGTTAATATGACCAAAATGTTAGAATGGCTTATGAACGATTGCATGCCGGCAATCATTTTCTTGTTGGTTGCTTACCTTTGTAGTTTTTCCTGGCAAGAGTTTGAGCATTGTGTCTACACGTAGTGACTGCTCGGCAATAAATTCCACTCCACTTTTGGTCTTTTATATCGATCGTATTTGGTATTTCATTGTTATTCGCTTGTTTTACAATTTTGAATATCGTTGCCTTCAAGAATGTAATCTCTGGCGGGAATTTAAATTTCCTGAATGCTTTTTCTTTGACATGTTTGACAATGTTGTTTTCCAAGTTATTGTTGTCGTAGTCTTTTGTTGTCTGTAGAATATTTCTGTTGCTACTGTCTTTGGTTTTATATGTTTGGCTATTGTTTGTGTTTGTTCGGTCACTTCCCGATACACTGCTGTTTGGGCTGTTTGTGTTATTGGCAACAATGGTTCTACCTGTCACCGGACTGCAACTAGTCCTCAGTTCCACCATTATTTTTTTGTTAACTCGTGCACATAAACTTACCGTTTTTTCCTTTGATTGATTTGGCGCGCTATTTTTATGATAATAATGTTGTTTGAAGGAAGCGTTTGGCATGTTTTTTTCATTCATACTGTACGCGCTGTAAGTGCTTGATTTACTGCCTCCCGGGAAGTGCTGTATTACTATTAATTGTACTACCTGTGAGTGTTGTTTTACTGGCGCCTGCCTATCTTTTGTTTGCGCGTGCCGTGATATTCTGCAATGTGGTGTCCTGAAAATTTTGGCGCGGACCACAATCCGTAGGTTCCACTGAGGGTAATCGTACGTAGCCCAAGCATTGATTCTCGTACCTATTGTCTTTTCATTTTCTGCAACGGCGTTGCAAGAAAAGCCCTTTTTGTTGTTTTGTTATTTTCTATGGAGTACATTTTTTGAATGTACCGACGTCTTTTTGTACTAGTCCATCAAAAACAGCCTAACTTTAAGTACTGTAACTTTCCTCGTCAGGATATGATTGGTTCTTGATATAGATGTTAACGTGTCCAGTGGATCGATTCCTCCGTAGAGATGTGGTGTACAAAGGGTAGTCTCTGTAATTTTTGGTTATTGTTTTTTGATTTTTGTATGAACAAGTAACCAAAATAGTGTTTCTCAGTTACTTTTTGAGTGCAAAAGTGTGTTATTTTCTGAAATGTTTGGATGAATATTCCTCATAGTACTATGGATTGGGGAGACTATGAAACAATATTGACAAGTCTCAGGCTTCTATTTTAGTCATTATGAATTTTCTAATAATGTTTGTCCCTCGCCATGATGCATGTACCAAAATAGTGATTCTTACTCAGTTTTTGAGTGCAAATGTGTGGCATTGACTGCAATTTCAGGATGAATAGTGTTCATACTATGGATGGGGTACACTACAAAACAAACTGGACAAGAAAAAGGCTGATACTTTAGTCAGTATGAATTTTAGAATAATTTTTGTCCTTGGACATGCATGTACCAAAAAAGTGAGTCCTAGCCAGTTTTAGAGTGCAAATGTGTGACATTGGCTGCAATTTCAGGATGAATATTGCTCATACTATGGATGGGGTAGACTATGAAACAAACTGAACAAGAAACAGGCTGATATTTTAGTCAGTATGAATTTTAGAATAATGTTTGTCCCTGGACATGCATGTACCAAAATAGTGAGTCTTAGTCAGTTTTGAGTGCAAATGAGTGGCATTGACTGCAATTTAAGGATGAATATTGCTCATACTATGGATGGGGTAGACTATGAAGCAAACTGGACAAGAAACAGGCTGATACTTAGGTCACTATGAATTTTAGAATAATGTTTGTCCCTGGACATGCATGTACCAAAAAAGTGAGTCCTAGTCAGTTTTAGAGTGCAAATGTGTGACATTGGCTGCAATTTCAGGATGAATATTGCTCATACTATGGATGGGGTAGACTATGAAACAAACTGGACAAGAAACAGGCTGATACTTTAGTCAGTATGAATTTTAGAATAATTTTTGTCCCTGGACATGCATGTACCAAAATAGTGAGTCCTAGTCAGTTTTAGAGTGCAAATGTGTGGCATTGACTGCAATTTCAGGATGAATATTGCTCATACTATGGATGGGGTAGACTATGAAACAAACTGGACAAGAAACAGGCTGATACTTAGGTCACTATGAATTTTAGAATAATTTTTGTCCCTGGACATGCATGTACCAAAATAGTGAGTCCTAGTCAGTTTTGAGTGCAAATGTGTGACATTGACTGCAATTTCAGGATGAATATTGCTCATACTATGGATGGGGTAGACTATGAAACAAACCGGACAAGAAAAAGGCTGATACTTTAGTCAGTATGAATTTTAGAATAATTTTTGTCCCCCCTGGACATGCATGTACCAAAATAGTGAGTCCTAGGTAGTTTTGAGTGCAAATGTGTGCCATTAACTGCAATTTCAGGATGAATATTGCTCATACTATGGATGGGGTAGACTATGAAACAAACCGGACAAGAAACAGGCTGATACTTTAGTCAGTATGAATTTTAGAATAATGTTTGTCCCTGGACATGCATGTACCAAAATAGTGAGTCCTAGGTAGTTTTAGAGTGCAAATGTGTGACATTGACTGCAATTTCAGGATGAATAGTGTTCATACTATGGATGGGGTAGACTATGAAACAAACTGGACAAGAAACAGGCTGATACTTTAGTCAGTATGAATTTTAGAATAATGTTTGTCCCTGGACATGCATGTACCAAAATAGTGAGTCCTAGTCGGTTTTGAGCGCAAATGTGTGGCATTGACTGCAATTTCAGGATGAATAGTGGTCATACTATGGATGGGGTAGACTATGAAACAAACTGGACAAGAAACAGGCTGATACTTTAGTCAGTATGAATTTTAGAATAATTTTTGTCCCCCCTGGACATGCATGTACCAAAATAGTGAGTCTTAGTCAGTTTTGAGTGCAAATGAGTGGCATTGGCTGCAATTTCAGGATGAATAGTGGTCATACTATGGATGGGGTAGACTATGAAACAAACTGGACAAGAAACAGGCTGATACTTAGGTCACTATGAATTTTAGAATAATTTTTGTCCCCCCTGGACATGCATGTACCAAAATAGTGAGTCCTAGTCAGTTTTGAGTGCAAATGTGTGGCATTGACTGCAATTTCAGGATGAATAGTGTTCATACTATGGATGGGGTAGACTATGAAACAAACTGGACAAGAAACAGGCTGATACTTTAGTCAGTATGAATTTTAGAATAATTTTTGTCCCCCCTGGACATGCATGTACCAAAATAGTGAGTCTTAGTCAGTTTTGAGTGCAAATGAGTGGCATTGGCTGCAATTTCAGGATGAATAGTGGTCATACTATGGATGGGGTAGACTATGAAACAAACTGGACAAGAAACAGGCTGATACTTAGGTCACTATGAATTTTAGAATAATTTTTGTCCCCCCTGGACATGCATGTACCAAAATAGTGAGTCTTAGTCGGTTTTGAGTGCAAATGTGTGGCATTGACTGCAATTTCAGGATGAATATTGCTCATACTATGGATAAGGTAGACTATGAAACAAACTGGACAAGAAAAAGGCTGATACTTTAGTCAGTATGAATTTTAGAATAATTTTTGTCCCTGGACATGCATGTACCAAAATAGTGAGTCTTAGTCAGTTTTGAGTGCAATTGAGTGGCATTGGCTGCAATTTCAGGATGAATATTGCTCATACTATGGATGGGGTAGACTATGAAGCAAACTGGACAAGAAACAGGCTGATGCTTAGGTCAGTATGAATTTTAGAATAATGTTTGTCCCTGGACATGCATGTACCAAAATAGTGAGTCATAGTCAGTTTTAGAGTGCAAATGTGTGACATTGGCTGCAATTTCAGGATGAATATTGCTCATACTATGGATGGGGTAGACTATGAAACAAACTGGACAAGAAACAGGCTGATACTTTAGTCAGTATGAATTTTAGAATAATTTTTGTCCCTGGACATGCATGTACCAAAATAGTGAGTCCTAGGTAGTTTTGAGTGCAAATGTGTGCCATTGACTGCAATTTCAGGATGAATATTGCTCATACTATGGATGGGGTAGACTATGAAACAAACTGGACAAGAAACAGGCTGATACTTTAGTCAGTATGAATTTTAGAATAATTTTTGTCCCTGGACATGCATGTACCAAAATAGTGAGTCCTTGGTAGTTTTGAGTGCAAATGTGTGCCATTGACTGCAATTTCAGGATGAATATTGTTCATACTATGGATGGGGTAGACTATGAAACAAACTGGACAAGAAACAGGCTGATACTTTAGTCAGTATGAATTTTAGAATAATTTTAGTCATTACCCAATAAGTTCTTCTTATGTACGTATGAAGAAAAAAATTCGAAGCCCTAACCCTAACCTTAATCCTAACCCTAAGTATGTACAAAGAAAAAGAAAAAATTCGAAGTACCGGTACGTACGAAGAAAAAAATACTATCTAGTACGAAAATCGTGTAGAAATCTACCAATAATTCGAACGTTGGAAAAATTCAAACGGATCACATACAGCATGTAGATTCAGTACTAATTCCAAAATAATTCGAACGTTCCGAACGTTCAAAAAATTCAAACGGACGTACTACGAGTAGCTAGCATGTAGATTCAGTACTAATTCCAAAATAATTCGAACGTTTGAACATTCGAGCGTTCAAAAAATTCAAACGGACGTACTAGCTAGCATCATGTAGATTCAGTACTAATTCCAAAATAATTCGAACGTTCGAACGTTCGAACGTTCAAAAAATTCAAACGGATCACATACAGCATTCAGTACTACCGGTAGCACGTTCAATTCAAAAAATTCAAACAGATTCGAATTTCATGTAGATTCAGTACTAAGAGAAAAGTGCACTGTAAAATCACTCACACTGTTCGAAAAGTGAATTTAGTTCACTTTCGAATCAAATTGACCGAGCTCATTTTCCAACTTATCTGAGTAGAGTGTTGTTTCTTGCAAGCAACACTTCGTCCGAGAACGTGGGATCCGACCCTCTTCGTCACATGCCACATGTGACGATGTCACGAGCACAACGATCCGTTCTCAGATATTTCAGTCCAAAATAACAGCCTTGTACTGCAAAAGAAGTAGAAAGCATTCGATTGGGGATTAGTTGCTGGAAAGATATTCTTGTTTGGACGGCCGCCTTACATAAACATCTTGAAAGCACAAAATCTGCATCAATTGCCTATATATCAACAGGAACAAGTCCCTCTTTTTCGTGACATAGGAATTACTACAAGTCTGCAAATCAACGGCAGCACCAACAACGATTGTCGGAACAACATATTGGCAACAACGATTGGAATCGAAGGCAGCACCAAGTGGAAGGCAACAACGTGAGATAGATAGACATTGCTGCCTGCCTGTTGCATTGATGATGATGTTCTTTTCCTCACTTCTATTTTTTCTTCTTATTTTCATAGGGACGGATCGGAATAACAAATCGGAACAATAGAGGCTCGGCGAATCTTTCCTGGTGTCGCTGGAGGTGCATCTTCTTCTTCCCTGCTGGAGGCTGCAACATCGGACCGGAACAGGAATCGGAACAATAGAGGTGCGGCGAATCTTCCGTTGAGGTGGAACAACAGATCAGAACAACAAATCGTTAGCAACGAATTGATCGGACGCCAACTGTGTAGGTCAGCATGTAGATTATATTATTCTGTTGTTATAATTTACTCTACTAGTACTACATCAATAGATACTCACCCATTTTGTTCAATTATTACATGTTTTCATAGACCAGCAACAGCAACCACAATCGAATTGCAAATGGCAGCGGTAACAACAATAGCGGCGGCAGATAGCAAGCAACACGGAGCGGCGACAGAGTGAACACAGAGAGCAATCAACAGCAATTGAGCAAACCGGAACGATCGAACCAACCGAAACCGGGAACGATCAAAACGCAAAGCGAAAGCAACAGCCACCAACAGGAACGATTGAACCATTGGCATCGGCATCTGCATCGGCATCAACAGCACTCCTCCTCCTCCAACACATCCCATGGCAGCATACGATTTGACACATCGTCAGCAACAGCAACCGCAATCTTCAGCAATTCATCTACTACTCCATCGGCAACGGCATCCTTATTGACCATGAGAAATTCATAAAGAGCTATGAAGCAGAGAAGAAATAGCAAACTAGTATACCATCCAAAATACGGAAAAAGGGCATTTCGTGCAACGCCGTTGCAGATAATAGAAAAACGCAAAATACACATGAAAAGGGGGGTATGACTGTACCGTACTAGTATACCATCCAAAATACAGAAACAGGGCATTTGGTGCAACGCCGTTGCAGAAAATAGAAAAACGCAAAATACACATGAAAAGGGGGGTATGACTGTACCGTACTAGTATACCATCCAAAATACGGGAAAATGGGCATTTGGTGCAACGCCGTTGCAGAAAATAGAAAAACGCAAAATACACATGAGAAGGGGGGTATGATTGTACCATACTAGTATACCATCGAAAATACGGGAAAAGGGCATTTGGTGCAACGCCGTTGCAGAAAATAGAAAAACGCAAAATAAACTTTATCTTGACCTTCAATTCGTCAGATATGTTTCTTCCTACATTGGGTGTCGTAATTACTAGCGTGTTTGAATCACAATGGGAATCGTCAACATCAATGTTGTTGCCTTCTTCATCATTGACAATCAAAGAGTGGGGGGCCTCTATGCTCACACTTCCTTCTTCCTCATCGTCGGCATTAGGAAAGAAAAAATTGTCATCGGAGACAGAATCATTGTCATCCTCTATGTTTGTTAATTCCCGACCAATCAAGGCACGCCCAATCGGTTCGACAGAAGGGTCATACATAACTTGATTGTCGAGCACCTCTGGTAATGCGCCGTCACTACTCTGTGGACCGTTACAGGTGCTCGTTAGACCTAATTGTTGAGTAGCATCCTCGAGCTTCTTCCTCGATTTTCTAATGAATAACGAAGATGCAAAATCATCTACCCCCAAACACCGGTAGTAATAAGAATAACATGTACCCGGATTACGTGAAATATGGTTGAGAAGACCGGGAGAAACAATTACTCCCGTTTTCTTTCTTCGTCGCGCTGTAAACAAGGGGGGTTTCTTCTTCTTGGTAACCTTCTGCTTTCCGTAACCAGTAGTGATCAGAGGAGAGTCCCGGTAGCAACGTACACAATATACCTGATATTTGGGAGTGCGGACCATCGTTACTACTGAAGTCGTACGATAGCCAGTAATAACAATAGAAAAAAGGAAACGATTGAGATTAAAAAATTGCGACCATGCACTGTTTGTTTCAGGCATAAAATTCAGTAACATGCCACTACTTCGGAAACAGATGCCAGTGGGGTAGGAAAATGAAATGTGCATAAAAATATTATGAGTTCGACATTAATTTTAATAAATAGGGTGAAATTACAAAGGGGGACCAGTGGAGTTCGACCCAAATATGCGCGTGATTCTGAAATAACCCTGAATCTCGTTTGTGTGACGCAGAACTAGCAGTAATAGTAATACTAGTAGTAGTACTAGTACACGAGGACCAGCCACCAAAAAGGAAATCCTAGTACTAGTACTACTAGTGATCGCCTCGTCATCATGCATGCGCTCACCCTCAAGGAATACAGAAAATCCTTCAAGGCGCCATTGCCAACAAGCAATGTATACCCACCATACCGGTACTAGTACATCAACCACAAGAAGAACCTATCATCATGCAAAACTTCTCAGTTCAAAGAAGAGTCCTTTGATGGTGAGTACGGTACGTACTATTCTGGCTGCCTAAAGTTGAATTTGACATCATCGAAGGCAAAAAGAACGTCACTGCAAACTGTTTCTCGCGCCTGCTGCCTCATGGATCCTGCATATGTACTCGTAAGATTACTGGCACCTTAAGTTCACCAATGATCGGTCTGATTGATTACCGTACCGTACTACGTACTTCCTACTCCGTATTATCATTATTTAAGTTCTGGACTTGTCGTCGTAGCCGCAGATGTGTACCCTACGGTACCTCATTATCCACTGTAACCGGTACGTACTGCAGATAGTTTTCCCATTACTTATTGCAGCACGAACAAAGATCACTTCATACTTCTACTCCGTATTAATTTTTGATGTGCTTTAAGTACCGTACGAACTCGTACCTATACCGTTTTACGAAGATGCCTTTCACAATCAGATGTGCGCGCGGTCGTGTCGTGTCGTGTCGCAGCCACTTGTCTACGTGTTTCGCGTTTTTGGAGTGAAATGGATGGCTCATCAAAGGAGATTTCGACGTGGAAAAGAAAGAATAAGGAGTTAGATTCTTGACTCCGGAACTTGTGTGCGCATTTGAAGCAAACGTGAGAAACGCGCACATGATTCCTTTGTCAACGACTGTTAAATATCGATTCCCAAGAAGAACGCAAACTACATACATTTCTTTTTTGGCATTGAATTATATGAAAATGCCGACTATAATTTCGGAATGGCAAGGAAGGAAAGAAACAATGTGTCAGATTATCAGTGCGGTTCCTATTCCCCAAATACGAATGTGCGATCTAGGGAAAGGACCAATATGTTTTTAGTCATAAGGGTTCCATATCGTTAAATAAAAGCTATCGAGCAGCTATTGTGTTCTTCCTCAAGTCCACTACTCCGCTTGAAGTGAATGTTTCTTTCCCAATTCGGTTTCCCAAAGTACTAGAATCTGCATCGGAAGATAATTCCTAATTGCCATAATTTGGGAGCTCCCAATTCTGTTGCTTCCTACCTCGGGGCGAGCAACATCACCGGAGTCCAATTCTCCGTCTTCTTTGACACATAAGGAGAAACGCATCGATTGACTTCAAACGTTACCAGTGTTGCATAACAATATATCCCTGTCCAAGCTGTTCGTGAAAGCGCCGTGACTTCGATCATCGACTGCTACGTTTTTTAGAGAACTTGTACGTGCCTGTCGCCTCTAGTTCACACCTTGGACGACGAAATTACAAAACGTACCACTTCCGTTTCATTGGAAAGAAAGGTGTAGAACCTTTCTCCCACCGTGCATAAGTCATTTATAGCGTTCGTCGATAGCGACGATAATAATTTCATCACACGTCTCGACTACTCGACTACTCTTCAGAAGCATCACAAGTTCAGAAGCGAACACGTGATACATTGAGTACGAGGTACAGTATTGTATTCCGTCTTTGTTGAATGTAATATCAAAAACAAAAGCAAAAACAAAACCACGAACGAAAAATAATAACAACAATAAGTAGAAGTATGACTACCGCTCCCGGTACCGGTACCTCGTCAGCTCAAAATAACAAGAGCGGCAAGCATGGTTGTGGAAATATCACGATCCAGCCTGGTAGCTTCAATACATCCGCTAAGAACAATCGCCTGAACATGAATGTGAACATGTCTGGAACTGTCTCACACGTTGGGGACAAGAGTAGTAACAACAATAAGATGACTCCCTACCAGTCCGATGTTCAAATAGGTGCTCCAGTAAGTTCGTACACTACAGTACCGTACACGTGTGACTTGCGGCTTGTGGCTTCCGGCTTGTGGCTTGTTTGTTTCGATTGCATCGTCATCGAGCTTGACTTGAGTAAATGCATGTTTGTTTTGACAGTAGATAGATGAAATGGATTGATGGATGGATGGATGGATGGATGGATCAAACCCATCTTCCGGAAGCAACATCAAACAGCTCCCTCGAGGGATAGATGGTGAATCAACACATGAATACGAATATGAATGGGAATATGAATGGGAATTGAGAATGAAAGTGTGCTGACTGCGATGAAAGAATGAGACACACGTTGGCATCTCTATCGTTTGTACTCCTATTGAGTAATTACCGTTTTCCAGAGGTGAAGGTGCTTTCCCTCCATCGAGTAACATCAAACCACCTTTCGTTGAAAGCCACTATACCCAAACAGGACTTAACTGGACTTGATAGAACCGAACAGGACCACGAGCAAATAACAAACAACAAACACAGCAGGCCGATAGGCTAGTTCGTGCTTCTGATGAATCATCAAGTCTAACACCAGTTGTTGATTTCTTATTCTTACTAACTTGTGATGCCATGCGATGCACAGCAAGAATACCGGAAGTATGCGGAATACGATATAGCCGTGGATTCGGAACAGGACGACAAGGCCGTCGAGATCAAGCTCTGTTCCTTAGCGAGGCCCCACATGATGGCATTCCATTGCTCCTGGTGGGGATTCTTTGTGGCCTTCTTCATCTGGTTTGCAATCTCCCCAATCCTCAGCGAGATCCGGGACGATCTGAATCTTACCGATCAAGCCATCTGGACTTCGAGCATCACCAGTGTTGCCGGAACCATATTCATGCGTGTGGTTCTAGGTCCCGCGTGTGATAAGTGGGGAGCTCGAATACCCATGGCCGTAGTGTTGAATATTGTGCTCCATCCCCACTGCTTGCACCGGATTTGTGAACTCCGGCATAGGCCTGGCCTTGTTGCGATTGTTCATTGGATGCGCCGGGGGAACATTTGTCATGTGTCAGTACTGGACATCCAGGATGTTTGCAGCGGAGGTTGTGGGTACAGCGAATGCTCTAGTGGGAGGATGGGGAAACCTGGGAGGAGGTGTCACTCAGCTAGTGGTCGGGGCGGGTCTGTTCCCTCTCTTCAAAGTCTTCTATGACGGGGATGCTTCCAAGGCATGGCGTACCGTGAGCGTCTTTCCGGCAATCTTGGCTGTCTTCACGGGCGTCATGATCTACAAGATCAGCGACGACTGTCCCAAGGGGAACTATGCCGAGCTCAAGAGACACGGATCGATGCAAGAACGATCGGCCGCCTCCTTTTTCCGACAGGGTTGCTGCAACGTCAATACCTGGATCCTCTTTGTTCAGTACGCCTGTTGCTTCGGAACAGAACTCACCATGAACAACGCCGCTTCTCTGTACTTCAAGGACAAGTTTGATCTCAACACGGAAACCGCAGCGGCATTTGCCAGCATCTTTGGATGGCTGAACATATTTGCTCGTGGTCTCGGTGGATACTGCTCCGATTGGGCCAACGCCAACTGTGGAATGAGAGGCCGGCTCTGGGTACAGACCGTCTGTCTGGTTGCCGAGGGTGCCCTGATCTTGGTCTTTGCACAGACCCAATCCCTGACGTCCGCCATTGTGGTGATGATCTTCTTTTCGCTCTTTGTGCAAGCAGCGGAAGGTTCCACCTACGGCATTGTGCCCTACGTAGATCCTCCCTCAACGGGTGCCATTGCCGGTATTGTTGGGGCCGGTGGAAACACCGGTGCGGTCTGCTTTAGCATTGGCTTCCGACAGCTCGACTACAAGAATGCCTTTGCCATTATGGGCTTTGCAGCACTTGCCGCTGCCTTCTTCTCGATGTTTATTCTCATCAAGGGCCACGCTGGTATGTTCTGCGGAAGGGACGAGCACAATCAACGAACATTTTCGGAAGAACTCTTGACGCCCTACAACATTCAAATGCGAAAGAAGGGCAATGGTACTCTGCTATTTTCACCCTGTCAGCACAACGACTTGGATTCGTCCTCGTCGTCATCGGGATCCTCGAACAGTGGAGGAGGCGACGAAATGGACGAACTGGATGTGCAACAACATTCCGTAACGTCTTCTTCGTCTTCTTCCGGCGTTCAACTCGGAATGGTACCGATTCTTGAAGAAGGCGACGAAGACGAGGAAAATGGTAGCGATGTCGATGAAACAATCGAAGATCCTCGGGAAGACGAGGAAGTGGAAGTGGAAGCAACAACAGAAAGTCCACAAGAAGAAGACGAAAAAGTCGAAGGAGAGAAATAAGCTTCCATGATGTTATTGCGGAGACGTTCTCGGTTGCTAGCATCATTGCCATTATAAGCACTGAACGGACGGAACCAATCCTCCTTCTCTTCGTATTCCCCAAGCTGAACCCCTACACCATACTGTACAATAACATCACTCACACCCCGTCTCGGAAAGAAACCGAGACACAAACTTACATAATTTTTACAACGCAAGTAGCATTTTCCATCCATTTTTTGAGACAATATTTAAAGCAAACAAATATTAATAGTATGGTAGGAATAATAATAATAATAATACAACAATTTTTAAGTTTTTAGAAATACAGTTTGACTGTGTTTGATCAACTCAGCAGACAAAATTTATATTTAGTTCAAATTGCTCTTTCTGTATCCGAAGAAACCTATTAATGAATAATGTTTTCAGAATGTGTTTATGAATTTGGTGCTCGGGCTCCTATTATCTTTTGCAAGGACATACCGGTATCCCCCGGTACTGTATGTCTGAACATGATACGAAGTACCAGTTACGTAATTAATTACCTCATACTTGGTGCTATCCAAAAACTATTCCTCAATCCCTGGCTGATATAAACCCATGCAAGATACTACTAAGTTACTTCGTATTCTTCAGTCAACGTTTTCGAACAATACGCACGAAGGCCTATCGGTTAGAAATGTCTGAAAATATTAGCAACCACGAACAGTGTAAAGAAAGACGCTATATTGAACTATGCCAGTAAATCGGCTTGAAACCAGCGAAAATGTTCACAGTGCCTGTGACGAGGTGAAAAATATGATGCCAATGTGCGTTAGTACTTGACAATATACACGTAATTGCAATGAAAATGAGTCGGAGTCAAGTGGAAGCGTATTCTCAAACTTAAAAAGTTGGTATCATAATTGTTCAGGCGTTTCAATTGTTAGGAAACGCGTCTTCGGGCAGTGCAATTAGAAGGGAAAAGATCGATGATTATGCACATGGCAATCGGTTTTGGTCTTCAGGTGGTAACAGACCTACATTATTGAACCGTCTCCATTTCAAATTTTCCAATCTGACAAAGAAAGAATGTGAGCCATTCCAGATAAGGCGAAAGATTCTGAAGAAACTGTACATTGTTTCTGCCAGAAACAAATATGTTCACGAGTGACACAACCCAGCTGTGCATCATTCCTACCTGATGATGCGCAATGGAAGATTGATAGAAGAAGAATTCTGATGAAGAAGGCAAGTAAAAAATAATCGATTTTTAAATGTTCTATGTTTACATCTACTTGGTTGTATAGCAATTGGAATTGATTTCTTGTCACATTCTTTGCACTTCGCCTCAGTTAGGATTCCCAGTATTCCCAGTAGACTTGTGCGAAGCGTGGTAATACGAAGTATCCATCATTTTCACGACTGCTTCTGCTGCCAACCAAGATGGAGATAAATCGTCAGCATCGATTGTGCATATTCCATGTTTTCCTGACGGTAAGATGTAGCCGTCGAAGTTACTTGTATCGTCTGGAAATGACGAGCCTGCGGTTTTTATTTCACCAGTATTGCGAGAGTCATAGCTATACCTTGAATATGATGAACTTTGACGACCGCATATAGCCATCGTCTGAGTGTTGTTTCCAGGACTCTGAAGCGGTGATAGATGGTATCGAGTCAAAAATGTTCTTCGACTCGACGATTTCCTATAAATCGTTCGAGATGTAGAAAATCGTCTACTTCCTTGCGCAAATATTGTCATCGCGATGCTTATACTTGTGGTTCACTCTGTTCACTTCAAATGCTTGACCAATATGCTATGCAGTTTGGAATTCGACGCCTGTGCTGTGGTGTGGATACCGGCACAGTAATAGAGATTGACTTGAAAATTCCAACAGAATTTGGATCTTCGGAGCGAAAGAGGAAACGCATTTTTTGTCTCGAAATGAGTCCCTACGGTACGAGTACCGTACTTGAGTACGTACGGTATTACCAGTATTTTCAGTTATGTAACGGGATCGTAATCTTACGATTCATTCGTGTAGTACCGTTACGGATACATACCGGTAGGAATACAGATGCTAGAAGTATGATAGTCCGCAGATCGCTGTTGTCGCCTCCTCGTCGACTCCGAGTTTTCGTATCTGATCCGAACTAAGCCCTGTGCAACATTCGTACTCGTACGGTAGGTACCGGAACCTGTGCGTATTCGTATTCGTACGTACCGTACTCCGATCTCAAAACTTACGCTATCATTCTTTCTGTCAACTCCGTTTTGTACGGCGCACCGATGAGAGCCAATAATTATTGCTCTTCCTTTCAGTCGTGGACCAAGGTCTTGATCGTGTCTCGCCGATTCCAATTTCGAAACGTGTTTTCGCTAACTGTGTATCTTACCCATCATAAGAAATCCAATATTTTTTGTTGGCAAAACCAGCGGCGGAACCAGCTACCAAGAGCAGGTATTGATTTTGTATTGCTCAGAATCATACTTTGGAAGGTTGAAAGAACTGAAGCGACACTTCAAAGAAAAATCTTGCAGCGATGCTGGATTGGCTTGGATACAATGTTACGTGCTCGGTGGCTTTTCACGATGCTGAATGCAATGTTGACGGAGTAGAGGGATACCAAGACCATGCGATAGCATTTTTGAAAAATATTGGAGCTGCTCCCGTTGCAGGTACGAATAACCATGTTCTGAGTGGGCTGATTCCGATCATCCTAAACATGATAATCGGCAAACTGAAAAAAAACAAAATTAGAGCCTCATCCGTCAAGTTGATGATGAGAACCATTCAGGGCATACTTGCCGGAATGCTCTCGTTGGCCTTCTGGTTTGACAAGCAGAACAAAATTTCATCGATGTTGCTAGGTACAAACTACAGCGATGAGCATGCCGATTGGATCAAGTGGGCGACATACGTGTTCACAGGGTGGTGGTGCTGCAGTAGAATATTGTTATGGGCGGTATCATTCCGTTGGAAGAAGTTTGCTTTGGTCCCGTGTTCCCTTCTTGTTATCATTTTTCTGGGAATAACAAGTGATGCGGAAAAAGGTGGACTATGGCGTTGCAATTTGAACTAAAAATTACTACAGAAACATAGCAAACATATCAGAAAGTTTTTTCAATAATCAAACCAACAACTTGGTACTCCTGTTACTTGCTCATGAGAGGATGCCATCCACCCCAATCCCTAGGCGCCTTACTTCCGTTAGACCTCATAAAGTTGATGAGGTACTGGCACGGTGGATCGGAAGTCTCGTTGTTGAAATAGACCGCGTCTCGATCGGAGTGGCTGGTTGCTTTTTCGCCGCCGCGAAACATGTCGTGGCCATCCCCTTCGGCTAGTGCCGTATGTACCATGATCTCATTTGCTTTCTCCAAGTGTTGAATGGCAGTAGGCCAATCCCCCTCATAGTAATGTTTCATTCCTTTCTGAAATTCGGTTTCAAAGTCTGCCGTAATGTGGCGTCGCATGGTCTTCAAATCCGGATCGTCGTTCCAAACGTTGGGTTCATAATTCATGGCTTGGTGATCAGCTTGCTCGTCCGAAACGCTGTTCAAGAAAAAGTTCGCACCCTTGGACCGAGCGTCATAAGTGTAGATCTTTTGAATTGTGGAGCTTCCCTTGACAGTCACACGGTCGAGGTTCCTCAGCTTGTTCTTCCCGGGCTCACTCAAGAGCTCCTGAACGGCCTGACTGACGAGAATGGTCACTCCGTATTGTTTGCAAGCACTCATCATGCGGGAGGCCATGTTGACATGGGGAGACAAGTACGTCGCATCGATCTTGTATTCACTGCCCACCGCACCCTCGACTGCCCACCCAGCATCCATTCCAAAGATCATGTCGACGGACCAAGTGCCACCGACCCCTCCCCGAAGGCGAAAATCTCGCGACCAAGCCCTCAGCTGCGTGTCGCGGTGGATCCCCGCAAAGGATTTCAGCATCGCAATCACAGCACGATCGGCAAAGGCGGATATGCCTGGGATCTGCTTGAGTGGCAATTTCGTTGCCTCCGCCATGGCCTTCATGGCCACGTCTGTTTCGCCGTGTAGTTTCCTCTGCAATCCTCTGACAAAACTGGGAGCCGCCTGGGATCGACTTCTGCTCTTACGTCCGTAGTTGGAAGGTCGATGCATGCTCGAATTCCGATCAATTTCTGCGGAACTAAGTCGCTGTAAGCTGCTGCTGCTGCTTTTTCTGTGGTTACCGCGTATCTTCTTGGTTCCGTTGGCGGTGGAAAAGACGACACGCGTCGCTTCCTCGAGTTTCTCTATGACCTCCCGGACGAATCCTATTTTGAACACGATGAAAAAGGAAGCCCCGAGATTTTTGTTGCATTGCCCGGAGTCTCCAAGGGCCCATCGGTAGACGTCTCCGTGCACCACTACCGCCACATCGTTGATCAGAATCATGATATCCCCTCCCAGGCGTTTCAAAGCGTGGTCAAAGTCTTTGATTTTTGCAAAGGCAAAGAGGGCAAAGACGTTTTTCCCGGGCACGGTAGGATTGAAGACGTTCAAGTCTCCGTTGTGTACTGCCAGGTTGGTCGAAATAATATCTGCACCCGCGACTCCCCAGCATTTGCGCAGCAAATCGGCAATCTTGGACACCGCCGTCACCAGCTGTTCTGTCTCGTAAGTGCTTCCCAGATTTTGATTGTCGTCGTCATAGTAGTAGTCATCGTTATCGTCGCGGTTTCCGGATTCGCGCCTGCCGACCAACGAGTCGTCCTCGTCACTGCGTCCATCCTCGTCGTTATCGTCCGAATCATACGATCCCGTGTACTCATTGCTGTTGGCACCGTTGCGGGGATGGACCACCGGTACCAACGGATTCGTAGCGTAGCGCTCAACGATTCGCAGCATGCTGCGCAGGGAACGCAGTACAAGCTTGATGGTATCTCGCCGCATAAGCTTCAGATGGGCAATGATGAGGGTCAGCAACAGCAGCTGCAATATCAGAGAATACTTGGCGCTGTTTGCCATGGTCTCTGACTCGTCGTACGAAGCGGAAACGCCCCAGGTTTCGTTGTTGTGGTCCGAATCACGGTACGTGGCAATGCTGCCCGCGGAAACGCTTGTGTTCCAGAGACGATCCACGCTGGTTCCAAGAATGCATCCAGGGTTCGGTACGCGAGAATTCCCCTGTTCAGTTTCGGAGGGCCAAGCCCACTCGGGGCATTCCTCGCCCACCGTAAATGTCAGCGCACCAATCGTGGTGTTCTGGAATTGTTCGGCGCATCGTGCCGGTCGGATCGCGAGACCAATCAGGTACCTAGACAAGGATGCGTCGGACGAAAAGTCGTGGGGTCGAAACCGAACGCTTAGGGTTTTGGTCCAGGCTTCCACTGAATCGAAAAGGAACTCACATCCTATCTCCGTATTTATGGTTGCGGACGTGGAAGTGGATATGGTGTTTATTTCATCCCCTAGCAATTGGTCGCCGCCGCTCTGAACATTGATCGCTTGGAGGAACTCAACCAGTTGTTGCGCGGAGGAATTAACCACCGTGTCCTGGTCCAGCAGAAAGATCATCGGAAAGAAGGCAGTCAGACAACAAAAGATGAACAGTGTGCGATGGGAATTCACCGTCATTAGTGCTGTTTCGACGTGCGATGCTTTCGCCCTGTTCTGTGTTTCGTGATTGCCCGGGGAAAGGAGCGCTCGGGAAGATGATTCGTGTCGCTCTCGCTGAAACGGATCCGGGTCTTCCTCCGCTCGGTCTCCTCCGTAATCAATTGCGCGAACCGACTTTGGAGAATGGTATTGGCGATGCTGATATGGGGCCGGATTTGGATCCCCAAAGACTTCGTGCTTCGAAGGTTGTTGGTGCTTTCCAAAGGCCCGTTCGAGCCACGCGTTCCGCCAGTGCCGTACCAGTCCAAACACACGAAAGCGGCGAACTCCGTACCAAACGCGCCCTAAGAGCGCTCTGCCTACCGTTGGTCCTACCACGGACGTGAGGGAGGGCCCCCAACACTCCAACGCCTTTCCGCAAGAACGATCGAGGCACCAACCCGATACCGAACCGGCGTTAGCCTCGGCGCGGACGAGGAGGCACCACACTTCCGGCAACCAACATGCTAGCGACACGGATTCGACGAAGAGGTGGATTCCTCCGAGATACCGCGCCGTGGACGGAGACCAGGCGTCCTCGGATCGGATCAACCACTGCCATCGGTCGGGCCGCACAAAGGTTTCCATCATCAATTCCAGTAATAGCACCGTCCATACTACCAGATTGAGCCACGCCCACACCCGTTCCCACGACGACGACAACGACGACGACGAACTTTGCGTGGCCCACGCGAAAGCGTCCGTTGCCAAGGCGCACCAAAGCGAGGCCAGCCACAGTCCGTGGACGGTTTTGATTCGAAAGCGAATTGTGTAGGGCTCGTCTCCGCGCAGGAATCGTGTTGCGTGGAGGATCAGGGTCGGAACCGGAACCTTGCGATGTTTTCGACTCTTGCCTTCCTCCTCCTCCTCGCGCGGACTACCACCGATCCCATGGCGCATACCGAGGACCATCGATCGGACGGTCCCGGCGCACGAACGACAGCACCGGGTTTCGTTGTCATCGCCGCTCTTGCTCGAATGTCGCTGGTTTCGACCATCGTATCCCTCGGGGTGACCGTTTTCGTTTTCGTTTTCATTTTCGTATTCGTCGAGGTTGCGCTCCGCGTTTGGGATCGCCGCCTTCGATTGGAACTGGGAACGTGATCGCAACCGCCGGAGCTCCCCCTTCGACTCGAACTGGAAATTTTTGATGCCTTTGTTTTGGCCGCGGATCGGTTGGGTCCGGCGCGCGGCGTACTCGTATTCGCGGAAGGTGGCGCTGTTGTTGCATCCGTCGCCGTCGTTGTCGCTCTCGATTCCAGCGAAGGCGTGGTGGTGGTCCTCCGTTGTTGTTGTTGTTGTTGCTAGTGCCAAGATCCCGGCGTGATTGATCGCCCGGACGCTCCCGCTGACTTTGGATGGCCTCCGTCTCGCCTGCGGTGCCGCGGCAGCGTGTGGTGCTGTGACAGCGTGTGCCTCGGTTGGTGGATGCGTGACCGACACTCTCGGTCGACTGAGGGAACGTCCGCTACCGGTTTGCCACGGAGCCGAAAGTGTCTGGCTGGATCCCAGTGCCGGAGTTGTTGTTATTGCTGTTGCTTGGCTCACCGGCAAGTAGTTGTCGTTCATGGTCTCATGGTCAGTATTGCTAGCGGCCAAAGCAAGAGCAGCAGCCGACACGACAGATGACGACACCGACGATGACAACGAAGAAGAACCCTCGAAGGGGGATCTGTTATCAGAGGCTCGTCCTTTGTCTCCCTCACTACTTCTGTTATCGCTGCTCATGATATCGCACCCATTGATTGCGTTGCGTTGCGTTGCGTTTCGGCTCCGTTCGGTAATGATTGGATCGGTTGAGGTTTGTGGTGTGTATTTTTGCACCACGAGGAATGTCAATAATTTTCTCGTTTGATCTTCATCTTATCAGAAACAACTTCCTTTTTCCGATCTCAAAAATTGATTAAAAAAAATCGAGTACCGGTAGAAGTAATACTGTACCGTACGTACCAATAAGGTTACCTCTTCGTCATAATAGGACTAAGTACCGCACGTGTAAACGACTTACGTGATGTTATGTTGCCTGCTTGAAGGTTTGTTAAGTGTCGTCTTCTGTGATCTTTTTTGTATGGATTGGTCGATCACGTGCACTTATTGCTATGTAATTTTTAGAAAATGAGTCGCAAAGCATGACATTGGACTAGGAAGGAGAAAAAACAATACTCCGTAATCATAATAAATAGAAGTAACAATAATAACGCCTAAATAATAAAAAATACCCTGTATTCAAATACGGTAACCGTCTTGTTGGACCGATTTTCCTTCTAATCATGCGCGCATGATTTTTTTTTTTTAAATCACAAAAAACTGAGCTGCGCCCCACTAAGAAACACTATTTAATTTTTACCCTAGTAGTCACTGCACCTCCTGCTGATTACAGATGAATCTCCCCAAAAGTAATCAGATTATGTAATCAGAAGTTCCCCTTGTGTACGCTTCTTCTTCAAATATCACTTGGTTTTTGTAATTACACTTTTGGTTTCTTCTCCCCGTATACTTATTGCAGCACCTCCACATCACAGCACTACTGCGAAGGAATTTTCCTCGTTTTTGGTCACAATCAGTGATCGACCTCGAATATGCAGCTATTGCTTCACTGAATGATGAATATGCAAATAGTGGTAATGATAGGTTATCTGTATTGTCTTTCTATTTTATTGAGGTACATTGTAGAAAAGTGAGAAGTAATGTATATATTTTCTTTGATGCAATTTGCATCTTTTGCTGAGGGGATTGTGTTTCTGCTAGGAAACCCACTTCCATAGATGCTTTTCCCCACACAATAAATCTGTTCCGATTCTTCTCCCTGGACTGGCACAGCCTGCCTGGCTGGCCGTTCATTGGCATTGCCTACTAACGATCCATCTGTCTGGTATCTGTCATTCGTATGCCCAACACACTCCTGCAATTTGTCTGATACTTAATCATTGGTCAAATTGCTCTTTGCCTGTTCCTGTTCCTGTAGCCGTTGGTACTTTTCAAGTGCTTCATAATACTTTGCCTTGTATTCATCAAAGTCTTCCGCTTGGATGCCTAGCGCAGCAGCATCTCTGAATTTGTAGAACAATGCTCCTTGCAGCAGATTGGTGAAGAAATCAGCAATCATTTCTCCTGTGGGGCAATACTTCGCTGCAATGTGCTTCTTTGTAATATGCTCTGTAATAAAAAAATGTCTGATGCCAATGAGCTTCCTCCCTTTTCCAACCAAATAGTGTCTATTGCTTGCCAACAATATTCTGCTCTGGTTGTCTTGCATGAGGATATCCTCTTTTGCATATCCGGACTGTTCAGTTTGAAACAGTCTGAATCACATGCTTTTTGGCAGCTTTTCGCCAACTGTCACTACTTCAGTGCCAGTTAAGCTTAGGGTGTTGACTTTCAGTTTGGTGGATGAGCTATACATCACACCTTTGCCTTCTGTGGCAAACACTCCTGCATGCCCCTTCATGTCTGCATGCACGGCATGCGATCCATCCATGTATATCATCGTCCTTTTTCCATTGCTTTGAATGATCAATGGGAGGAATGGAGTCTTCTGTAGATATTTTATCAGGTGCCCCAGCTTCTTGCAATCGTGTTCATCAGGTGATTTCACTGTAGTGAATAAGAAACCAGTAGCCAGTTGTTGCAAATCCAGTCGTGTCCGTGTTCCCAAGTATAGGGTTACCATTGCTGTGGATGAATGGAATTCCTCTACTCAATCTTTATCCAGCTTCACAATGTCACTTCCATTTGTCTTGAAAAGGTATTCAGTAGCTGCAGTTGGTTTCTCCCGGTGCATATCTTCTGGTAGCCTGTTAATAAGTTACTTCCCGTAGTTGTACATTGTAATCATCACTTCACCCTTCTTGGTGAGGAGGTCAATTGTCATCTCAAGGTAGTCGTGTACCTTTCAACAAGTTATGGTCAAAGGATCTGTCTGCCCATATATGTTGTCAAGCATTTTTAGAAATTTGGTCACTCACACTGGGTTTTCATGACTGACAAGACCATCATCAAGGTGGAACACAACAGTAAGTTGCTTCCCATTGATATCCTTGTTCCATACGCATTGGCCGTATGGATTCATCTCCATACCATACGCGATAAGATGCCCAGTAAGCTTTTGATAGGCTAGGATGGCTGCATTGAGGGTCCTGTAGATTGCCTTCTTGCATACAACGTAGATGACTGATTGACCTTTTTTCTCGTGCAGGCGTTTCTTCCATCATGATGGTTTGTACTCAATGAGTAATAGTGCCAGCGCCCCTATGATCTTCAGGAACAATTGTTCATCCATGTCTGTTTAGAGGTCTGCTCTGGGAGATTGAAAGACGCCAGGTCACAGCCTTCCAGGGCTATGGTCGCCAGCACACATTTGATTGCTTCAATTGCCGGTGTTGGTGGTTAGACATCTGCTTTATTTGTTCAGAGCCATTGTGGTCTGTCATCTGTGTATCCTTGGCTCTTGAGTTACTCATCCCGCTTCATTTGTATAAACATCATTGCCCATCTCTGATCATGTGTCATGGTGTTCTAGCCGACTTCTCCAAAACAGTCCCGTGACACAAGGTTGTGAATCTCTTTCATGATGGATGACTTTCCTTTGTCCCCATACCTTTTGAGACCTTCCCGGATGCTCATCTGTGTCATGGTGTAGTTCATTAGGAAATAGTGGTGACTGTCCACATTTTCAATGTATTCTAGAGCAAAGACAAAGTTTTGGTGTTCATCTCGGCTGATCCATTTGATTTTCTCCCTTGTGCTGTCAGTGTCAATGTGTGTTTTACCGTCCTGCATTTTCTATGCGTACATCCATTCTACACATAAAAGTTACACACTTTTCAAAGGGATAAAGAGTGGTGACTTCAAGTTTAATTGATAAGAATGACAGTCAGATTAAGAAAACCAAAACACAACAGCAAGTCACAGCTGCATGCAGCTAACCAACAAAGCAGTAAGGAACAAGGAGCTTTGCCCATTTTTGTTGATGAATAAGAAGAGGATGCAACCTAGTGAATGAACATCATTACTAGTAGTCGAGCTGGTTCAATTGAGTACTGTACTGTACTGTAATAATGTACATACATAAGTTAGAGTATTCTACTGTACTAGCACATGTATGGAAGTGATTTAATAGTAGCACCAGTATAGCAAACATTGCTGGCAACAAACCCAGACAATGGAGAAGGAGCAACTGCAACAATGCCACACACAGCTACAAGCCTTACAATACATCAGCAGCAGCCAGTAACAACAATCTGCATCATGGATTGATGTTGTTACTAGGGGAACACAAGAAGTCAAACTCAGCTTTTCATGTTGTTGTTGTCCGTCGGACACTTTCTCACTTGCACACTTTATGTCCGTAGGACACTTTCTCACTTTCACACTCTACATTCATATATACGATACATACATAAATATCATACATACCATCAATATGATAGGTTCCTTCTCACTATGGAACACTTCTCTCCCCAATGGATCACGATTAGCATAGTTTGATGGTCTCACTTGTTTCTATTTTAACATCAGATTACATCTTAGAGAGTCACTCCAACAGTTGATGAGCTCAACATGACAATGGCAATCATCATCATGGGCTTGCTGCTTCCTTTTTCTTAATGATGCTTAGGAATTTCAGATCAACTTCTCGAGAAATGTAGAGAAGGGGTCTCATGGGGAAAAGATAATTGTCTTGGAGGAGTGTGAGATGATGATATTATTATGAAAATTTATTATGGAACTGTCAAAAATGGTAACCTTAACATCCCACAAGAATTGGGGTTCTTCCGATAACCAACATTGGTATCTTTCCCCCCAATCATTGTACAGTTGAATTTTCTCAATGTTAGCATTCAATTGGTTGAAGCATACATACCATACTTGTCTCAAGTACTGTACTATGATATTTATACTATACATGCCCAGTACAGAGTTAGACATCATGGATGCAGCATGTAACAGGTAACATTCAACTCTTGTAGTAGTAACATACAAACTGCTGCTGATGTACCTCCACCATAGGATACACACAATGTGGGCTTTCTCAAATTGGTTTGTTCACAGTTTGAGAATTTGTGACCCGGCTTGTTCAACTTTAAGATGATTTGACTCGATTGATTCCAAATTTTCCAAGAAATTGAGTTAGAATAGTTTGATAACTTGACTCCTCCGCTGAGACTATTTTTCATAATACCAGTTGCAATTACCTGCATACCAGGTATCCTACCTCCTACTAGTACTAGTCAAATATAGCCCCACCAAAGGCAACATATGCATTCAAACCTTGACCAACCTGCCAACCAGTACATGACTGACCTGCTGTCTCCCTTTGGCTGGGTCCAGTACATGATGACGGCAGATCCTCCTTCTCCTAGTCTGTCTCCTCCCTTCGAGTTTCTGGTATCCTGATGCTGTAGTAAAAACAATCATAACAAGAAGATTCTGCAATAGTGGAAGGACCCTAAATGTCCAATAAAAACCTTCCCTGCTGCCGTCGATAAAACCTCCTCTGATAGCAAATCCCCTGGGGCCTGCTAATCACCAAAATTGTTGGTCTTTGATTGGTTGAAGCATACGTACGGTACCGTACCCCTCAGGTATGATATTCATATCGGTAGCTACGTACCCTAGCCGATAGAATACAGAATGCAGTAGAATGCACCGAATTCTCATCCGGCGATGATGACTCAATCGATTGTTTCGTTGTTCGTTCTCAGAGTTTCTCGTGTTGCGACGACTCGTGGCTGACAGCCACGAACCAAAAAGATTTGACGAGAAACAATCGAAAAAATGATATCATCATCATCTGTTTCCTCCTGCTCGAGTCCAGACAGAAATACCGTACAACCGCAAACCCCAACCGTGAACTCTGCACTCCGTACGAGTACTGTACGAGGTACAAGTACTCGTAAGTCTTACTCCGTACACAGTCGTGATCCCGACACTCGACTCCGACATCCACCGGCAGTTGCTCCAGCCCATCGTACAAGTATCGCATCGCATCGCACTACCTACCTTGATTAATTCGCAACATCTGTTCGATTGCATTCCACCACCACCCACGAAAACGACCCATAGAATATACCACTTACACCATGCTCCCATCCGTAGCCTCGCGCCGACTTGCTCAAAGCCCTTGCTCCGCCGCCGTTCTCCGTGCGCTGGTTGGAAATCCTTCCGCCGCCCGGCCGATCAGCACCGCCGCATCCTTCGTTCGAAAGGAGCAGACCCAACGATGCAACAACAACAACAACAACAACAACACCTTGGGAGTCGTCGCCACTCCCCAATCCCACTATCGCCGCTGGTTTGCCAGCTCGGGCGAAAACAGCGATGCCGACTCGTCCGACGACAGCAAAGACAAAACCCCTTCGGAGGAAACGACAACGGACACCGCGGACGAAACCAATGCCGCTGGCGACGCAGACGCATCCGCATCCGCTGAAGAAACGCCCTCCGAAACGGACAAGCTGAAAGCAGAACTCGCGGAGATGAAGGACCAATTGCTTCGAACCCTGGCGGAACAAGAAAACATCCGATCGATCGCCCGCCGGGACGTCGAGGCCGCCCGAAACTTTAGCTGTCAAGTCCTTTGCCAAGTCCATGCTGGACGTTGCCGACAACCTCGATCGGGCGCTCGAGAGCGTCGATCCGGAACAAGTCGAGGCCAACCCGACGCTCAAGACCTTTGTGGAGGGAATCGAAATGACAGGGATCCGGACTCGTCAAGGCCCTCAAGTCGAACGGGGTCGAGGCCTTTTGCGAGCAGCCCGGGGACGCATTCGACGCGGAAAAACACCAGGCCCTGATGGAGTACGCCGATCCGAACGCCACGCCGGGAACTATCGGCACGGTGATGAAAAAGGGATACACCCTCAACGGACGCGTGCTGCGTGCCGCCGAAGTGGGCGTCATCAAAAAGTAAACGTTACGACACAACACAAAACAACACAACACTCTACAAACCAAACGAATCCATTTTCGTCACTCTAGTCTTACTTACAAAAATCCGTTGGCACTGCTTCAATCGTCGCATCGTAAGGAACACGCTGGAACCCACACCCCAATGGATCTTTCTATTCCAATTGTCACTACGGTACAATGTGACGATACCAGTTCTCGACCGAGTTTCGTCTTCTTCTCTTTCTCTTCCGAATAGCAATTTTCGTTTTTGTTTCGCTCCAGTCCTATCGGAGAACAGACACCGCAGTATCGTTTTGTTTCGTTTGTGATTCGTCACTTGTAGTGTACGTGTATGCCCCGGTGCAGAAACCCAACGAAATAGAATGCATTCCTGTCCACGCACTGTAGAAGGATGTGGTTTCCAAAACGGAAACAGCAACCCCCATGCTCCACTACAATTGGTGGTGACACCCGCGAGTTGCGTTTCATGGTCAAGTTTAGTGGGGAATGGCCAAACAGAAGAAACGGGAAGTTTGCTGGAACGCTAAGGAATCATTGATATGCTCTAAACGCAAATGCAAGGGCAAGATTGTTGGACGGAATCTCGTCCGACCGACAAGTTACCTGCGCGAGTTTTGTCAGCGCGGCACAACCATGGAAAGCTATGCATGGGACGCGGTAGAGATAGCGTGCGGACCAAGTAGCAAAAATGACCCCAGGGAGCACAATTGGACAGATCCTCGTGACAAAGGTGCATCGGACGGTGGGGATGCAACCGAATGGGGAGCACAAGCTACAAACGGGCATAGTATAGTGATGCGAGGAAAACTGGAACCTTGCATGTTCTGAAGCTAGGATAATACTAGACACATCATAATCATCGAACAAGGATTCCTGCCGGCACAAGGCGGAATAGAAATCGAGATTTTACGCTTCCAGAACAACTGCAAAAAAGTCAGTTTCCTAATGCAAATGGTTTTGGCTACTGTGCGATTGTATAGTACCTGCCAGGAGCATGCATCTTTGCATTCAAGCCCACCAAACCTTGGTTTGAAACAGATTTTTTAAATAAAGATTGAGATCTAACAAAATCATGTTTTTGTGATGGACAACCCAATATTTCTGTACGGTACGCACTGTATGGATGAGTACGTACATGCATATTACCTACCGTAAAATAATACTTCGTACTCCGTACTTCCTCAATTATTGAATTATGACGAAGTCATTCCGCGAGCTTTTTCGCGCACCTCAGGACCTCGGCCTTCATTATTTTTTCAAAAACGAAACCAAACCGTGTTTTCTTTTGCTTTGTTCATTCCAAATGCCGACGAAGAGCGACAAGACGACGCCAAGCAGATCCACCGGAACCATCCGAACAATAGCGGACGAAATTATGAACGAAACAGGAACCCAAAATGGCACGCCGTTACTGCGGATAGCAGTCGGTACAAAGAACCCTTGCAAAATCGATTCGGTAACGAAAGCAATCAAGCAATCGATCAAGACCGATTCGCAATCGAATATCGAAATCCACATCGAGGGATTTGATGTTGATTCTGGAGTTCCAGATCAACCCTTTGGAGATGTGAGTGCAACGCACACCGTAAAAACGAGCTAAAACGTATGAGACATTGTGTCGCATCGTATCGTATCGAATCGAATCGCGTCGTTGTCCTCTCGTTGAATGAATCTTGATCGCTCACATGCTCGTATCTCTCGCAATTTTTCTCGTAGGAAGAAACCCTTCGAGGGGCCAAAACCCGAGCAATGAATGCGTACCAAGCCTATAAAGCAGCAAACAAGTATTTTCCTCACCTGAGTTTTGGGGTGGAAGGAGGATTGGAATGGTCGGAAATCGCTCTGGACCACGATGGCAACAAGACTTTGTGGTGCATGGCGTGGATGGCAGTGTACGGAAAACGAAAGACACTTCTGGTGGAAACAATGGCTTCCCGTGATTCGTCTTGTTGGCAGTCGGACAAGAAACCCATCTTTAGTTTGGCAAAGACGAGTTCGTTCATGCTCCCGCCGGCAATAAATGATTTGATCAGGAAAGGAATGGAGCTGGGAGACGCCGACGACAAAATCTCCGGTCGAAAAATGTCGAAGCAGGGCTCTGGGACGATAGGATATGTGACGGACGGGATGATCGGCCGCTCGGCTTATTACGAACACGCACTGGTGCTAGCGCTTGTGCCTTGGATTCGTCCGGATCTGTACAGTTCAAAAGGGTCTCCAAAGTTGACCGACGGAGTGGGGAATTGTGACGATGAAGTATAAACATTGAAATAAGTCATAGGGACATACAAATACTCCAAACAATGAAATTGAAGGAGGAATTTTATAAAAGAATTGCTAGTACAGTGAAATGGAATTCTACTCATAGCTTCCGGAACGAATGTCCCTTGCGCTGAGGCTGATGTTTTTTTCCCATCGCGGAATGGAAACACCGATGGTCCATACTGTGCCTCCCCTCTTCTCAGCACCACGTTCCTGTAGTATGATTGCTCTAATTAACTGCAACTTGCTGTTCGGTTGTCGATGTCGAAAAGAAGAACATCAGTGCTCGTTCCTGGGGATATGAATGAATGTAACCGTTTTCAATTCAATTTCGAATTTGCTGAATATCTTATTAAGCAACCCAATATGTGAATCAGCCGTTGAAATTACCACCTTGTGTATGTTTGTGCCCAGAGGAATATTACAATTCTTCGTTCTGTAAATCAGCGCGAACGGATTGCGTGAAATGACTACGTGTATCTGTCAGTGTCGACGAGTTGATCATGTTCGACCGTACCCGGCATCAAGAATTTGATTGTTAACACTGTTCCAATCGCAAATGATGTTAGTGACACGAGAAACATCGGTTGGCGATTGATGAATGCACGCTTCCATATAATTTGGAAGATCTCTTGAGTCAACCCCCAAAATGATGACCAACAGTGCTGGGTAGTGTTGGCATAGCCGACAATAAAGGTCAGAACACCTGTCATGGTTGAAATGACACTCCATCCTGCCAGTCTTCGTTTTGGTTTGAACAATTCGAATTGCAGCAACATACGGATTGCCGTGGACGTGAACAAAAATGCCACCGACACCAGAAACGACCACCTCGTGAATAAAAACTCAAAATTCATGTTCGAGCGCAAAAAGTGGTATGCATCCATCCCCAGCTTCGCATCAACCTTGGGCACCATCGAAAATTCGGATAGCAACAGCAAGGTGCTTGCTGTCGTGGATGTGACCATCGAAGACAGACTCAAACAAAAACTGAGCAGAGACGTCACGTGATAAAGTCGTAGCAAAAAAATCTGAAGCTTGGACAATCCACTGGTATCGTTGACGCCCTCCGTCATAGCAAAAATTCCTGCTAATGACGCTCCCGCGACGAGAGCAGCCGGGACCTGCATTCCTCTGAAGAAAGCGGCCGCAGCACTCGTTGTGGATGGATCTAGCAGTGTAAGAGCTTGGCGGTGAGCGGTGGCAATCGTTCTGCCCGTAAAATCTCCCGACGTCACTCGAGTGTTGTAATTCAAGTTTCGAATAGTATTTCTCGCAACTATTGGGGAAAAGATCGTTCGGTCTCGGAAATAATCATTGCTGCTGTTAATAGAAGGGGAGGGTCCCACAAATGCCGCTACAAACGCCGTTGCTGCTCGCGTTGATGCCGTTGGCAAACCCATGATGGCCTACAATTGATGTGTCAAGGTCACGTTCTCGAAGACAACGAACCAATTTTTTCAGTTTCTAACTTCCGGATTTAGGGGGCAATCTGCTACCTCCCGTTGCGAACAGAGTGCTTTTTGTTTGTTTGATGTTGCTGAAGTGAATGCGTTTATTCGTAGTTGCTTGGTCCTGCAATCTTGCACAACTCTACCGGTTACTGCCGCTGTTGAAAAATTACGAGGTACTGCCGTATTGTTGATATCAATTTGAAGCAAAATCCATCAAATCCATCCAATCAGTGCAATCAGTGGAGATCGGTGGCGCGGTGAATCTAATCATCGGTTAGATCGGATCGGCAATCTTCATTTTTTTTCATACGGTATCTCTGAAAAACAAAAAACTTCATGTGGTTAATTTAAAATCGGGATTTATTTTTAGGCATACGCGTGCCGGGTGCGTTAATGAATGAAAATAACGAACACTTTTTGTCGTCACTTTTCTCGTTCGGTAAATCTACGACTTCATGGTGAAAGAACGGTTTTTTTTGTTCTGTTTTTTCATCGCAAAAAATTCTCGGCTCCTTGTTCCCACTTACCGTATGAAGAAAAACAGACGCGCCTCTCACACTGTCGAAGATACTCCAGTTATCTCTATTAAAAACTATCACCATGCATTGAGAGAACCCTCTGCCTTTTTTTGCGCTATAATAGGTATCTAATTATAACTATCGAACCATCGACAAAGGAAGCTTGAGGATTGACAAAACCCTGCTTTTCACTTCCGGATTTCTAGGAAATCATGGCTATCATTCCTCGAAGTCACATTGTTGTGACAGCGCTTGGTATCGCAGGGATCTTATCCTTGTTTCGTAATTTTCTTTCGACAAGGAGGATATTGACTTCCACTAATGAATTTTACACGAGACAGTGACGGCAGCATCGTGGTCGCGGATGCTCCTTTCGTCGGTTCTTCAAAACTCCACTACATACGGGACGAGCAGCTCGACACACGATATTCCACTAACTCATCAAAAGATAAGAGGACAGTTCTCGTTGATACTTAATGACAACGACGAAACTCACACTGGGAACAACGACTTTCAACACAAGGGAATATTGAGGAAATCGAGTGATAAACAAGGAAAATGGATGTCGATTCGGCACACTAGCGCCGGAAAAACCTTCGACGTTGCCGGTGAGACTATTCGCAGAGTGGGTACAAACTACTCGAAATTTGTGGATGATATGCGGTTTGAAATCATTACAAATCATACCATCATTTCGCCCAACTTGGCAGCGAAGAACGATGCTTCGAACTATATGAGTGACAACCATCACCTTTGCCATGTGCTGCGAGTTATGACTGTCCAAAATACGCTGAAAGATGTTCCCGACAGAGAAATTCCTCCGGTTGCTCTAAACATTAATGCTGACTGTAGTGTTATGAACGAAAAACTCAACGGGCAAGGAAACACAGTGTTGGCATTGTACGGTGTTAGGATGATTTCTGCACTCTCGAAAGTCGATTTTGAATTCCAATGCACAAGCAGCAATAGCGAAGTCGACAACAATCATGAAAACCGCAATGATTACAAGAAAGAAAAGGAAAGAAAGCTACGATGGGTTTTCCCTTGGTTTGCTTCTTACCAGACAGCAGTAGACAGTAGAGAGCATTGGCCGTATAGGGGGGACGCGCCAACAGAAGATGAAGTATGCTCTTCTTCGAACAGTAATCTTGATAACGCGGGGAATAAGATGCCACTGGAAAAAATGGCCGACCTCATACGAGACGATGTCCGAAAAATGTCCCTACAATTGATTGGTAGTCGAACAGACGTGCTCAAAAGGACCCATCCACTCGTGCCGTTGGATGCGGGACCCTTGGATTCATGATATCCGAGTAGATGATGTTATTATTCATTTTCCCTGTTACAATGATGTTTATGACATGGAATTCGCGACGATCAGGCGAAGAAATCGCGTTGGCATTCTTCATTTTAGTGAATACACCAAACACATTCGCGATGACATCAAATCAATCGGGATTATCGCTGAATCCCCCAGAAAGGTGGGAGATACTAGAAATGGAGAAATCAGTGGGTTATACATATACGATCATGCAATTACTTTGCTAGTGGAATATTTGCAGGCGTATTTTTCCAACCAGCGAGTCGATGTATCAATTTACGACAATGATACATTGCCACTACAATACGCTCGAATCGCTATGGCAAAGCAAAGTTTCAGCTCCTTTAGCACGTTTGGCATGATTCCAATAATCGGAACGTTCGGTGAAGGATACTTCCAACCAACGATTTCAAATACAGGAGGTATTGTTGGTGGTCAAAACAAGATTATTCGAAGACTCGTATCAAATCAATACGATGGTTTTGATAATATTCACCTTATGAATGGCAAAGTCCTTTCTCCGAAGAATATCTCTACAATGAATCTCAACGACCTTTCAGAATGGCTATCGAAATAAGCAGACTCATAAAGTTTAAATCAAGTGTTGTGAAAAAAATAGAAATAAGGAGGAAATCTCTATGATAAATTTCTGGTCTTTCTTTGGAAATCGGTTGAAGTTCATTATTCATCGCTTGTCGTTGATACAAAATGAGTGTTGTATGTCAGCTCGCGGGCTAGAGATGCAGAAACGATTTTCATAATCTAAAGGAAGAGCTCGAGAGGAAGAACAACATTTCAAAATCGGTTTGAATAGATAGTATGAACCAGCGTTCTTGCTCAATGATGTGTATCACTGTATACACAGCTTAGCTTGGGGTATAAAGATTTCTAGCATAGGGCTTTCCGTCAGTGATGTGCCGAATCGAGCTCGAGCTCCATGTTGTCTGTGTTCTACTAATCTCCAACTTTCAACCTTGCTCTTGCTGGGTAAGATAGGCCAGTCTTTAAAATATGACTACTAGTTTTATTCTATTGAGTCTAATTTTCATATCAAATACTTCCTATTTTGTATTGAATGACAATGGAGGTCCATCATGAAGTGGTTGAATTTGGTACCATTGTTGTGTCAAATGGCGGCGTGTTCTGATACTAGTAGTAGCAAGTTAGAGAAAAGAAAAGAGAACAAATTCCAACTGATGCACCAGCATTCTTGTTGTTATTTGTGATTGAATCCAATATGAACTATGCTGGAATGAAAAGTGTGTGCTATTGACTTTTATGACCAGATGGATTGAGAAGCTTATAGTTTCAAACCAATCTAAAACTAAAATGTGGCCAAAAGGATCAGAACTTTTGGAGAAGAATTGGAACTTCAAGAAGAAGGATAACTTTCACAGATGAGTCAATGTCTTATGACTGGAATGACGTTCGCGAATGGACGAGTCATGTCGCAGTATGCCTCTAATTGAAGGTAGTAATACAACGTGTAGATATGTATGAATTTGGTTTAAAAGTGAACTAAAACTAAGATTGTGAACAAGCTTTGTCAACTAGTACTCCTATAAGCGTTAAAAAAGCTTTTCTTTATTTGCTAAGCAGTTTGAAAGGCGATGAATTTGAAATCCAACATCTTGCACATAGAAGAATGAAGATATGCATATCATTCAGACTTCAATATTGAAGAGCCGGCTGGCGTGTCATTTGGTCTGACATCAGCTTTCAGATTTTTATGAATCGTGGGAATTCAGTCGTGAGGGTTTGAATACCACACTCTTTTTCTTCTCATAAAGACTTCAATTGGTTGCACAGAATTTTTATGTTTGCGCGCAACCAGTATTCACTACTTCGTGAAATTTTTAATTGGTGTGATACGCTTTGAGGTTCCAAATTTTCATGCGTTGGACCATGTTTTGGTCTAAGAGGAAGGAAACTATACCATTTGTATGAATTTCTGGATAGTGTCGGAACCCTTGCTACTTGCTTCCAAAGCAGCTGGAATTTGCTTTTCATTTTTCATCATAATTTGTTCTCCAACACAATAATCAAGCAACTTCCAACTGGTTATTCTCCTTCATAGCATGATTATCTATTTGGGCTCGTTGCTTGTTCCTGACAATAGCAAGGTCTCTAATCACAGGAATTGGAAGGAGCATGCCAGGGTGTCATTCGGAACGTTTTTTTAATGGTTGATCTAACAGCAAACTGAGCCAAAGCAAAGACACTACTATTGACAATGTCTGTGGCTTGCTGGAGGGTCTGTGGAGGGTTGGTGTTGAGCTCTGTTCTCATTGCAAACTTGATGGTATCATGTACTCTTTCAAGAACTGTGTTCGCTTGTGGGTTCTGAACTGAGCAAACTTTGGCTTTGATTCCAAGGTTGTCAAGGTGCATACAGAAGTCGTTGCTCGTGAAGTTGGTTCCTTGGTCAAGGAAAGCCAACCACCATTGTCAAGGGCATGGGCAAGCCATGAGGCCATTCAGATTGACTTGTGGCAGCCGGATTACTTTCAGAAGATTGGTGCACATGTCCATGATGGTGAATCCTGACAAAGTCAAGTGTTCTATGGCCCGGTATTGCAATCTTTGAAGGGTTGATTCCATCGATTGCAATGGTATCCCAGGGGACATATTGGTGTTCTTTGGTTGTAAGTTGACCATGGCTTTGGTGGCTATTCTTCTTGTATCTTTGGCATGCGTCACAAGATTTGCAGAAGGAATTGATTTGGTCTTTCAAGTTTGGCGCATATACAAATTAGTTGATGGCTTGATACAATCTTTCACTGCCGGCATGGCCAAGCACATGGTGGTAATATTTGATTGTGGCTTGGACTCGGTTTGGCGGGAATACTATTTTCTTTCAGCCATTGAATTTGACAATTTTAAAGCCAATACCATTGAAATTCTCTGTGGTGTATCAAGCATTGGTGGCGAATATCTACATTGGCAGCTTGATTGGTGACCAGTTGAGTGAAGGCTGAGGGATACATAGAAATGTCCATTGGGTAGTTGATACATAAATTCAAAAGGGAGAAGGTGCTGGTTGGATCATTTATTGGAGTGGTTGGAGTGGTTCGCAATTTCCAAATCCGAATCTGGAGTCATTGGGGTTGGAGTCCGAGATTCATTCTTTTTGTCCAGGGATTGCTGAATAGGGAGCCTTGAGAGAGTGTCAGCAATCACATTGTCTTTGCCTTTGATGTGTTTGAATACAGGGGAAAAATCTTCAAGAAGCATTTGCCAAGTCATTAATCTGGTGACTCGTGCGGTTTTGTTGGGTCAAGTTGATATGGTCAGTCCACAGTGATGATTTCTGCACCCCAAAAGATTGGTCTGAATTCTTTGAAGACTTCAACAATACAAATCTTTTCTTTGTTGACCATTTGGTACTTCTGTTGAGCAACATTGAGTTTTCTGGAGAAGCAGAGGATGATTCTTCCTTCTTGGATCACAGCTGGCGCCAAGTTGATAGTCAGACACATCAGTATAAATGTGGAAGGGCTTGTTTGGATCAGGGAAAGCAAGCAGGATGTCTTGTGCAATAAGGGTTTGGGCTTTATTGAAGGCTTTGATCAGCTCTGGAGTGGGAGTGAGCTTTCCTTTTTATTGACCAGAGAGGGTTCGTGAGTGGTGAGAGGACTTCAGCTCTCTTTGGATAGAAGTTTGATAGAAGTTGCTGATCATCCCAACAAAGGATCAAATATGGGTAATTGTTGAGGGAAAAGCCAATTTCAAGATGGGTTCTATCTTGTTTGGATTGGTGGGTCTGATTCCATCTCTGAAAATTATGTGGCCTAGCCATGGTGCTTGGGATTGAAACCAATAGCACTTAGAGGGCTTGACTGCAAAGTTGTGAGATTTGAAGCTGCAACAGGACAGAAGAAACAGGTTTGCAGTGAGATTCAAGTGTGTCAGAGAAGATTCCAATATCATTGATGTATACTTCAATGTCCTTCAGGTAAGAAGCATCAGTTCCATACAGCCTTGGTCCCAGCTTGGGGAGTTGAGGAAGCCCATTGGGAGTCCAAATGCTGTAACAAGGACACAGAGCCAAGTGAAGGCTTCATCAAGCTTGAAGGTGTGGAACTGCATGCTGACATCAATGAGGGTGACATATTTGAACCCTCTTCTTCTGTGCAAGATGTCTTGGATCTTAGAAAGTGGGTAGTGGAGCTTCTTGGTAACCTTGTTGAGCTCTCAAAAGTCATTAATGAGTCAACAGGGACCATCCGGTTTGGGTACTACAAAGGTTGGCATTCCCCATTTGGCTGCATAACATCTTTCAAGGATGCCAAGTTTTACCTGTCAATCAATTTCCTTCTTCACGGCTTCTTGTTGGTGAAGTGGAATGGGATATGGTTGTTTGATGTGATATGGCTTTGCATCTTGCTGGAGATTAATGTGGAACTCTTGATTAGGGACAATGTCTAATTCCTTGTCATTCAGTCCTTCAAAAAGTTCTTCATTGTCAATGAGCATTATCAACAGGTAAGATTTATCATGGTCAACAAGGTGCTCTTGTTCTGATGCTAACTTGTAGTAGAGGTCCATCTTTTGATACTTGGTGGAGCCATCTGGATAGGGTTGTTGAGTGGATTGGTTGGAGTAGCTCTCCGCAACAGAGTGTGGCTCTGCTGATATGACCTTGTGGAGCATGGGCTTGTCATTCAAGTAGTTCCTGAGGGTGGAATTGCATTGTCTTATCATACCATTCTATGGTGCAAGCTTCAAAGTCCATCTTCATTCCAAGGTCTCTCCTCATGGTTCTTTTGCCAATGAGAAGGTGATAGTTGATATTCTGGGTGACAACAAAACACTTGATCTTCAGCACTCTCATGGAGTAGGATAGCTCTGGAAACATGATATTCTCCAGGATCACATAGTGACTACAGGTGGCTTTACCATTGGTTGTCTGCATTTGCTTCTAGGCTTCAGCAGGGATGGAAGATTCAACAATGAGATTGTCGGTTGATCTGGAATTGAAGAGGGTCTTCAGGTAGTGCTTTCCTGATGTCTTGTTGATGAAGTTGCAGACGCTGACTGTGGTTGGAGGCTGCCGTTGCTTTTGGAGGCAACATTGCCATTGTTGTTAAGGGAATCTGAGGTTTGTGCTTCAGGGAATCATTGAAGGTCCGAGTTGTAATACTCAGGATCAATGTAAATATCCACATGAAAGAGATCTACCCAAGGTTCTGGTAAAGCTGGGGTACCTTACGATTTGTTGATGAAGACACACATGTGTTGCTCTGGTTCATGTGAATTGTTGCCGTAGGATGATGAATTGCTTCGTTGATTGCTGCTGTTGCTGTTGGAATTGCAATCATTCACATGTGCATCATTGTTGTTGTTGTTGTTATTCCTGTTAGGTTGATTTGGGTTGTTGGCGTTCAGGTAGCACTGCCCCCAAGTATGATTCACACCTGGGTGAATGGGGCAAGGTGAAGGTTTCAGATACTCTTGTGAAGTTGTTGTTGTTGTTGTTGCTGCTGCCTTGGCCGTTGTTGGAGCCTTGCTGTCCGGTTTTGGTTGTTGTTGTTTGATCAATTGTTGTTTCCGATTTTCCGAATTGTTCTGATTGCAGCTATTATTGTTGTTACGGTTGTTGTTGCTATTGTTGTTGCTGTTATTCTTGTTCTGAGAGAAATTATCTTGATGATTATTTTTCTTACTTTTCGTGTTTTCCTTGTTTTGGTATCTCTCCATCCTCGTCACTATTTGTGTGAGGGTGTCTTCATAGGGAGAGTGGTGTTCTTCATAGGAGTCTTTCCATTCAATCAGCATGGATTCAAAATATCAAACTCTTGAAGTCTTCATCATTGATGGCTGCATTTTCTGGTGGGTGTCCTGGAAGCAGTCAATGGATCACATGGTTGTGGAAGGTGACCATGGAGACAAACTGGTGTACAGTCATTTTGGTAGTCTTTTTGATGTTGTTGAGGAACCTTTTGTGGCATATGTATGCATCTGTGTTATTGTTGAATTTGAAGGTGATGAAGGCGTTGATGGTGGTTGGGAATTTCTCAACGGTTTGATTTGGTACATTGGATGATACATACTCATTGGCGATCGGCATAGTCTCTGAGGAGGTCAGCAAATTTTTCATATTACTTTGGTCCTATAGTTAAGGAAAGGGTTTTCTTTGCATGTGAGAATTCATTGATAGCAAAAAGCACTTGGAAAAGGGATGCTCCAACAGTAATGAGAGGTACTTTAACCTTGACTAGTCTAAGAGACTCCATTGGTAGTACTTGTATGTTTGAATTTCTATCTTCTCAATGGACTCTTGGTCAAAGTCAAACTTGAAAGAGATGACAGAATAACTCGTCATTGCTGGACAGTCTATAGGAGTAGTTGGTTGCTTGTTACTGGAGTGAAATATATGAGCTGAAGCAGTTATTGGACTGTTTAAACAGTGTCGTATGCCTCTAATTGAAGGTAGTGATACAACATGTAGGCATGTATGAACTTGGTTTAAAAGTGAACTAAAACTAAGATTGTGAACAAGCTTTATCAACTACTCCAATAAGCATTGAAAACCTTCGTCACTTAAACAATGCTCATGCTTGCGTCAAATTTGTGCCGTATATTTTCAAAAATTTGGAAATGTTTGTTGCGCATATGAACAATGATTCTATATGTATTTTTGCACGCAACAATTTTAAGGAGAACTATTTTTGCACCCATAGTTTCAGCCTTAGCAGTATTATGGTTGCTTTACGATTTTTCTATTTTACAACTTCATTTCATGCTTACCCCAATAATTATTTATTCTCCATTCAATTTATGTTTTTTTCCTTATGAAACTAATCTTTTTTAATAATACTATCCTCTAAGGCAATGATATTTTTGTAGCATTATTATGAATTTCTTCACAAATGTATGAGCTTCTTGATAACCAGCAAACTATTATGTTACGTCCATTTCACAATACTCGCACTATGAATATCAAATACCAAAAGACAACAAACATATTTTGGTACAAAGATGAAAAGTATTTTATCAGATTTTGCAATAATCTCATTCACAGTATTCAATTTTAACAGCAGAAAAATGTATTGTGCAAACCATAAAATAATAATTAACTAACCCCTGCTACTATAATGCTGTTGTTATCGCCATTTACTTTGGTAAACTTTGCATATATTCTGATGTAAAATTTGTAGTCCTTGTCATCCTTGCCAAGAGTCTCAATCATGCTACATTATCACTTCCATTTTCTCCTTTCTACTTTCTTCATCCTTGTTATCTTATTGTGTATGATTGTCATTTTGTTGTTGGTATGTTTTGAGTAGTTCTATCTCTACATCTTTCGGCTGTTGTTCCTCCCTTTGTTTTTCTATTTCAATTATGAGGTATTTGTAAAGATCTTGTCCCTCATCACTCCATCCCTCCTTATTTCTTGGCTTACTGCCAGTGAATTTCTTTCTCTTCCTCAGTGCCCTTTGTTGTGTTTAGCCACCATGAGCCTGTAGTCATTGTAAAGGGAAAGTAATGCAAATGCTTCATTGCTTGGGGTGAAAATGTTACTGATTGTTGTGTGTAATGATTTTCTTTTGAAGTCTATCTGTTTTGGTGACACCGCTCCAAGAATTATTTTCATGAAGTATTGGAATCTGGTGAATTTTTACATCGATAGTCCTCGTGCAATTTGTACTTCATTTTTGGAGTTTGTGTTTCTGTTTTCCGTGATTAGAATTGTTCCTGGGAAACTATCTGGTATATGTTTGTTTCTTTTATCAGTCTACATGTCAGTGTTAAGAAGACAGCTGTGTTAGAAAAATGATGAAAGAGTGTAAACTGGCAATCATTATTATCTGTTCTTACCTTTGTAGTTTTTCCTGGCAAGAGTTTGAGCATTGTGCCTACACGTTGTGATTGTTTGGCAGAGAATTCCACTCCCTTTTGATCCTGGATATTGATCATATTTGGTGCTTCATTCTTGTTCCCTAGTTTTACAATTCTCACGATTGTTGACTGTACAAAGACTGGTTTGGGGGGTAGGAATTCATTTTCCTGAACGATGTTTCTTTGATGTACCAGGTAATGTTTTGTTTAGTGTTATAGTCATTGGTCTGTTTTGTTGTAAGTAGAGTATCGCAGTTGATACTGTTGGGGGTTCTATCTGTTTGGCTATCATTTGTGTTTGTTTGCTCACTTCTTGATACACTGCTCACTGGGCTGTTTGTTCTATGTGTAAGAACTGTGCTACCCGGACTGCAACTTTGTTGAACATTATTTCTTCATTAAATTGTCAACAGAAACTTACCGTTTTTGCATTTGATTGTTTTGGCACGCTAGTTTTATGGTAATAGCATTGTTTTGGAGCAAGCGTTTGGAATGTTTTTTCATTGATACTCTGTATCACTATTATTATTTCTTGTATTGTTGCACTTGTGAGTGTGGCTTTACTGACACCTGTCTATCTGTTGTTCCGCACGTGCCCTGATAATTGGAAATGTGGTGTCATACAATTTTGGCGCTAGGCCAAAACATTATGATGTTCCCCTACCCTATCAATCCGTAGGTTCCATGGATAATTGTACAAGTCTCCCAAGCATTGATTCACATATTTTACGTGTTTCCATTTTCTGCAACGGTGTTGCAGGAAATGCCCTTTTGTTGTTTTGGGAAGTCGTGCAATGGGGTTGAAACCAGTACCCCCCTAATCAATTTTGGCGCAGACCACAATCCATAGATTCCACGGATAATCAGAGCCAAAGCATTGATTCACGTATTTTTCGTTTTTCCACTTTTTGCAACGGTGTTGCAGGAAATGCCCTTTTTGTTGTTTTAGGAAGTCGTGCAATGGGGTTGAAAGTACCCCCCTTAATTAATTTTGGCGCGGACCACAATCCCTTGGTTCCACAGATAATTGTAGCCCAAGCATCAATGTATGTATTTATTCTTTTTCCATTTTCTGCAATGGTGTTGCAGGAAATGCCCTTTTTGTTGTTTTGGGAAGTTGTGCAACTGATGTTGAAAGTACGCCCCTAATTACAATTGCATGTCTTTATGTTCATCAATTCACATTTTTTCCGTTTTTCCATTTTCTGCAATGCCAGTTCGGATGTTGCAGAAAATGATCATTTTGTTGTATTTGGGGAATATTGAAAAACTTAAAGTTTTTGAAATTGTGCAATGGGTTTGCAGCAACCCCCCTAATCTCACCCCCATAGCTTCTTTATGTTCATCGATTCACGTATTTTTTTCATTTTCTGCAAAGGTTGCAGGAAATACCATTTTTGTTGTTTTGGGAAGTTGTGCAATGGGGTTGAAGCTACCCCCCTAACTTACAATTGTATGTCTTTATGTTTATTGATTCACATTTTTTTCATTTTTCCATTTTCTGTAACAGCCGTTGCAGGAAATGATCATTTTGTTGTGTTTGGGGAATATTGAAAAACTTGAGAAATTTTTCGAAATTGTGCAATGGGGTTACAGCAACCCCCCTAATTCCACCCCCGTATCTTCTTTATTCATTGATTCACGTATTTTTTGTTTTTCTATTTTCTGCAATGGTTCCAGGAAATGCCCTTTTTGTTGTTTTGGGAAGTTGTGCAATGGGGTTGAATCTACTCCCCAAATTACAACTGCATGTTTTTGTTCATCTATTCACATTTTTTCTGTTTTTCCATTTTCTGCAACGCCGTTGCAGGAATGGATCTTTTGGACCAACAGAATTTTTTTCTGCAATCAAGTTGCCGCTTATTTTGACATACAAATGTAGTACAAGTATGTACTAAGATCCTTCATCATTGCAGGTTTTTCTTTCTGAAATCAATTTCCCGTTTTCATTTACGTTACGCATTCTGTGTTTTTGAGATATGGTTTTTGAGATATGGTTACCTATTCTTGATTGGTTAGGTTATAGTTGTCTGCTTTAATTGGTTGAAAGTTTTCGAGTGATTTACTGATCAAATGTTTCTTCATAATGAAGGATAGCATTCTTTCCACAATCACAATTTGGATTTTTTTAAACAACCAATGATCTTGTTTTTGGTCCAATGTGTTCACATCAGATTCTACAGTCTTCATATCAGGTTCAACATAAGCAATGACGACCCTCTAGGAGAGGTAGTAAACATTGACCCGAATCTCCATCTGATGTCACTGCACAAGCTACTAAGAAAAGTCATAAATCCCCATCTCCATCTCCGGGCTCACCAAGATTGGTTTCCCAACAATCAGATGATCTTGGTTCTGATGCAATCCCAAAAGTACTAGCAACTGTTTGAATAAAAAAAATGCCAGAAACAACCAAAATAAAGATGAGAAGAAGATCATCTTGAAAAGTTCCACTGCTCCGTCAAGTGGGTGGACAAAACAACACTATTCCACCAGCAGATGCAGATGCAGCCATAGCTGTTGCCGCAGCCAAAACAAGAAGTTTGTCTCAAAAAGTTCCAGAGACAGCCCTACCCAACCACGTGATTCCAACAGCTGATGTATTCCATACTAGTTCCACATGCTGCTGCTCCTGGAACTCCAAAAGTAGCCGCAGCCAAAACAAGAATTTAGTGGCGAAAAGTTCCCCCAACATCTGCATCTGCAGCCAAAACAAGAATTTCTTCTCAAAAAGTTCCACCCAAATCTGCAGTCCGCAGCTAAAACAAGAATTTTGTGTCCAGAAGTTCCACCTGCATCTACCCAACGGCGTGATTCACTTCCAATGGACTAAGACAAGAATTTTTGATGAACTCAATCTCGACCACTTTGCCAATGAGTCATTTGTTGACAACATTTTGTATGAGAATCTTTTGTCAAATCTGTATCAGTGTTCATTTGTGGTTGGACGGTACAACATAGCAGGACTGGACAATTTGGTTGGTAGAATTGGATTTCAACTGTTATCTCCTCTTCATTTTTCAAAGCTTGTGGAGCACAGGAACACTTTGAACGAGTGTTACAAAGCAGTTGTTGACATTGAGAAAAAATCAGTGACTCTTTGTAATTCAAAGTTGAGTAAGGGACAGGACATATTTGTTGCTAACTTGCGTCCGGAACATGAACAGCGCGTAAAGACATTGTTGCACCATTTAATCCTGACTTTGTGTTGGGGTGACAATATTGTTTTGACACCCAACTCTGTTGAAATGTTGAATATTCTGTGCAAGGAGTTGCTTGATAATGTTCTAACAACTCGGTTAAACGTAGCCTGATTGATCGGAGTATGGTTGTGAAAGCAATAGTTCATGCAGTATTGGACACAGAACAAATAACTCTTAGCCTTGATACTGCAATCAAGATGATGGGTGTATATTTGAAAGCAGAGCGCAAATCATTGTCCAACTTCAAACCCCGTGGAGCTATCTGCCAAGATTGGTTATACATTTACACCACAGATGGAAGGAGATCCATTCAATTTGACAAACTAACTCCACAAAAACTTCTAAGAGGTGACAAGTCTAAGGAGATTTTCCTCTTAGAAAAAGATGAGAAAATCCTTTTGGTCGTCCGATAACTGTCACGCGACCCCACGCGACCCCTCGCAAGCCCTATTTTCAGAAAATCGACCCTGCGTTTGTTATGCGCAAGGGTATTTTTTTAAATTCACAATTTTTGTGGTAATGATTTTCAACCCCCCTCAGGTTGCGACCTAAATTCTCCCCAAAGACTCAAAATGTCCATTGATCTCTCCATTTTGACTAAATTGATTTAAAAAATCTATTTTTCACTACCACACTTTCAAACCTTAACCCAAGATATGAAATAAAATTAGTTTCCGAAGTGTTAGTTCGCTACGTTTCTGCGTTGTTTTTTACGGTATGTCACGTCGTGTCTTCTTTCATACCATCGTGCCTTTTATTGCTCGTTTCGATAGCATCATGCTCTTCTTAATGAATTTTTGTATAACTCTACAGTACTAACTTCCTCCTACACGATTTCACCACCAAATACTTTTTTCTTAGATATGTGTCTGGGTGTATTATGATAGTACTAGTAGTAGTAGTAATGTAGGTATGATAGTATTGATTTCTGTTCGAGTTGTGAAACGATTTTTTGTACAATTCATGTCAACAATCATGGAACGGCGTTTCAGAATTCAGTAACCGCAACGGGGTTACATGCTTTTGTGTTCGAAATCATGTTCAAATTTGAAATCTCGGTGCCAAACAACTTCCTAACCTTAACCCAAGATATGAAATAAAATTATTTTCCGAAGTGTTTGTTTGCTACTTCGTACTAGTACTATGTTTCTGCCTTGTTTCTATGTCACGACGTTTTTTTTTTCATACCCTCATGCCTTTTCATGCTCGATCCAATAGCATCATGCTCATTTTCATCATGTACATTTAACACCCCCATCGAAACCATTTCTCCCCCTCCCTTCTTCCAATAGAAGAATATGTCACAACCTAGTAAAAGTCGCCGTCACTTCAAGAGTGGTTGTTATACCAAAATTCCCAAATCATTTATATGTCGTAGCTGCATGTCCTGTAAGGGCAAATCGAAGACATTCATCGGAAGCAGACAAGATTCGTCTACACACAAATCATACCGATATGTATCACGAGGCCTTTCACGTCACCTTGATTCAATAGCTTTTTGCCGTGATTTCTATTTAAAGCATAACCTAATGGAATTTTCATCATCTGCCAAAGAAGAAACCACTAGTACAGTCCGTCATTCACCTACACAATATGGCCTGACATTGACGGAGAATGGTCCAATCGTTCCTTCCGCTTCTTTTGCTGCCGCTCACACTAACAAGGCATCCTCAAACAAAACGTTCAACTCTGTTCTAAACAGTCAGGTAGTACACAACTTATTTGTTCCACCAATGGATAGAAATGTAATGGAATCACAGTTGTTTCCTTCAGAAGACAACAGCAACAAGGATGACATGGTTATTCATGAAGACAATTGCCTTCCTATTCAGAACGATAATGGTATGGATGCTTCGGAACCCACCGCATCCCAACCAAACATCAATGAAAAAGAGCAATTGATCCGATCTCATCTTTATTTTTCACCTACCAATAGGCTCATTGCTGAAATAAAGCTCATGAATCTAATGACGAAACACAAGTTACCTCTAAACACATTCAAATCTATTTTTCAATGGGCAAACGAATGTCAAACTATTCATGGTCTTGACTTTAGCTCTATCTACCCCCGCCATCGAGAAGCCATATTTAGTGAAATCAAGTCCAATTTGGGTATTTCAGAGACCAAGTTCGAGCCACACATAATTAACTGGTTACCTTGTAATTTACCCACCCAAATATTTGTTCGATCCTTCCCAGACGCACTTCATTCCCTTCTGACCAATAAGGAGTTAATGCAAGAAACCAATTTGTCTTTTCCGAATGTCAAGACTCCTCTTTCACCCGAAAACAACCCACCACTCACCAATGAAACATACATAACAGAACTACACCACGGCTCTTGGTGGACGGAATCGTGGAAGCAGATCTGCAATGAAAATGATGAAATCCTTGTTCCGATCATTTTCTACATGGATGGAATCAGCTTGGATGCACATGGTCGTCTGTCACTCACTCCTCTCAACATGACTCTTGGTATTTTCAATACTGAAGCAAGAAAACGACCTGACGCTTGGACTACAATTTATTTTCATCCCGACACTGAAATTGAGAGCATAAGACACACGAAAAAAACCACGGCGAAAGATAATATTCAAAATCTACACACCGCGCTTGCATCGGCTTTGCAATCTTTCAAGGAAGTATGTGAAATGCAGGGCGGGTTGGAGTGGGATTATCTTCCGTATGCAGGAAAAGTGTTCAAAGTGAAAATGAGATTTGCAATTGCCTATGTTGTTGGGGATACAGAACTTCATGACAAACTATGTGGAAAGTATGGATCCTACACGCAAAAGGTGAAGAAATTGTGCCGACATTGTACATGTCCTACACGTGTCATCCATAAACCAAAAGCCCAAGTGGAGGAACTGACTCGTCTCTGGGTTCCAGAAGATTTTGATTCCCCCCCAAACAATTCTGCACGGGAAAACCTGGAGTACTTCAAAAGCATATCGCACCATCCCATAAAAAATGCTTTTCACAGCCTCAATTTTGGTAGTAATGTCAACAACATTCACTTTGCTACTCCCGGTGAGTGTTTGCATATGCATCAACTGGGTGTAGCACGTCGGGCAGTAGAATCACTCGATTCATTGTTAAAAGGTAGTCCTAAGTGTTGGTATGCCCCTGATTTAAACACGAATGGCACATCAGCTACTATTGGTTCACTTGCGCAGTTATACGGTGCTCTTTTGTCAAGGCAATCGGACAGAGATTTCCCCAGAACCAAGTTTTCCAGTCAGCTTCTCTCCATTACGAAAAAGGAGGGTAATGATTTTTCGGGAATGCTCATTTCCATTCTGATCACCCTTTGTTCCGATGTGGCAATAAACATCATCAAGGACGCGACATTTATTCAGAAACAAGTAGAGGTAATTCAACTGATACTGTCCATGGAAGAATTCTTGAAGCATGGGAATATACCCATTTCTGGATTGGAAAATCTCCCCAAGATGATAATCCATTTTATCAATTGTATTAATTCGACCTGCCTCAGAGAGGGAATGGGTACGAAACTGATCAAAAACCATCTATACTTTCACGTTGTTGATTACATCAAACTTTGGGGACTTCCATGCGGATGGGATTCTTCTTATTCCGAATCACACCACAAAACTGAAATCAAAGCACCCTCGAAGAACACTCAACAGAATGCTTCGACATTGATAATGCAAACGGCAAAGCGACAGGAAGAAAAAATGCTGTTACGAGTAGCTACTTCCAAGTTTAATTTAGTGACGGCAGAAGATGTTTCTGGTAATCGAGTCCCTCCCAAAGTTTCTGGTTCAAAATTTCATGTTTTCACTAACGACGATGGGGCAAGTACTATGAGATGGGTTAGGTCATCAAACAAAACAAAACCCTATATTTCTCCCATCGTGTTGTCATTTGTATGTCAGAATGTGCTTCCACTTTTGGAGGACTCTACGTTCGTGAAAGGATTTACTGAACATAACAGGTTTGACGAGTGCACACAGCAAAATTACTTGTTTCGGAGCCACCCTTCATATCGTTCCGATGGTGGCCAACTAAACTCTGTCTGGTATGATTGGGCGTTGTTTGATGTCGACGCATGTGAAATACCCTGCCATATTATGTGTTTCCTTGAACTCTACAATCTGAAGCAGCCTTACTCATTTGTTTCTGAGTACGAAATTGCCGACGAAGGCATTTATGCAGTAGTGACCAAGTTTAAATCCACTCCACTACCAACAGCTTCGTCGTTTGTGACGAGAGGTGAAGTAGACGACAATTCCCTGTTCTTATTTCATGTCGACAGCATACTTTCCGATGTAGCAGTTGTCCCTGAACTTGATGCAATTGGTACGTTGCAATCTAACTCATATCTAGTTGTCTCTAATCGAAGGGCTTGGCTGGATGAATTCCACAAGACAACGTCATCTTTGCCTAATGAAGAGGCACTCTACTCCCAATGCACTATTGTTGAAGAGGACAGCGACAATAATGATGATGCTACTAATTCAGGTGATGATTGTTCAATGTCATCGAATGATGATGACTATAGTGAGGTCCTCTCTGATACATCCAATACTTAATTGTTTTCGTACTACAATATCCATAATCACTTAGTATTAGTGAAGAATTGAATGCTCCTCCGTATCAATCGTAACATATTTCTCCTACGTTTTGATTGATAGCTACTCCGAAACGATTGCACAATGTCGCAGTAAAACAAACGAAGTGAATGTAACGTCTAACTTTAAATAATTGTTTAATATATTATAGAGGATCAGCTCTTCTCACAGTTTTTGTCGACACATAGGCACTCATAATATAACAGCCTTTGTATTTTGGATTCGAACAGCTATGTAATACTAATGGATTGAACAATAGAGTATCGCCTGACCTCAATGGAACTTTCACTTTATACGTTGGGAACACAAAGTAATAAATCACCTCGTCATCACTTACATGTTTTGGAGCAATAACCGTCAGCCTTGTATAGAACATATCGGCATCGGTATGGCATTTCGAGTGATAATCCTTTCCAATAGAAAAGGCCGTTGCGTGATGGCCGATTGCATTCAGTGTTGTACGACTAACAACCTCATTCATCACAGTTGTTTCAAGGTTGACAAATTTGGACATTTTACGTAAACAAAGCTGCATTTCCTTCACAATGTTTAGGGCTTTCTGTTCAAGGTGGTCTTGTGTTTTCGGTTCCACATTCTTGTTGAAAACATACACACCATTTCCCAATTTCAATCAATTTGGTCTCATCCCAATAATCGCATATCCACTGTTTACACTGTCACCTTTGGTTCCCCGGCCTATTTTGGGTTTAGCTTGAACAATTTCCGCAGCAAATGTTCTTGTAATTTCTATATTTTTGGGAGTACCCAAGCGTTGTTTTGCACATTTTTTGGAACCTTTTGCAAAGATTCTCAATGATGGTTCCGATTCGGCGACTGCTAAAAGCAACTGATCGTCGGTACTATCCAATGTCATGAAACTATCGATAGACACCGCCTCTTCCGATGTGTATTCCCTTCCTCCAATTGTTTTAAAACCCCATCGTGTTTCCATGAATTTACCTCGAAACCCATTCTTATGAACTGTTTTCAATGCTATTTGCTCCACATGTTGTACAATTTCCTTCATACTTTTACGCTTCTTGTGTTTTATCTCCGACAAGTGTTTGTAAGTCTGGTGGATTGTTGATGATGACGTTACTCCGTTTTTGAGAAATTTTGATTTCATTCTCTTTCTCTCTGTCTTCCCCCGTTTCCTCTTTGATTTTTGCTTCATTGATTTTGTTGCCAATTGCTTTGTTGTTGTAGTCAATCCCATTGCACCGGGTGCCTTTCTTGTGTGACCGTTGCCGGACTCTTTGCAGATAAGATGTTTGAGGAAGACGATGAATCAATTTGCCCATGGAGTGTGTTTCCGTGTCAACTTTGTGGAACGGCGTTTCAAATTCAGTTGTCGGTAACCGCATTTGTGACTTTTGTGGCCGCTTCGAATGTTCCCACCTGTTGATATCGCTGCCGCTTTTGGTTAGTTTGTTCCCGGTTCCGTCCGCTTCAAAATCCGCAGAATCTCTGTAGTGGCGTTTCTGGGTCAAGTTTGTGGAACGGCGTTTCAGATTGAGTTGTCTGGAACGGCAATTCTGATTTGAACGTCTGGTGTATTGGCGTTTCTGGGTCAAGATTCTGTAATGGCGTTTCGGACTTACTATTCTGGAACGGTAATTGTGTCTGTATTTTTGTTTGAGGGTAAACTTTCTGGAACGGCGTTTCAGAATGAGTTGTTTGGAACCGCAATTCTTACTTTTGCGGGCGGTTGGATTGTTCCCTATTGCTGATGTTGCTATTGGTGTTACCGCTTGCTGCTGTTGCTGGCGCTGTTGTTGCTATCGCTGCCGCTGTTGGTTCGATGGTTCCGGGTTGCGGCCGCTTGGATAGTTCTTGCTTGCTGCTTTTGCTATCGCTGTCGCTAGGTTTCCGGTTGCTGTTGTTGCTCTATGTCGTTGCCGTAGTCTACGATTGTATTCGAGTTTATGATGATATGTGAATTGAACCAAATGGGTAAGCATGTACGGATGCGCTACATTTAGTAAATAATAACAAAAGAATAGTATAATCTACGTGTCACTAACCTACACTGTTGGCCTTGTTTTTGTTGTTGCGTTCAATTCGTCCGATCAAATTGTTACGATCCTGCGTGCGCCTTGTCCGACGTTGTCTCAAATTGATTGTTCTACTACTGATCCGTACCTATGAAAATAAGAAGGAGGGAAACACAAGTTAGGAGGACATCATGAGCAATGCAGGATGCAGGCATCATTTTCCCTCTATCTTACGTTGTTTTTTTTTTCGCCTTCGACCCAGTGTTGCCTTCCGATCCGTTGTTTCCAATACGGTCCTATGTAAATAGCAAAATAGAAATAGGAGGAAATACATTCTTATCAGCAATGCAGGTGGCATTGTAATCATTGCCTATCTCTCCCATTTGTACCCTTCTTGCTTGTTCTTACAATAGTTGTTCGCCGTACCTCCGTCCGTTGTTCCGATACTTTGTTCCGAATCGTTCTCTCAAACTACAGGGGAAATTTGCCGGTCAAATTGTTGTTGCCGATACGTTGTTCAATCTTACTCCTTTCTCACGAAAAACTGGATCTTTATCCTGTTGATATATCTACGCAATGGATGCAGATTCATTGATTTCAAGACGTATATGTAAGGCTGCAGTCCAAACAATATCTATCCAGCAATTCCTCTACAGTCCAATGCCGTCCAATTCTTTTTCCAGCAAAGGCAGCTTATTCGGATTAAAATATCTCGAGCCTGAATTCCCTGCATAATAGTGACCATTGCTGATCAGTTAAGTGGGATCCCGCGTTCTCGGACGGAGTGCTTTGTCGTACAAGTACGGTAAACCAACTCTGCTCAAGATAAGTTTGGTAAGATGATTATGAAGGGAAACAGTATTTTTTGACTCGAAAAGAAAAAAAATTCACGCTGTAAAATCACACTGTAAAATAACACTGTACAATCACCACACTGTAAAATCACGCTGTTAAATCAGTTCGAAAAAAAATGTATTCTCTCTGTGTGTGTGTCTGTGTGTGTGTGGCCATGTGTGTTCCAAAGAAAGAATGGAGACTTACTAACCTGTCAGATCTACCGCTGTAAATCTAGAACAATGAAGAATAAAACCATTTTCTTATTTAAAAATAAGAACATTAAGTAAAGAAATATCCACCCGCGCTCTTTTTGAATAGAGAACAAGAAAAAGTAGTGCAATGACTTTTATTCTTAACGTTCTCAACTTGTGATGCACTGAGAACTTTTATGTACCGGTGAGGTTGTACTTCTTAACAACAACACATGTGTGCCGGTGATCTTACTGGTAATGAATTTGCCTAGTTTTGTCCACCAGTATTCGATGACAGTAGTAGCTACGTAGACAGATACCTTTTTGTATAGGTATAATACGATAGTAGTATACGTAGTAGTACTAATGTACGTATGATAATACTAATGACTTCTGTTTCGGTTGTGAAGGGTGATTTTGTATAATTCATGTCATCAATCATGGAACGGCGTTTCAGAATTGAGTCACCGGAACGGCGTTTCAGCCTTTGTGTTTGGATCATGTTCCAATTTGAAATTTCGAATCATGTTTCAATTTCAAAACTCAAAATGAAGTACTACGTATGGTTCGGTGGTGAAACGGTTTCTTCGACAATTCATGTCAACAGTCATGGAACGGCATTGCAAAGTTTGAGTTCCATTTTGGTTTCAATTGCAAATCACCAAATTACTGGGTTTGAAACTATTTGTCGGAAAATCTTAGCATACATTACCGTATCTCAAAATGGATGATCGGTGTTTCGTACCGTTGTGGTTCGTTTTGGTAACGTTTTCACTTTTTGTTTGCAACGGCGTTGCAGGCTGTACCATTTGTTTACCGTTAAAGTGGAAATATTTGTACATAGTTGCGTGATGTTTGTTCGTTGTTAGAGTTGCTGAGGTTTGAAGTTGAGTCGACTCTGTTTTCCTTTACCTCATTTACGAATCTCTTGATATGCGACAAAAAAAACACTTGTAGCAACTTAGATTGCTTTTCACACAATTTTATTTCGTTGTACTCTCAATTAGCAATCAAACAATGCCGAGACTTACAAGAAGTAGCGCTAAACGTAACAAGGCTAATTCAACACCAGATGAAGTCACAGATGCAGCCGCAACTCCAACCAATGTAGCCGGCGCAAATGCGGCGGCACAAGTCAACGGTACTCCAGCATCTACTCCACCACGAGATGAAGGGGCAGCCGCAGACCAAGACAGACCTTCAGGTAATAGTACCACAACAACGTTGTTTGCAAACGATCCAAATGCTCATCCGGTCAGTCAACGGCGTGCAGTCGATAAACGAAGGCAGAGGAGACACCACACATCAAAAAGACCATCCCAGAATAAGAAAAGAACTCAAGTGGTACAAATACCAGCAGTCGTTCCCGAAACACCACATCAAGCAGTCACAGGTGCCACTCAACCTTCGTCGTCTACGGGAAATGTAGGCGGTCGAAGTTTGTCATTGGAATTATTTGATGATGACTCCCAATACAAGGATCACACGGATGCAATGAAAAGACGTGTCAAAGCTTGTCTGAAGCAACAGGGTCCTAACGGATTCTCTGAGAATATTTTGATGGACGAACTCATCACTGCCGTCAGTCGTGACATCGAATCTGTCTTCCGCCATCTCATGAACAAGGTTTTCATTGTTACTAAACTTTCTTCTTCCGGAACCCGTCCTGACTTCAGAGAGCAAGAAACGTCAGACAAACCATCCTCGGGTCCTATACCAAGGGTTGTTGACGTGATGGTAAATCTTTTCCTACGTGACTCCGGGTCGCAGTTGACAAAGAAGGTCTGTATCTTGAATGCAAAGGAACTGACAACTCGTTTCAAGGAGTACAAAATGAAAGAAAAATGGAACTCCTTCCAGTCAGCCCTCAACTCCGTTATCAAAGTCGATGAAAATACAACGGAAGGCGAAACACAATTCTCCCGGGTTCAAGGACAAGACGAATTATCGGAAGGCACGTCGCATTCTGTCTGGGCAAAGAATGTGGTTAACTATGACACTATACTGAAGTACATGAAAGTTTATTTAAGCTTACTGCGTTGGTACGTACGTTGTGTCCAATTCCCCCCTGCACCTTCACCGGAAAAAGAAGGACCGTTTTTCAATCATAGATTTAAAGACGATGTAAAGAAAGGGAAGCTATACGTCCGGGAGATGGTCGCGTTCATTGAAGGTCTTTCCTTTAACCGCGCATTGAGGCATTTTCTTTCCTCTAGTCACTCCTTTGATGATTTGGTGAAAGAAATCAATTCTATTAGGGGTAACGAAGTTGTTGGTGGACCAATAAGAGATGGTGTCACAGCAGTCGAGATAGTGCCCTTGACTGATTCCCAAAAATACCTCAAGTTGGAATGGCCCTCCGACATGTCCAAGATACCCCTTGCGTTTGAAAAGGTCCTCATGTATTTGTGGGTATGCTTCCAAAGACAGAAGGCCAGAATTTTTGAAGCACTCAGCCTTGACCACTTCCCCAATGAGTCATTACTACATGACAATTTGTACAACAAACTATTGCCCAATCTCTATGAGTCTTCGTTTTTGATTGGAAAATACACAATAAAAGGAGTGGACAAAAAGGTGGGGATTATTCGATTCAACCTGTTATCTTCTCTTCACTTTTGCAAGATTATGGAGCACCGGAAAACTCTTAACCAGTTCTACAGAATAGGTGTTGACTTTGACAAACAATTGGTCACTCTCTCCACTGAAAAGAAATCGGCCGAACGTGACATATTTGTGGACGAGTACAATGAAGAGAAGGAATTTCACGTGAAGACATTGTTGCAACATTACATCCTGAGTTTGTCCTGTGTTGACAATGTTGTTTCGACTTCTGAACAACTTGAAGACGTGAATCTTGTTTGCGACGAATTGCTCGACTATGTTCTAACATCTCGTTTGTCACGTGATGCTGACGGTACACGTGTTTTGGTTAGTAGGGATATGGTTTCAAAGGAAATAATGAATGCTGTACTTGGCGACGAAGAAGAAATTCCTTTTACCGTTGACCATGCACATGAGGTTCTGGACTATTTGTTGAAAGCAGAGCGAAGTTCTTTGTCGTCGCGCTCTAATCAAGGTGAACCTCACCGCAAAGATCGGTTATTCATTTTCACCAGTGACGGTGCTCAATCCGTTCAATTTGAAGAACCAAGTCCGCCTGAGCTTGTGAGAGGTAAGGAAAGTCGACATACTTACCCTATCGCATCAGAGGACTACAGCTTATCCGTCACAAGGTTCCTTAATTTTGATGAGAACTGCACGTACACGGTGGACGATCGATTGTTCTGGGAACATACGAGATTCGTATTCAGTGATATTTTCATCACACGACCGGAAATAGTACTCGGAGCTTCTAATTTTTTTGAGAGGTCTTTGCGGTTTCTGACAACTTACAATTATCTACCTGAAGGGGGACAATTGTTCGTCCCCTTGACAAAGGAACTTTTGTGTTCGGTTTTCACTAACAAAAGACACCTGTTGGAAGCAGGCTTGCAAGTAAGTTTTGTTTCACGAGAGGATGAAAAGACTTTACAATCCGATGGCGACTCATTGATCAAACTATTTGAAAAAATCAAGGTACCCAACAGTCAGAGTTACAAAGCTACCGACATTGCAAAGTGGGACTTCATGAAGAAATACTTGAAGAACTTCGAGAAGTTCATCGAAGAGAATGATACGTATTCCGTACGATGGATAGTGTTCACTAACACAGAGATCCATGAACCGGAATCATTCTTTCGATTTCCTTGGGAAGGCAAATTGACCGACAACTCTAGTGAACCCTCAATTGATGGAGGTAACAAAAGCGATGATGATGAAAAAGAAGAAGACGTAGAAGTAGTAAACGGCAACGTACCTCCCACAGAACCAAACGCAGTTAAAGAGAACGCATCCATGAAGGCAAAGAAGAAGTCGTTCCTCAGGAAACCAAAAAAACGAAACAAGACTGCATCAGACGAATCCAATGGAGAGCGGAAGTACAAGGAGAGGAAGGTCTCTCCAAACCTGGGCCACGTAGAAGATCTTGGATACCTTCTGCAAGTTCCTCGCCCAAAACCAGCCAACGTAATAAGACAGAAGCGATCCGGAAACGTGAAGGTGTTGTTCAAAGATCCTGACCCGGTGATCTCGTATCCTAAATTTGCAATTGGTAGTGAGGTGACAATCACGGGTTTGCCAGCATCTGGAACTGGTGTTGTGAAAAGTTATGCAGCGAAGAAGAAGGACCAATATCCTCAATACCCTGGATACATGGTGCACAAGAAACTACAAGATGGTACAACAGTGAAGCGCGCCACCTGGTTCCCTTACGACAGAGTGGGATTGGATAAACCACAGTTCACCAAGTTGTCGGATGTATTCAAATAATGAAACTATGCTGTATTGGGTATACGTTCATAGCCTTCTCCACGCACCACCATAGAACACAAGAGCAAAGAGGGCATAAACTGGAAAGAATTTATCATATTACGGTGTACAAGAAACTACCGGATGGTACAACACCACCAGTGAAGCGCGCAACCTGGTTTCCTTACGACCGTGTGGGGTCGGATAAACCACAGTTCACCAATTTGTCGGATGTATTCAAATAATGGAACTACGCTGTAGAACACAAGAGCAAAGAGTGCCTAAGCGGGAAAGAAGTTATCATATTAGTACAACAACGTCGACACTAATAGTAGTTCTTCTTCTCCAACTTGGATTCAGATTCACCAAAACATTATTCTGTACGTAAGAAATAGTATTCAAAAGTAAAATAGAGTAATCTGACATTTACTGTGATTAGTCCATGAATATTGTTCCTGTTATGGGTGAAATGAATCATGAAGGAAACAGAAGTGAGTTATTATCTGTCATAGTTTGTGTGACACCACCTTGTACTGATAAGTGCATTTGGGTACTGGATTTGTAGGAAAAAAAAAAATACTCTGCAATTAAAATATAGAAAATTGTATATTTACTTGAATTGAACCACGAATATTGTTCTTATTAGGGGGAACATGCACGAATCATGAAAGTAACAGAAAGGAAGTTATCTTTCAAAGTTGGTGTGTCACCACGTAATGAGTGCATTGGGGTACTGGATTTGGAGGGAAAAAGCACAGTTATTTGCTATTATAAGATAGAAAATCTGAAATTTATTGGGAATAGCCCATGAATATTGTTCCTGTTATGGGTTAGATGAAACATGAAAGAAACAGAAGTGAGTTATCTGTCATACTTTATGTGTCATCATCTAATGAGTGTATTTGGGTCATGGATTTGGAGGAAAACACACAAATTTGCAACTAGAAAATAGAAAATCTGATATTTTGTGTGATTTGTCCATCAATATAGTTCCTGTTATGGAAAAGTTGAATCATGAAAGAAACAGAAGTGAGTTATCTGTCATAGTTTGTGTGTCACCATCTACTTACTAGTGCATTTGGGACATGGATTTGGATTAAAAATACGCACAAATTTGCAATTACAAAGTAGAAAATCAGATATTTTGTGTGCTTAGACCATGAATATTGTTCCTGCCTGTTGTGGGTGATATGAATCATGAAAGAAACAGAAGTGAGTTATCTTGCATAGTTCTTGTGTCACCACCTAATAAGTGCATTTGGGTCCTAGATTTTGAGTATAAATACACAGTAATTTTCAATTAAAAAATAGAAAATCACATATTACGTGTGATTGAACAATAAATATTGTTCCTGTTGTGGGTGAGATAAATCATGAAAGAAACAGAAGTGAGTTATCTGTCGTGATTTTGGTATCACCACCTAATGATTGCATTTGGTGACTGGATTGGGAAGAAAAATACACACAAATTTGCAATTACAAAATAGAAAATCCCATATTTCGTGTGATTCCAGAATGAATATTGTTCCTGTTATGGGTTAGATCAATCATGAAAGAAACAGAAGTGAGTTATCTGTCATAGTTTATGTGTCATCATCTAATGAGTATATTTGGGTGATGGATTTGGACGAAAAATACACACAAATTTGCAACTAGAAAATAGAAAATCTGATATTTTGTGTAAGTAGTCCATGAATATTGTTCCTGTTATGGATAAGTTGAATCATGAAAGAAACAGAAGTGAGTTATCTGTCATAGTATGTGTAACAGAATCTAATTAGTGCATTTGGGTCCTGGATTTGGAGGAAAAATACACACAAATTTGCAATTAGAAAATAGAAAATCAGATATTTTGTGTGATTAGTCCATGAAGGTTGTTCCTGTGATGGGTGAGATGAATCATGAAAGAAACAGAAGTGAGTTATCTGTCATAATTTGTGTGTCACCAACTAATAAGTGCATTTGTGTACTGGATTAGGAGCATAAATACACAGTAATTTGCTATTAAAAAATAGAAAATCACATCTTTCGTGTGATTGAACAATTATTATTGTTCCTGTTATGGGTTAGATGAAACATGAAAGAAACAGAAGTGAGTTATCTGTCATACTTTATGTGTCATCATGTAATGGGTGCGTTTGGGTCATGGATTTGGAGGAAAAATACACACTAATTTGCAATCAAAAAATATAAAATCCCATATTTCGTGTGATTGAACAAGGAATATTGTTCTTGTTATGAGTGAGATGAATCATGAATGAAACAGAAGTGAGTTATCTTTCATAGTTTTTGTGTCACCACCTACTAATAAGTGCATTTGTGTACTGGGTTTGGAGGATAAATACACAGTAATTTGCAATTAAACAATAGAAAATCCAATATTTCGTGTGATTGAACAATGAATATTGTTCCTGTTATGGGTGAGATGAATCATGAAAGAAACAGAAGGGAGTTATCTGTCGTGATTTGGGTATAAACACCTAATGATTGCATTTGGTGACGGGATTGGGAAGAAAAATACACACTAATTTGCAATTAAAAGTTCCAAAATCAGATTTTTCGTGTGATTGAACAATGAATAATGATAGTGTAATGGATAAGATGATTAATGAAAGAAACAGAATTGACTTATATGTCAAGGTGGTTTGTGTGTCACAACCTAATTAGTGCATTTGGTTACTGGTTTTGGACAAAAAATTACCAGGGAACAACAGAAGTATTAAAACTTTCATAAAGACTAAAGTATCAGCCTTAGAATTCGCAATATACTTTCATACTCTAACCAATCCATAGAATGAACAGTATTCATCCTTAAAACAACAGAAAGTAACAAACTGTTGCACTAAACAAAAACTTAGAAACAATCTTTATTTCTTAGGTTACTACTTGTTCATAGAAAAATAAAGAAATAGAACTAGTAGTAGGAACATAAAGTAAGGAGGGAAGTAATACGTATGGACCGTTCTAAGGAGGAGTCGAACCACGAGACACAGTTACTTGAATATAACCGAATCATTGCGAGATGACGAAATTTACACCACTTAAAGTGCGGTAAGAATTATTCCTTCACAGATTGCAACGAGTAATTGAACGAAAATACCTCGGTATTTGCCAAACGTAAATCATTATTACAACGAAGAGCAAAATGGAGAACATAACAACACAATCAGCGTACAAGAGGAAGCCATTGAAGCCTAGGTATGTTTTGGATTCGGCGGAGTACTGTGCAAGAATGACTGAGCTAAATGACGGTGACGAAAACAACGAGAATAATCCATTCTTATATCATTTTGAAACTGGGTTCGATGCGCTATGTGCCGAAAATGGCAACTTGGTACTCACAATACTTAATGGATGCAACAAGATAGACGACGTTAGAGATAGACTCGACAGCCCAAAAGGGCATTTCGATGAAGAAGAAGCTTTAGAAATTTGGGAACAATGCTTGAAGTACGTAACTGAGCACATATTTCCTTTCTACAAGGAAGGCGACACTGATGCCGTTGACCACGTATGGGCTTTGGGTATCATTGTGGCACACATGTTATGCGGTTATCCGGCATTGAAAGGAACGGAGGACATACAGTGCTACAACAACGTGGGTATTGGACGACCAGTACAATCAGGAGAACGAGTGAGGCTCGAACTCAATGGTCATACAGTTCCACCAAAAAAATGGAGTAACCTTACGCCGGAAGCCAGAAAACACATAAAGCAATGCATACATTTTCACCCGGGTAACCGTCCCTGTCTGACGACCCTTTGGTTAAACGAGTGGCGCACAATGACTGAAGAGGCAATCATTGAAAAAAACAGTATAATGTACATCGAAGAAACCGACGACGGAAAGGAACGAAACAAAGAAACGAAGATAAACAACAACAATAAAAACAATTGGAATTCATTCATGAACAAAGCGAAAAAGCAGTCTAAGAAGAAAAAAAGAAAACTCAAACAATTTGCAAACAAAGAGAAAAGGGAGGAAGACGATAGAAACGAGAGAAACATTGTGCACTGGCTACAACTTTACGAAAAACGTTGGAATTCACCGGAAGATTTAGAGGAATACAATAACTATCCCGTTCCTTGTGGTGCGTGGGGACGTGTGAAATAGTCCTAGTAACAAGAAGCTTTACTATGGAAAAACTTACCCCTACTTACCACGAATACATGCAGAATCCTGTCGTACTTAAATACGTAAATATAAAAATTAACTACTGTGAAAAACGTTAGTTACGAATGAAAAAGTCAGAATTGCCGTTCCAGGAAGCTAAATCTGAAACGCCGTTCCAGAAATTTAAACCGAAAACGCTAATAAAGACGTTCTGTAAATTTTCCAAAACAGTGAATTGTTACCTGCAACACCGTTCCAGACACACAACACGGAAACACCGTGGCAAAAATCGTGCTGATTTTCCATTACAGGCTCATCAATGCAACTGGTTCCTTACAAATGAAGAAGTCAGAATTGAGGTTCCAGACAACTCAATCAGGAACGCCGTTACAGAAACTTAACCTTAAAACGAAAATGCATACGTTGTGCGGATTTCCCAAAACAGAGAATGGTTGTCTCCAACACCTTTCCATACAATGTGCCTGTTTTCGGTTCTACAGATTTCAATATGAAGTGATGTGATACGGTACTAGTAGTAGGATGGGGAACATCAAAATAAATTGGTATCGTACAATCTAGTACCGTTACTAGTACTAATTGTTGGGAAATAGGAAGCGAATGTACGGAAGAAAAAAAATGGCGCGGCTAGGCAGACAGTTCTTTTTGGTTGGCCCGCGCTCACAAGCCCGCTTAGACAAAGACAAATGTATTGCAAATTGCTGAATTCGTACAATCGATCACAAAACAAGGCAGCATAAAAATTCACAAAATTGCCAAAAACACCAACAATTGAAAAATTTGAAACACAAGATGACGAAACAAAAATGGTCCAACCTACCCAAGGCAAAAATAACACGTCTCCAAGAAAAGAAAATAGCAGAAAAAGCAACCGCAGTCAGGGATGGAGACACTAGAGATAATACCAAAAATACAGGCATTACAACCATGTCCAGCGAAACGAACACAAACATTGCAGCAACACAAAAAGGCACCACCACGACGGAAAGAGAAAAACCAATAAAAAGGAAAGCGGAAAACATTAGCATCATGGACAGCAGCGACAGCGACAGTGAAAGTGACACTGACAGTGACACTGATTCGAGTTCGGTTAGTGAAGACAATGATGAGAGCTCCAAAAAGAATAAGGATACTAGAGAAAATACCAAAGAGAAAAAAAAACAAAAAACTACGGAGGGCGGACGACAGAAAAAGAAAAACGAGAAAGAAAAAATATTAACAGAAATAGCAAATGAGGATCCGGATCTAGTACAGGATTTCATGAAAACGTGGAGCAAAGGTAAGAAGGGAGAGAATTCTAAAGAGAATGCTGCAAAAACTACCAACACGGTACCATTGAAAACAGTGCGGGGCGGCGATAGCAGTGATAAAGTGAGTACATTGAGTGGTAGAACTATACATAGTATCGAAACGGAAACTATGAAAGTATTGAAAACATATAAAGATACAATTGAAGGACAGGTGAGGGCATATGTGAAGAAGAAATGGTACGGTGGCCTGAAATTTATGACAACAAACACACTCTCCAATAAAATAATCGTGCAAGGAATCGATGAGTGTGTAATATCCTATCCAAAAGATATACCCATTAAGAAAATCTGTGAATACTTTCATAATGCAGTACCAAAAGCCCTGGCTAAATTGAGACACAATAATCAAACATTGGCTAGAAAAAATTGGTTTGGTAAGTGACGGCGTAATTGTTGAGTCATCTGGAAATTATGGTACTTTCGACATTCTTCAATATGTGCCTACGACAGACATACAACTAACCCAACCATACTATGATATCATACTGCCATTTGATGACATCACCGCAGTTGATAGTGAAATGGCAAAAGTGCCGGCATCATTCCCTGGTACTGTAGCTCTAAATACGGACTCGATGGAAATTCTGGCGAAAGAGTACCGGCGATACGGAAATGCGGCAAATGAAGAATTTTATTATTTTGTGACAAGAATCCTGTCTGCCATTAATCCGGGAAAGACTAACTTTAGGCTGAGGAAGACAAAGGATCTTATTAGTACCATCTTTAGTGTTACGGATGAGGCTTTTGCCCTAATGATAATTGACAACGAGTACAGAAATTGGGAAAAACAAAAGGAAATGAAACTTGATGGAACATACACGACACACAAAAAAACAAAATACATGAAAAAAAAATATTGCGATTCAAAAAGTGGAAGTGCAAATGGATGGGACAAACAAGGACGGAAAGTGTTCACTAAATTGTGCAAGAAGATACAAACGTTAAGAGAAAATCCCGAAACGGGTATAAATTTGGAGGAAATGATGCTACAAAGATTCTACTCAGAAAGCAATCCTTCCAGTACTGTGTCGAATAATGGTGGCACTGTTGCCAGTAGTCTTGCTGAAGAGGAAAGTGAGGATGAAAACTATATTGATCCGGCATGGAGACAATTGCTTGACGAAATGGAGGAAGTTTAGGCCTTGTTTTCAGAATCGATACTGTTCATTTTGTCAGTCCATTCACTAATTTGACGAGGGTTCGTTCTGTGTGACAAATACGATTAAATTGTACAGAAAGAAGTACTCGTACATATCATACATATTTTGCATACGATAGTACTATTAGGCAAATTCTTTACACGAATAATTCAACTGTAGTGGTAGGTAGTCGCAAGCGATGATAGTACATTTCAAGGGTTGTTTGTTGCGAGCACAAATATCAAATTATAAGGGTAGTGGGTAGCGAGCAATGGAGATACATTTTAGGGGTTGCGTGTCGCGAGCACTAATGTTGAATTTTACTGGTTGTGAGTCATGACGTTGCAAAATTCATTTTTGTAAATGTGATTCGTGAAGGTACGGGTAGGTGATATTAAAAATTAAAAATCAATATTCATGACCCAGGGAAAAAAATAATCGCGAACCAGGGATTGAGAGTTAGAAAAATGAGCATGATACGAAGCAACCGAATCACAGGGGGGGTTTGGTTGTGAGTCATGACCTTGCGTATTTAATTCTAGTAAATGTGATTCGCGATCATACGGGTAAGTTTTATTAAAAATTAATAGTAATTATTCATGACCCAGGGAAAAAAATAAACGCGACCCACATATTGAGAGTTAGAAAACGTACCTTGTTACAGGCCTAGTGAATCGCAAGGGGGACTCGTGTTAAAATTACACACAAAAAGGGGTTGCGACAGTACCTTGCGACAAAAAAAAAAGGGGTCGCGTGACAGTTATCGGACGGTTACAAGGTTCCTTAATTTTGATGAGAACTGCCAATACACGGTGGAGGACCGGTTGTTCTGGGAGCATATGAGACACGCATTTCATGAGATTTTTATCACCTGCCCAGAAATACTACTTTTTGCTAGTAATTTTTTCATCAGATCCCTGGAATTTCTCACTACAAACAATTACCTACCGGTTGGGGGGAAATTGTTAAAGAAAGAAAATGTGTTGTTTGTGCCAACTTGGAAGTTGGCTTTGTATCAGAAGAGGATGAAAAGAATGTACAATCTAATGGTCTTCCTTTAAGCAAAGTTTTTGAGAATATCAGAGTACCAGGTTTTGAACGTCACAATGTACTTGACATTGCAAAGTGGGACTTCCTCGAAAAGCAATGCTGTAAGTTGGAATCGTTTAGCAAAAATAATGCTACGTATTCTGTTGGATGGCTAGTGTTCACTAACAAAGGGCTTGGTGGAGTGAAGTCATTCTTTTGATTTCCTTGGGTTGACGGATGAACAGTTGACCCACAATTGAAAACTGATGGAGAAGGATTCCCAAATGACTTGGAATGGGAGGACGAAGAATATAATAATAACCAGCCCACAAAGCCCAATGCAATTAATAAGAAGCCGCCTGCAAAGCCCAAGGGAGGAAGATTGTTGCTTCACCAGGGTCACAAACGTAAGAAGACTGCGCCAGAGCAATCAAATCTATGTGACAAGCAAAAGGAGAGGAAGATTTCTCCAAACCTGGGCCATGTTGAAAACCTAGGATACCTTATTCAAGTTCCACTTCCCATAGACGCCGATACTACAGAACAGTCATCTGGTAATGTCAAAGTGTTGTTGTCAGATGTTGATCCCAAGATCAAGTATTCTTGTTTCCCAATTGATAGCGAGGTTACAATCAAGGATATGCCCTCCCCCCTGGAATGGGAGGTAGTTAATAGTTATGCATATAAAAAGAAGGGCCATTTTGCTTCATATCCTGGATACATGGTGTACAAGATAAAACCAAGAAGGGAGGTAGTCAAGAGTTACGCATATGAAAAGAAGGACCAATTTCCTTTGTTTCCTGGATACATGGTGTACAAGAAATACCGGATGGCACACAGGTCTCTCACGCAACCTGGTTCCCATGTGACTGTATTGGGGGGAATACACTGCAGTACACCACGTTGTCCAATTTATTCAATTGGAAGGATGCATTGCCTAATGCACAAGTGTCAGACAAGAACACAAACAGATCCTACTACTCTCCGTATGCCTGATCTTATGAACCAAAAGCAAGTGCCCGTGAAATTCACGTACTAAATCAAGAATGTCTTATCCATTTTGATTGACATTACACCACTTATTCAATATTTATAAAAATCAATATCCTGAATCGTCTTCTTCTTGTGTCAACGTTAGAAAACATCACGTACTAATGATAACAATAGTTCAAATTGTGAGTTCTTGGTGTGATTAAATTTCACAACCATTGAAGAGTATTCTAAAATATATGCTCGGCCTTACTCCTCTTATTGTTCTTGTTCTACTTTCAACCACCATTTCACATAAACATTGATATGTACTACAACAACACCATCAATAAGAATGTGATGTAGTAGATTTTATATTGTTTTTTGACTTCTTGCTCAACAATGTGGAAATAGTCCTGCTCTTATTTGTAATACATGAAATCAATAGGAAATCACCAGCACATCAGGTAATAACAAAAGTATAATAATTACTGTGACATTTGGTGCATTTGGGTCTGGATTTGGACCAAACATACCCACTAAAATTTATTTTTTAGTGGAAAACAGTGTCAGTCCTTTTCATATTATGCATAAGATACACTATGAAAAAAGAATGACATGAAAGAATACAATATTTTGCATGTCACCAACTAATCAGTTCTGGATTTATTTCAGTGTACTAAGCATAATACATTACCTCAAATTCCAGCATGAACATTGATCATACTATGGATGGGATGGGCAATGGAAGAAAAATGGTGTGAAATCCACTGATAGCTGATATGTTATGAATTTTTAGTTCATTCAGGAGCCTGGACATCATGGTCAGAAATAATGGCTAGCTACCAGTCAGTTTTCAGTGTAAACATAGTATATTACCTGAAATTCCAGCATGAATATTGTTCATACTATGGATGGGATGGACAATGGAAGCAAAATGGTGTGAAAATCAATCTTGGTTTAGGTGTTATGAATTTGTAGTTCATTCAGGAGCCTTGACATCAAGGTCAGAAATTGTAAGGGCTAGCTGCTAGTCAGTTTATCAGTGTAAATAGCGTGCATTCTTTGGAATTTCACCATGCACATTGTTCATAATATGGATGGAATGGACTATGGAAGAAAAATGGTATAAAAATCACTGAAACTCTAGAGGTTATGAATTTTTAATGCATCCAGGACCTTGGATATGAATAGGAGGGAACAACAAAAGGTACTGGGAGTACCTACTACGGTACCACATACATGAGAGTCTTTCCTTTTTCCGTTGGTCATTGTCATCGGGGAGGGAGAGCTCAATCCACTGGCCACAGTGTCATCAATATCAACCATTCTTACCAAGTCAAGGAAAAATACACTATTTAAAGTCTGTCTATGTTTGAATAAGGTAATTGTTGTGTCCTGTGGTGCTGGTAGTATGTACCGGTACCTGGTGTGTTCAGGGAAGAAATATCCCACTGCCCAAAAGTGAAGATACATGGCAGGCACGTTCCAACAACTTTATGATTCTGGGTTTGAGTATGACAATTATTTTCCCAATGTCCTGACTTACAAATAACAGGAAGATGGAAATCAAAAAAGAATCAGTGAACAAGAGGACAATTTTGCCGCTCCGGTTTCCTTTTTTTCTGCATAGTACACAAAACAGATGAAAGAGCTCAACCACAAAGACCTAAACAACGAGTTAAACCTGTTTTTATATCATTTCAAAATAGGGCTTGATGCGCTAGGTGCCCAAAATGGAAACTTGGTACTCACAATTCTTAAGGGATGCAAGAAGATTGACAATGTGAGAGCAAGACTCAACGGCAAAAAAGGATGATTTGACAAAGATGAAGCTTTGGGGATTTGGGAACAATGCTTGAAGATTGTCAGCAAGGAATTGTTCCTAGACTATGAGGAAGGGGACACTGATGGTATTGACCATGTGTGGGCTATGGGTATCATTCTATCGTACCTTTTATGTGGTGGTTATCCTGTATTGAAAGGAACAGAGGACATAAAGTGCTACAACAACGTGGGTATCAGGACCAGAAGTACAATCCGGAGAACAAGAGACACTGGAACGGGATGGTCATACTTTCCCAGCAAAGGAATGGTGTAATCTGATGCCAGAGGCAAGAAAGTACATAAAACAATGTATACATTTTAACCATGGGAACCGTCCCTGTCTGACTGTGATTTGGTTGAACAAGTGGTGCACAAAGACTGAAGAGGCAAGTCATTGAAAAAGACCGATTGCAATGGTATGGCTACTCAACGGACAATACCAGGTTTTACTCCAAAGATGAAAGATTTCTTGTAATGGGTGATTGCTACAATAAACGTATGGATGAAGTACAAAGAGAAGACCTGAACCCTTTTTTGTATCATTTTGAAACAGGATATGACTCTCTATGTAATAGAAATGAACATTTTGTACTCACAATCCTGGATGGATGCAAGCTGACAAATATTGTAAGAACAATGCTAAACAGCAGAAAAGGAAGATTTGAGGAAGCAGAAACTGTTGCGATTTGGATAGAGGCACTGGACTATGTCCACTACAAATTATTCCCGGACCATGAGAAAGGCAACACTTATGCCACAAACCACATTTGGGGTCTGGGTATCATTCTTTGCTACCTTCTATGCGCTTATTCCACACTGAAAGGGAATGCAGACATCCACTGTTATGACATAATTGGCATCGAACCAAAAGCAGGAATGCAACAAAAAAGCAAAATGGAAATGGACGGACATAGTTTTCCAGCAAAGGAATGGTATCAGCTGACACAGCCAGTGAAAAAGCACATTAAACAATGTATACATTTTCATCCAGGGAACCGTCCCTATCTGACAACAATTTGGTTCACTGATTGGTGGATAATGACTAGTGAAGGAAGGTTTGAAAAATGTAATCTCCAAATTTCCCACTGAGGAGTATACTACCAATACAAAACAAACAGATGAGGTAAAGGTAACGCACAAAGCCACAGAAAGAAAATGTGTGAAAGAGCAGTGGGATTCATTCATGAACAAATCGGGAATGCAGTCAAAGACTAAAAAGCAGAAACTGAAAGAATTAAAGAAAGAGAAAAAGGAGGAAAAAGACGGAAACAAGACATCCATTCAGCACTGGCTGCATCTTTACGAGAAACATTGGAATTTAATGGAAGATTTGGAGGAGTACAACAGTTATCCCATTCTTTGTGGTGTATGGGGATGCGTGAAACACTAATAATAAGCATTATTGCAAAACTTGTCACTACTTTGTACTGCATCTTTGTCACATACTTAAAAATTGAAGTATAAAATATGTAAGGTGACATATTATTTGTTACAAATTCAGAAGTAATGATCGCCGTTAAAGACACTTTAATCTGCAACACCATTACGGACACTTAACCCTACAACACTGTCCCAGACAATAAATTTCAAAACAAAGTTCTGAACAACAGACCGGAATTTGTCCAAACTTCCACCAATAAAAATCATCAAAATTGTACGGTACTGAAAACCGTACTTCTACTACACCGTTCCGGGATTTAAAAAAATGGAATGACAATCAACCATGTTAAAATCAATCACTTCAACATGGAACAGAATTGCAGCGATAAGTAAAATTGGACATCTTCATACTTGGACGGATTGATACTCTTCCCCATTATTGTCCTTAGACACCTTCAACTTCCCACTTTTAATTGAAATGGGAGCCTTCAGAACATTCACACAAGCATTATTACCAAGTGCCCTTGGACAATTGCAATACCTACAGATCATCTTTGCATTGGCCATTTGATAATATCCACAAAGCTGGTTGTGCTGGGGAGTATCACCTTTGAAATAAGTGACTGCAAATTTCATTCAAACATACTATTTCTTCTTGTTCCACGGAAAATTAGACCATTTGATACCATCCATTAGATTACAGGCATCTTTCAAAGATGAAAGGGCCTCACAAAGGTCACAGTGAAGATTGTTCACACTGTCAATTGATTTGTCACCTTTATCACATGTACCTGTTGGGTGAAAATATAGTCTCCCATGCATCCGGCTGAGAGCTCCCAGTTAAGGTGTTGAATATGCCAAGTGTCATGTTCAGTGGGGTAAGCATCATTTGACCACTATTGTCAATTGCAATTCCATCCATGTAGAGAATAATAGGCACCAAAATTTCATTGGATCCGGTTTGCATCTCTTTTCCCAACTTTTGATCTACCATTCACTGTGATGGAGTTCGTCTATATCAATATTACCTTGTAGTTCTGGATACCGGACTGGTAAAGTTGTGTCTTCAGCATGGGGGAAAGACAGATCATCTTCCTTTATCAAAGTCACATTCATTAATAGGGAATGAAGCACTTTTTGGAAGGACCAGATATAGATTTGTTTACGGTCAGCAATGTCACCACAAATCAATTTCTTATAACACCAGTCAATAAGACGAGGTTCAAAGTCATCACCTTCTATTTCAGGCAGAGTTGCCTAAATGTCCTTCATGACTCTTGACCTTGTCTGTATGATATTTCCTTTCCTCCATGAAAATAAATTATGATGCTCCAATTCAATAGCCCATTCATACAAAAAAAATCTGCAACTAATGTATGCTATGATTCTGCATGATTTTCATTAACTTGGTCTTCACCTTGAGTTCATCGGATACATGCCTTCCGGCAATGGGAGTCATAATTGCCATGTTTGAATCAGGAGGGGAATAATCAACAGGCATGTTATTGCCTTCTCTATTGACACTCAAAGAGAGGGGGGCTTTGCTGTCAATTCCTTCTTCCTCATCCTCATCATTAGGAGAAAAACATTTATCATCAGAAAAAGAGTCATCTTCATTGTTGTTTAATTCCTAACCAATCAAGGCATGCTTCATCTGTTCAACAGAAGGATCATACATAACTTGATTGTCGAGCACCTCTGGTACTAGACCACTATTCAGTGGACCATTAGGGGTGTTTGTTAGACCTAATTTTTCACTAGCATCCTCTTGCTTCTTCTATTTTCTGATGAATACGGAAGATGCAAAATCATCTACTCGCAAACACCAGTAGTAATAAGAATAACACGTATCCGCATGACGTGAAATATGGTTCGTGAGACCGGGCAAAACAATTACTCCTGTATTCTGTCTTTGTCTTGCTGTAAACAAGGGGGGGGGGGGGGGGGGGGTTCTTCTTCTTGGTGACCTTCTTCTTTCCATAACCGGTAGTAGTCAGATGAGAGTACGAGTAGCAATGCTTACAATAAACCTGACATTCAGGCATCGTGACCATCATTAGTAGCCAGTAATAATAGGAATGAGGAACCAATTGAGATTGAGAAATTGTGACCATGCACTATTTGTTTCAGGCATCAAATTCAGTACCAGGCCACTGGATTGGAAACCAATGCCAGTGGGGTAGGAAGATGTACTGTGCATCAAAATATTTTGAGTTCGACATTAATTTCATAAAATTGAGGAAATTGCACAGGGGGGCCAGTGGAGTTTGGCCCAAAATGCGCGTGATTCCTGAAGAATCCCAAATTTTGCTTGTGTGACATTGTCTTTATTTGATAAGCAGTTGGAAAGGCGTTGAGTTCTAAATCCAACATCTTGCACATAGAGGAATGAAGATATGTATATCATTTGGACTTCAATACTGAAGAGCTGGCTGGCGTGTCATTTGGTCTGACATCAGCTTTCAGATTTTTATGAGTTGTGGGAATTCAGTTGTGAGGGTTTGAATACCACGGACCGGGGTCAACTTCTTTACACTTTTAAAAGGTACAAATGTACACTTTTGAAAATTAGGTATTATCCTACTATTAATATAGGAGTACCGTACGGTTGACGAAGAATCTGTAAAATTATTTATTTTTAGGATGCGCGAAAATTCTTGAATTGTGACCAATAATTCTCAACAACCCGATGTCAGCTGAAAATGCACAATAGACCCACATAATACTGAGATAGTAAGGACTCATTCACTCTTATTTGACAAAGTCCACAGATCTCTTGTTGTCAAGATCTGAGGGACACAAAATGGGGGCCTTAACAAAATCCTTCTGCAAAAACTATGGAAAACCCTTTTCTTTTTTACATAAGTACAATAACTGTCACTTAACGCTCTGTGAAACTCCTACTAGCCTATGCACGCTTGGAGACTTCGCGCAAGCCCAACCGAGGTGCGAAGAATAGAATCAACATGGTACCCTAAACCAACCGAGGTGCGAAGAAATACCGTACCGGTACGTACTGTACGGTACGGTACGTATGGTACGGTACAGTAAACAAACCGACGAGGTGCAAAGAATCGGTGTTTGTGTGTCACCACCTAATGAGTGCATTTGGGTCCTGGATTTGGAGGAAAAATACACACTAATTTGCAATTAGAAAATAGAAAATCTGTTATTTTGTATGATTAGTCCATGAATATTGTTCCTGTTATGGATAAGTTGAATCATGAAAGAAACAGAAGTGAGTTATCTGTCATAGTTTGTGTGTCACCACCTAATGAGTGCATTTGGGTCCTGGATTTGGAGGAAAAATACACACAAATTTGCAATTAGAAAATAGAAAATCTGATATTTTGTGTGATTAGTCCATGAATATTGTTCCTGTTATGGATAAGTTGAATCATGAGAGAAACAGAAGTGAGTTATCTGTCATAGTTTGTGTGTCACCACCTAATGAGTGCATTTGGGTACTAAGAATTTTCAACAACACCATGTTACATGGGGAGAGAAATCTTGCTACTACCATAACTTTGCTTCCAGAGGAAGTTAGAACATTCTAGAGGTATCAGCGCCCATCTACATGCATTGTAGATGCCGATCGACCTATCTATCGATTCAAACGATTGGCAGGGGGGCTCTCGCTAGAAAAAATTGTGTAAATTATGTAAGAATTTACAACAACAAAATGTGACATGGGGAGAGAAATCTTGCTACTGCCATAACTTTGCTTCCAGAGGGAGTTAGAACATTCTAGAGGTATCAGCGCCCATCTACATGGATGGCAGACGCCGATTGAGCTATCTATCGATTCAAACGATTGGCAGGGGGGCTATCGCTAGCAAAATTCGTGTAAATTATGTAAGCATTTTCAAGAACAAAATGTGACATGGGGAGAGAAATCTTGCTACTGCCATAACTTTCCTTCCAGAGGGAGTTAGAACATTCTAGAGGTATCATATTAAATTCCTTTCGTACATATGTAAGGGAACCACAAGCCAGTACTTGAACTTACGTAGATTTCTACGTAATTTACAGTACTACAGCTGGAGTGGTACGATAATACCGTTCGAGTCATATGCACCTCTGTAAGCAAGATTGGAACATCTCTGTAAGCAGGATTGAGTCATATGCACCTCTGTAAGCAGGATTGGAATATTCTTCTCGAAGACCGAATGACCAGGAAGGCCCATACTTTCTGTAAACATGATTGGAATATTCTTCTATCTATGGTAACTGACCGGGAAGGCCCATTCTTTCTGTTTTCACGACCGAAGTTCGATACTTAAGATCAGAAGCAAGGTTCGTTCACGATCGAATTGGAATGTTCGATGACTGCATCCAGCTCATATCTTATGGAAAATGACCGGGAAGGCCCATTTCTTTTCTGTTTTCACGATCGAAGTTCAATACTTAAGATCGGAAGCAAGATTCCTTTTGTTTTCATGACCAAACCAAAGTAAATTGCCTGGTTCCGGTATAGCCTTTTTGATACTTCCAATCATGTGTTTCGATACTCATGATCAAAAGGGAGGTTCGAAGAAGCTTCTTGTAACAGCTGTTTCGATGATCACGATTAGAAGGAAGCTTCTAATCGAGAAGGAAGCTTCTCATGATAGCATGTGATTCTACAGTGCTGTACGATTAGCAGTGTACTGCATTCATCACTGCACTAAAAGAGATATCATGCTCTCCAGCAAGATTACTCTCTTACCTCATACTTTTAACATTCAACTGATTTATATCCCAAAATTCACACTAGTTGCTACCAACTACTTGTAATCTACATACTAAGGTCTGTCTCGCTGCAATCTGAATAAGTCACAGCAAGAGGAGATCTGGCGTTTCCCTAGTCTCGCCTGTAGTCCGATTATCCGTTGCCGAAAGTATCCAAACACAATTGTCACGCGTAGAGTACAATTGTTCGTCTACTAACACACTAACACAGCGTTGCTGTTCGTCAGAAGTCCTTGAATCAGACTCTCAACGAATCGAATTCAGAAGGAAAATAATAGATTAACAGTCGCAAGCTCTCAGGCAGCTTGCATAACAATCCGAACAGTCAACGACAATCCGACAGCAGATCATCGAACGCTCGACTACGGCTGACGATCGATAGTTCTCTGATCCAATTACACACAAGAAAGAGGCCAACCGGACACGCCGAAGTCTTTATTAGAAGCCCATTGCTTTGGACAAGCCAATAGCAATATCTCCATCCAAGAATCTCTCACCCGACAGATTCCATTTTCTTCCGCGTCGCAATCCACAGTGAACCAATACCTCGCATTCCGATCCCGACGCCCTTTTGATTGTGCTAAGCACCATAAACCACCGACTGCAATTATTCCATCGATTATTGCCTTATCAGACCCAATACTAGTACGATGCTTACGATTTGATTCTTTGATCAATTCACCGATTACTAGCAAATACAGGAAGGAAATACCATCGTATTGCCTGTCGCAAACTCGTTCCTACGATCGATTCTTTGCCGCAGACGCCAACGCCGACGCTATTTGTTATCTCCTCCATCTCCACCAACAACGAAACTTCGTTTAATCCGATCGCCACTTGCGATACTACGATTGACGATCACTGATATCGCCCGATTGTTTCTACAACAACAGAAAAGGAAAACGAATTGTTGTGTTTCACCGCTATGCACCAAGAACAACAACTACAACGAAACGAATTTCCGCCGCCTTGCCGACGTCCAACGTCGACAACAACGACATCGAATTTTCATCGATTTTCGAAGTAATCGAATATCCTCTGTCAACATTTCGTTGCTTCGCCACATCCCCTGCCCGTCGTATCACATCGAAAACGACTTCTCCTCATTATTGCGGACATACCGGTACCATCCTGGTCCTCTATCTCCCAATATTGACAGAGATATCAAATTTTCTCAGTACAAGAAGGACACCACATCGACAACAACTGCAACGACTGCACAGTGCCACGATGTCCATTTACGGCCCTGATCTCAGATTACTGTTTCCATCATTTGATTTGAAACTTGCAGAAATCCTAAATGCAACACTGAATATTCCTCAAGAAGCATGCAACCACATTTGTGAAGCCCTCATTGTAGCAGGAGCAACCACCTGGAATCGATTCATTTGTGAAATTTATGAATATGGTTATCTTGTTGGCCTAGAATACCAAGCTCAGACCGGCTCCCGTTCTATCAGTATCAAAGACCAACACACATTAACTACATTTGTTGATTTGATAAATGATATCATTCCCCAAGCTGGCTGTTACTGGTATGACCACAATCAGTACACCCGGGATGCTTTCCTTGCATTTTGTCATGAGTGCAACCAGCACCCTGAACTGACTGCTTTACACAGGGCTAATGCAGCAATCCCTTTTGCGCCATTACCACCTGTTACGACTCAAGTTCCTCTGGCATCACAACCCATCGTACAAGCTACACCTTGCATGACAAAACCAGTCTTACCACCGACGTCACCTCCATCACCAGTTCTCGTCACGCCTCCAGCAACTGTTTCCTTACCATCTCCAGCATACGATCATGCTCGTGAGATAATTTCTACTCCTGTCAACAATGAGAACCCGCTTGGATCTCCTGAAACGCATAAGTTAGCTCGTCCCAATACTGATCTCGTTCCTGCTCCTACCAGTACTCCATCCTACACTTGGACTTACTTCCCCAGCACTGAATCAGTTCGATTCAAACGAGTAATCTCTTCAACCATTCCTATTGTCCACCCGGACACTCCACCTGGTGATGTTTTCTCTACACTGAACCATAAGCGTCACTCCCCACGTCTTTCCCCTAAGCCTTCATCTAATACAGCATGGACGATTCATCCTAAATCTGCTACTGTGACATTCCAACGGTCACCCAAGAAATTTTCTTCTCACAAGCCCAGTACTTGCATTCCTTCATTGCAACTTCCACCATCTGGGGCATTTTCTAAGGATAGTGTCGTTCCACGCTCAGTTCGTGCCAACCATAGTGCCGTTCCAAACCCAGTACATGTCTATTCACAGTCAGGTGCACCTTCTTGCCCTAATCGGAAGCCTCTTTATGGGGTACATTCTCTGACAAATGACTTGCCTGCTGTGTGCTTCAACAAACGCCATCGTGATGCTATCAAGCTTAAGCTGTATCACCTACATGCTACTCTCTTGGTTGCTAATTGGACTTACGATGACATTGCTTGATATGGGGCATGCCTGGATTCCTCCAACTCGATCGATTTCCTACGATTTTGATATCTACTAATCGATTATGGTTGTATCTACAAATCGATATCCTACAAATCGATCATGGGGCATCAAAATCTACGATTAGATTCTACGATTCGATTCTACGACTTGATTGCTCTTCTTGATTCACGATCAGAGCTACGATTGGCTACTACGAGTTGCTACTCAATTCTACAATCCACCCACGATCAAAATCTACGATTGTGAATACCAATCCAAATCGATTTCAATTCTCCGACGTTACGGATGGGGCATTCTTATCCTTTGGCACCATCTACAACTCGATAATCGATTTCAATTCTCCAACGTTATGGTTGAATTTGATCTATCGATTCCTACACGGTTGTATTTGATCGATCACATCCTCCGATCCGATTCGATTCTACGATTCGATTCATTTCTACGATCGCATCCTCCGATCCGATTCGATTCTACGATTCGATTCATTTCTAGATTGGTATGAATTTGTCTCAATCAATTCTACGATTGAATCCTATTGGTATGATTCAATTCGAATCAATTCTACAAATTACGCTTCCAGCCTCAGTTACGATTGTATTTGATCAATCTACTCCGATTCGTCTACGATTTGATTCTCCGATTCGATCTACTACGATTCGATTTCTACGATTTTGATTTATGCTAAAGCTACGTGCTACGGATTGATTATGTTCCACATTCGATTCTATGATTCGCCTGTCAGTTCCAATGGCTTGATCCATGCAAAATGGGGCACATTCTACAGAATCGATTATCAATCACATTCTACGATTCGCTTCTACGATCCAATCTACGATCACAGGGTTTCCATCACTCATCTTTGATTTGATACTCAATCGATTCCATTCTACGATTTGTCTACGAGCAAGATCCTCGATCTGATGTGTGCACACAGTCAATCTACGACTTGATTGATCTTCTCGCTTCAAGATCAAAGCTACGATTTGCTACTACATTGAATCAATTGTGAATACTACGGTTGTACTTGATCTATGAATTTGTCTGCAATCAATTCTACGATTGAATCCTTTTGCTACGATTCAATTCTCTGAATCGATGCTCCACTAAGATCGTTCTTTCCGAAGTATGTGATACACTTAATCACGTGCAAGAAGATGGGGCATATTAAATTGCTTCCACATACGTACTCACGAAATTTACTTGGTCGTCTTTTCGAGCTATGTGATACACTTGATCACGTTCAAGAAGATGGGGCATATTAAATTCCTTTCGTACATATGTAAGGGAACCACAAGCCAGTACTTGAACTTACGTAGATTTCTACGTAATTTACAGTACTACAGCTGGAGTGGTACGATAATACCGTTCGAGTCATATGCACCTCTGTAAGCAAGATTGGAACATCTCTGTAAGCAGGATTGAGTCATATGCACCTCTGTAAGCAGGATTGGAATATTCTTCTCGAAGACCGAATGACCAGGAAGGCCCATACTTTCTGTAAACATGATTGGAATATTCTTCTATCTATGGTAACTGACCGGGAAGGCCCATTCTTTCTGTTTTCACGACCGAAGTTCGATACTTAAGATCAGAAGCAAGGTTCGTTCACGATCGAATTGGAATGTTCGATGACTGCATCCAGCTCATATCTTATGGAAAATGACCGGGAAGGCCCATTTCTTTTCTGTTTTCACGATCGAAGTTCAATACTTAAGATCGGAAGCAAGATTCCTTTTGTTTTCATGACCAAACCAAAGTAAATTGCCTGGTTCCGGTATAGCCTTTTTGATACTTCCAATCATGTGTTTCGATACTCATGATCAAAAGGGAGGTTCGAAGAAGCTTCTTGTAACAGCTGTTTCGATGATCACGATTAGAAGGAAGCTTCTAATCGAGAAGGAAGCTTCTCATGATAGCATGTGATTCTACAGTGCTGTACGATTAGCAGTGTACTGCATTCATCACTGCACTAAAAGAGATATCATGCTCTCCAGCAAGATTACTCTCTTACCTCATACTTTTAACATTCAACTGATTTATATCCCAAAATTCACACTAGTTGCTACCAACTACTTGTAATCTACATACTAAGGTCTGTCTCGCTGCAATCTGAATAAGTCACAGCAAGAGGAGATCTGGCGTTTCCCTAGTCTCGCCTGTAGTCCGATTATCCGTTGCCGAAAGTATCCAAACACAATTGTCACGCGTAGAGTACAATCGTTCGTCTACTAACACACTAACACAGCGTTGCTGTTCGTCAGAAGTCCTTGAATCAGACTCTCAACGAATCGGATTCAGAAGGAAAATAATATATCAGCGCCCATCTACATGGATGGCAGACGCCGATTGAGCTATCTATCGATTCAAACGATTGGCAGGGGGCCTCGCGCTAGAACAATTTGTGTAAATTATGTAAGAATTTTCAAGAACAAAATGTGACATGGAGAGACCAATCTTGCTACTGCCATAACTTTGCTTCCAGAGGGAGTTAGAACATTCTAGAGGTATCAGCGCCCATCTACATGCATTGTAGATGCCGATCGAGCTATCTATCGATTCAAACGATTGGCAGGGGGCCTCGCGCTAGAACCATTTGTGTAAATTATCTAAGAATTTACAACAACAAAATGTGACATGGGGAGAGAAATCTTGCTACTGCCATAACTTTGCTTCCAGAGGGAGTTAGAACATTCTAGAGGTATTAGCGCCCATCTACTACGGTACATGCATGGTAGACAATGATCGAGCTATCTATCAATTCAAACGATTGGCAGGGGGGCTCTTGCTAGAAAAAATCGTGTAAATTATCTAAGAATTTACAACAACAAAATGTGACATGGGGAGAGAAATCTTGCTACTGCCATAACTTTGCTTCCAGAGGGAGTTAGAACATTCTAGAGGTATCAGCGCCCATCTACATGCATTGTAGATGCCGATCGAGCTATCTATCGATTCAAACGATTGGCAGGGGGCCTCGCGCTAGAACCATTTGTGTAAATTATCTAAGAATTTACAACAACAAAATGTGACATGGGGAGAGAAATCTTGCTACTGCCATAACTTTGCTTCCAGAGGGAGTTAGAACATTCTAGAGGTATTAGCGCCCATCTACTACGGTACATGCATGGTAGACAATGATCGAGCTATCTATCGATTCAAACGATTGGCAGGGGGGCTCTTGCTAGAAAAAATCGTGTAAATTATGTAAGAATTTACAAAAACAAAATGTGACATGGGGAGAGAAATCTTGCTACTGCCATAACTTTGCTTCCAGAGGGAGTTAGAACATTCTACAGGTATCAGCGCCCATCTACATGCATTGTAGACAACGATCGAGCTATCTATCGATTCAAACGATTGGAAGGGGGACTCTCGCTAGCAAAATTTGTGTAAATTATGTAAGAATTTACAACAACAAAATGTGACATGGGGAGAGAAATCTTGCTACTGCCATAACTTTGCTTCCAGAGGGAGTTAGAACATTCTAGAGGTACCAGCATCCATCTACATTCATTGTAGACAACGATCGAGCTATCTATCGATTCAGCGAACCGGCAGGGGGGCTCTCGCTACCACGTTTTGTGTGCACCCTCAAAACCAAGTGCAAGTACAACATTCAATGCAAACTTATGTATGCAACATAGTTAGCATCATAATAGTTCTTTAATGTTATTCATTATCTAGTTCCTCTTGTGTCTCAAATTTGAGCTCTGTTTTCTGTATGATTGCTGCTGGAGCTAAAGTTGCATCCTCATGGAGCTCTATCTTTCCCTGATCATAGCAGTCCTCTGCAAGTGTTCTCACACGTTTTCCTCCTAACTGACTCTTTGGGATGTGTCTCCTCCCCTTTCTATCTCCAATACCATCAACAGCCAGTCCTTCGTGGTCAGCAATAATTTGGAGGGATCTCAGCACCTTGTTGATGTCTTTGGCAACAGTTTCAGGTTTGGGATGAACTTGCCAAACTTGTTTGTATGCACTGGAAAGAGCAGAAGGAGTAGCTTTGGAGAACTTCACTTCGTCTGGTAAGGTCGAAGTGATATGGACATGAAGGTTAACTGTACGATGCAATTGACTGAATAGTGAAGTGTCAAGAGGACTTGCTTCTGGCCTGTTTCCAACTGGACGGTTATGGTAGCGAGCAAGATTTCCACCAATACCACCAGAGGGACCCATGAGATCATGCTGAGGCAGCACCCATCGATCATAATAGCCTTTCTCTTTCATGTATGCAACACTGTTTGCAGATGTCATTAAAGAGAGAGCATCATGCATTACGAAGCCTGAATCACCCATCAATTCTTGGGTAGAATTAAACATGTAATTGATCAGAGCAGTGACACAAACTTGCCCAGTCATACAGACTTTGTCAATCTCCTCCTCCCACAAATCACCATACCGTGATTCATATGGGTTGGTAGCAGCTCAATGATCAGTAGGAATTGGAGCATCACCTTCCAGACAGGCCTCTGCAACCTGAATGAAATCAGTAAGCCGCTTGAGTGAAATGCCAGGAGAAGCAGTAACAATGACCTTGGTTTGAACAGTGTCTCCAGCTAGAGCCTTCAGATGCTTCACCAATGTAATGCCCTGAAGCTGGAGCTTATCAAAGGTTTTCTTCTTTAGCTTTGGAAGAGACATGATGGATTCATTTGCATAAACAGCACCTTCTGGACGATTGGCTTCAATCCAAATATTTGAAGGAGTGCCTGTGGAATAAACAGAAGAACAGCTAATGCAGTGAGTATTTCAATGAAAACAGACTGATGCAAAAAACACAGCATTGAAGAACATAACTTACCATGCTTGGACCTTGCAAAACCAATTGCTTGCAGTCTCAGTTTGTGACGGTCAACACGAGTGATCAATTTTTTCTCAGTATATTCAAAGATAAGGTTTATCTTATGTCCAGCCCCATTTGCATCCATATACACACCAAAAGCCCACCTCCCTTCCTTATCATACTTCACTTGCAGCACTGTTTTCTGCTTAGAATATGTGCCATTTGGATCAAGCTTTCCCTCTAGGTTCCGTTTGAAGCTCATGGTGACATCAGGTTTACCAGGACCAATGCGTGACCCACTGACTCCAATATGTGCCTTCTTGTGCACTTCATCGAACCAACAAATCTTTGATAGAGATAAAGGAGTCAAAAGCGTCTCATCATAGCAAGCTGGTGGGTTTTCAACATCATAAGCATCTCCAAGCAACTTAGAGAACATGGGGTGACTGAACTTAACTTTTCCAAACCTCAAGAGCAACTGTGCCACCCACCTGAACGAAGCTCTACACCAAGCATGTTCAATATTCTTGCTACCCTGCTTGCCTTTCTTGATTACCAAAATTTGAGGCTTCAATCTGTTCATGCATCCTCTGACAGCTGAGTAGGTGAGAGAAGGCAATTCATTCTTCTCTCTATACTGATTGACAATGTAGGTGGACATATTGATGGAGTTTCCTGACTCAAGTGCATCTGCAATTACCTCAGCTTCAACACTGTCTAAAGGTATGACACATTTTCTCCCAACTGCTTGGTAATTGCCCTTGCCAGTATAAGGAAGATTGGCTTGTTGGCAAAGAACAACATCTTGACACACTTGCTTGACTGTATCACGGAATGATCTTCTATTTGACAGGTCAAATATGTTTGCAACAGAGGCAATGATCTTCTTCTTCTTCCATAAATGTTCAGGGGGGCTTTTCAAAATAAAATGCAATTGAAATTCTCATGTCTGCAGGGGAGGACGCTGCTAGATGAGGTGGTTCTTCCCAGTAATCTTCAGGTGCAATCACTTCTTCTTGTAGATCATCCTCTTCCTCATAATTCACAGTAGGTGAACGGGCTGGTAATTTGGAGTCTTCCTCTTCTTCAGGTTCTTCAGGAGGGTCTTCTGGTAATGCTGCTGCTTCAGCATCCACTGCTTCCTCCAGCTGCATCTGTTTGAGCAGTCTTTGCTCATGTAGAAGTACAGTGCCTTTCTTCTCCCTCTTCTTTAGCCTGCTTGTAGATCCAGTAGGTCTTCTTTTTCTTTTTGGTGGCATGGTGGTGTATTAGTAACTGGTAGTATTTTGAATTGTGATCTAAATAGATGAATCTAGGAATCTGGACCTCTATTTGGTGTTAGCACTGCATTCACGTGTTGTAAAGAAATTAAAGAAATTCAGTTCGCATTGAATCAATATTTTCTGGTACTGATTCTACGTATTTCTACACTGGAAGGGTGTTGTACCGTAAAGGAGATTAAACGATTCATTATTTATTCCCGTTTAATTCCCGTTTGATTGACTTGTTTCGCTCGCTTAACTACTGATTCTACGTGGTTGTTGTACGGTAAAGGAGCTTAAGCGATTCATTATTAATTCCCATTTGATTGACATGATGTTTCGCTCGCTTAATTAAGCAATCCAATCAATTTGGCCGTTTGTACCCGGTAGACTCCTATTAAGCAAATTCCAAATTCCAAATTCCTAATGGCCTAACGGCCAATGATTGAGTGGGCGTGCGCAAATTTCATAAAACTAAGGCGCACAGATAAATTATAGACTCATTATTCTTGTATGTTCATATACAGTAATGAAGATAAAATGGTTCTATATTTGGGCTCCATAAAACTGGGAAAAGAACATCATATTCGGATTCGTCTTGAAATTAGCTTTTCAAAAATATATGGGTTAAGAGGGGTTACACATGATCCATAGAAGTTAGACTTTCGAAAATGCTGCTTCTTTGTGACCCGTACGGTACTATCAATTGGCATCCCAGGTGTGTGCTAAAAGTATCAATTGGTATCCCCGGCGCAGAGCGCAGTGTATTAGCACTTAATAGCCCCCCAACCCCCTACCCCTGACCCAGTTAAGGTTCACCAGAGTAAGTGCAACCCCAACCAAGTTGGCCAATCTTAAAATGTTAGGTTCACCATAAGGAAGGAGGCCGGGTTCGAATTGCAAGTATGATCCTACCTTTTGTGGGTATTGTTGTGTTTGAAAAGTGTATTGCAAAGGTGTACGAATGTACCATAAAAAATGCCCGACCTCCACCCTATAACAAGGCAAACCTAACATATTAAGAGGAGCCAACTTGGTTGGCGTCACGCTTGCTCTGGTGAACCATATGCCCCCTCTGGTGAACCGTTAGGGTTTGCCCCCCCTCTGGTGAACATTGTGGTTCTGGGTCAGGGGTAGGGGGCTGGGGTTATATTAACTGCTAATTAACGGCTAACCCACTCCGCTCTGTGGCTGGGATCATACAGTCTATATATATTAAGAGTAGGATAGTATCTAATTTTCAAAAGTGTACGTTTGTACCTTTCAAAAGTGTAAAGTTGACCCAGGTCCTTGACCCGGTACCGAATACCACAAGTCAATGTCTCATGACTGGAACATACGGGACTTGTTTCACCCGCCCTTGTTACTTCTTAGATTTTTTTAACACCTTCGAAATGGATACTTCATCGCGTCGGGTGAGCATCTTCTAACCGATTCTGACCTACCCGATACATAAACGTAGCAGTGGTGTAAGATTGGACTGTACAGTGCTTCGTAATTACTCGGGCCCTGGTACGTACCGGTACTCGTACTCGTACCGGGTACCGGTAAATAAGATTAACGGTATTCAAAACAATATTCGAGAATACCGGGTTTTTTTTCGAACGTGTCGTGGATTTCGGGTCGAATTAAAATCTGTGAAAGTGTTCATCAACAGCTAAGATTTCCCATTCGTGTAAAGTACGAACAATCTTAGCCTACCTTACAAAGACACAATGCATCAAGGGGAAAGAAAATTATCTGTTCAGCAATCCAAGAGAAAATGTACACATACATAGAAACGCTAGTTCTACTCGTATTCCTTGGAGGTATGACCTTTGTCTTACAAGCTCATCGGGATCTATTCGAATTCGTCGACGTCCGTTGGGAAGGAAACGCGTATAAAGCCACCAACAATTCTTCTGTTGGGAGTCTTCGAAAGTCATCATTCAACTCTCCACATGCGTTGGAAGTCTCGCAACCAACAGAATCAGCATCAATAAGCAATGAAAGCCCTCAGGTATCTGGAACAGAGCTCGCAAAAATCGCCACAGCTGAGGAATCGAAGCCTCAAGATCATACGAACGAGGAAATAAAGCAAGAAAATTCTTCAAGAGAAAACAACAATGATTCCAAAGTTGCACACACGATTGAACCAGAGAGTTCGAATTCGAAACAAATACTAGCATGGAATAAAGATGTATACCGATCAATTCACACCCTTGGAACACAAAGTCACACGGGAGACAGAATAATTCTCGTTGATAATGAAAAGGGATATATCAATGGCGAAAACCAACTTGTCGTCGATGTGAATGAAACATATCTTTTTTGGAATGATGGACAAGAAAAACTCTGTAACCTCTTACAAAACATGACACTGGTCAATTCTTTGGATGACATAATAGAAACTGATGTTCCGTCTACCATCTTAAATGTTACCATGGACTGCATTGATCACATCAACAACAAAGAAGGTCTAGGGCAAGGAAATTGGATCACTGCTATCTACGCAGCTAGAATGGCTGGGTATCTTGCTGGTGTAGATTTTCGCTTTCAGTGTCTTGATGGACAGAGCTCAAGGATGAGTATGCTGTTGCCATGGTTCGACAAATACCAAAGAGCAGACCCGATGAATCGAACTCTTTGGCCCCATGGTGGGGTGCGACCTACCGAAAAAGAGGCATGCCCTCCAAAATATCCGCTTCTCCGCATCGATAAAATGGCATTCGAAATCCAAGACGATTTGCGCAAGATGGCAGTCTCGCTGGTGGGTACTAGGGACGAAAAACGCCGTCATCCCGATGTCCCCATCGATGCTGCACCTCTTATTCCTGACGTTGAATTAGACGACGTTGCGCTTCATTTTCGATGCGGAGATGTCCTCGGTGGTGTGCGTCGCAGTGATTTTGGAATGATCCGCTTTAACGAATACAAAAAGTGGATTCCAAGTACAACAAAAAGCATCGGGATCTTGACGCAGCCTTTCGACAAAGATCGAAATCGAGGAAGAGATTCGGGAAAGGCTGATAACTGTCGAACGGTCGTTTACGCGTTGGTTGATTACTTGCAAGAGTTTGCTCCAAGCGCCAAGATTTCGATTCATAATGGTCTCAATGAATCTCTGCCACTCACGTTCGCAAGGCTAGTAATGGCGAATTATAGTATCACCTCATTGAGTTCCTTTGGAATCTTTCCCGTCGTCAGCACCTTCGGAGAGGGATATTTCCAGAAAGGAAATCGCGGAGTCAATCCCTTTGCGGGGTACATTCCAAATATTTTGCCCAATATACATCAAATGGAAGCCGAAGTCCGAACAAGTGGAGAGATGGGTGGAAAGTCTGTAGAAAATCTGGTCGAGTGGTTTGTCAATGATACCAGCTATTCCGTTGGATTGAGATAGTTTGAAAACAGTGAACGGTGACGTTGGCCCATGCTCGTGTCGCGGTTGTCGTTTCGCTTATCGATGTTGGGGAGTCGAGTGGTTCACATAATCCACTCCCTAACCACTAATGCTGTGATTTGAATGCAATAATGATAGTGTCTCGGTATTAACACCTTCCACTGTTTTCAATGTTTTGGGCGCTTGAATTGTGTGTGTGTGTGTGTGTGTGAGTTTGAGTGGAGCGATACAACATACAGTGTGATAGGACATGTTTTACCAACCAAAATTATAGCACGGATCAAGTCAATGTGTTGTTACAAGGATCAAGAAGGCAAAAGAAACGTTTAATGCCTTTCATCTTAAATTGTACAGAGTTTAATTAAGTCTATGTGATCGTGCGCCGTGCTCTTCTCATAGCCGCCCTTTGTTACCACCCAGATCGTGTCCCATCGGTGGAGCGAGTGAGGATGCCCGAGAATGGTCTTGATGCGTTTTCCTCGTAATATAGGTAATGGGGGTTTCATCAATGCCGTGAACGTCACCAGCGAAGCATGTGTTGCTAGGGCTGTTCTTCACATAATAATTCAATATCCTCGACGAGGCAGGATTAGAAGCCTTCACGACGTGATTTTCGTCACCCGCGTTCTTCCTAGCCTCGATCAAATGACTCTTGACATCATTGGCCAGCTTCTTTCCAAGTTCGACACCCCATTGATCGAAAGAGTTGATGTCCCAGATGAAACCCTGGACAGCCGTCCTGTGTTCGTAAGCGCTGAGCAATTGCCCGGCTGCGTAGGCAGTGAGCTTTGGCATGAGCAAGGACATGCTAGGACGGTTCCCCTTGAAGACTCTGTGAGGGATCAATTCTTCTTCGATTCCTTCCGCGCGAACTTCGTCTTCGGTCTTCCCATTAGCCAGGGCATCTGGTTGGGCAAAAAAGTTAGCCATGAGCTCGTCGTGCGAACTCAACGATTCATCGTCCAAGCACAAATCGTGCTGGGACTGGCAGAAACCGATAAAGTCGCAGGGGGCGGTTTGGCCCATGTGCAAGAGCTGGAAGAACGAATGCTGTCCGTTTGTACCGGGCTCACCAAAATCAATCTCTCCCACGTTGTAATCGACTTCGACACCGAACTTGGTCATGACCTTTCCATTAGACTCCATATCCAATTGTTGGATGTGAGAGGGCAGCCTCAACAACGCTTCGGCGTACGGCAAGGTTGTTCGGGTTTTGTACCCCAAAAACGAATGATTCCAAACTCCCAGCAATCCCATAATTACGGGAATATTCTTCTCAATCGGTGCTGTTGTGAAATGCTTGTCTAAGGATTGTGCGCCCTGCTCGCAAGAAAGTGGATAGTGAAAACAAAATACGATGAGTTCGGCAGAAACACAACAACCATCGTACGTACCACGGAGCATTTCATTGTCGTTTTCTAATTATACACTGCAACACGACATACCTTGAGAAACTGCTCGAACAGGTTGAAACCGTAAATGAGACTGATTGGAACGGCACCGACAGCACTGCAGACGCTGTATCTGCCTCCGACCCAGTCCCAGAATCGGAAGAAGTAGTTTTCCGTGTCGATTCCAAATTCTTTCACCTTATCGACGGAGGAGATGGAAGCGCAGGCAACAATGTGCTTGCGAACAACCTCCTTGTCGTTCCCCATAAAGTCCCAAAGCCATTGGCGCATGGCACGTGCGTTCAACATGGTCTCCGCGGTGGTGAAAGTTTTGGAAACCACCACAATAAGGGTTTCTTCGGGGTCCAGATCGGCGCAGGTGCGCTCGACATCGATGGGATCGACGTTGGCCAAAAACCTTAGGTTGTATCCGAGCGCCGAATTGATTCCTTCGGGTTCGGTTTTGAGGACTTCGTGAAGAAATTCGGGACCGAGGTACGAGCCACCAATTCCGACGGATATGATGTTTCGAAGACGCTTGCCGGTGTACCCCAATATTTCTCCGTTGCGGACGCCCTCGGTAAAGTGTTTGATCTGGTCCAACACCTGATGCACCTCCTCCACAACATTCACTCCGTCCACAAAGATCTCTTCCGAGCGGTCAGCTCGCAGGGCCGTGTGCAAGACGGCTCGTTTTTCCGTAAAGTTGATCTTTTTGCCCGTGACCATGTCCTTTATGCGTTCTTCCAGGCGCTGTGTTTTGGCCAAGTCTTGGAGCATGTCGATCGTTTCCAGCGTTGCGCGTTGGCGCGAATAATCGAGGTAGATTCCATCGTGTTCCGCAAACATAGCCTCGGATCGCTCTTCGTCGTGTAGCAGATCTCGCAGATGAGACTGATCAATTGTGGCAACGTGCTCTTGTAATCGTTTCCATTCCGGTTTTCTCGACACGAGGTGGGTCTTAGGATCCACACGGCCGTTGTTGTTGCTGTTGTTGTTGCTGTTATTGTTTTTCTTCTTCTTTTCGGGTTTTGGCTGTTGTGGTTGATGTCCGGGCGTTCGTCCGAATCGCTCGTGAACAAGACTTCTGACGGCACGATTGTGATGTTCGAACCCGATACCCGGTTGAGCAATTCGTGTTGGTAAATTGAGTTGGGGGACTTGTAAGAACTTCTTGTGGCTTTCGTTGCTCTTACCATTGTCGATGCTGTGATTCTCCTTGTTGATAATGCTGTTGCTGTTGCTTTCCAACGGATCGGGTGAGAAGTGTTGAGGAGCGGAAGAAGCAATGTCGACCTTTTTGTGGTAAATATCGTTTCGAAATGTCGACGAGGCCACACTAGGCGACATGAATTCCTGTTGTTGTTGTTGTTGCTCGTCCTGTTCGTGTTCGTGTTCCAGCCACGATCGAAGCTCTTGCTGTTGCCTAGTGACCTTGCCGTTGTTGTCAAAATCCTCGGGCATTTGCACCGATGAGGATTTTCGAGGACGGCCGGCTAGCACACAAAGATTGGTGGGAACCGGTCGAAGTCGGGGTCCTCTTCGGAAAAGACTGCCCGGAGACCATGCATCCGTGACAGTTGCCAACAATAAGAGGCTATTGAGGAGGAAGACAAGAAAAAAGTCCGAGTTAGTCATTGATCTCGCCATTGTTGGTTGTGTGGGATAGATTCGAATGGAATGGAATGGAATGGATTGGACTGGACTGGACTGGAATGTCTTCAATGGAATATTGAGTTGTGCCGATTGGGACGGGTGGGTACGATCACGGATCGAATTGGATTGTACTCGTACTGGAACGTTTTATCACAAGTGATGGATCCTTGTTGATGATGATATTGATTTGGTCAACCAAGATTGCATCAAGTGTGAGCAGTTTCGCGCTTCGACTATCTTTTTATTGCGATTGGAGGTCAAGTGCTCGTCCTGTACACTTTAGTTACAGTGGCTGTAACAAACAAACGAGTTACACGTGATTTGAATAATCGGAATGCTTTTGTCTTGCGACCGGACAGAAACGATAGCCAGCTGCAAAGCAATGCAGAAAAGATACTTTGTGCCGATAAACGTTGAAGAGACCCACACCTTAGTTCCTCTAGTAGTCTTGGTGCGAAGGAAAACAAGGGATCCAAATCGCACTGGTAGTATTTCGTACGAAGTATCGCAAGATTTACTTCGCACTTCTTTTGTGCGTGCGAAGCCCTCGTTGAGTTCACACCACGATAGAGCGAGCGTGCGTGCGGGCATTGCTTGCACGAGTGCACGGAGAACACATGGAACGGAAAACACATCGATTTTGTTCCAAAGAATAACCTCGCAAACTGTGCGGTAAATCGCGCGTTTGGATTCGGTTCAATAAGAACAACATTTTTTCCATTTTTTTTCACACTACGGTAGCGCGTACGTTCGTGACGTCAGCGAAGGACCTTTTTTTTTTGTTGGAGTAATACCGTACGTTACAAGTATGAGTACGGGACGGGACGGGACGGTACGGTACAAGTAATACTCGTACGAGTTCCTCATATCGTTTTCATAGTTTTGCTGCTCCAGCTGCTGTTGATGCAACATGTCGTGACGAGCCGATTTTTGCGTCAGTTCTTCCAGAATTTCCCACCAGTTGGAAGAAACAATAATTTGAACGAGAAAATAGCCTCAAAAATTCTTTTTTGCGAATTTTGTGACCAACACGACACGACACGACACGACACCACACCACACGATACGATACGACACGATACCGATACCAATACCAATACGACACGACACGATACCGATACCGTACCAATACGACACGACAATCAATCAATGTAAATTTAGGACCTACATACCTTTGCATGACTCCCATCATCACCACCATGACGAGACGCAAAATCCGCGACAACGACGTGCGCATGGCGCCAGAAGTGTTGGTACCGACGGAACCAGCCATCCTATCAGATAAGCTGCTTTGCTATTTTATTGTAGTAACTCAATATAAACAATGACAAATGGCTTGTTGTAGCATAGTACAGTGTAGTAATGCATACAAGTTGATTGATTTGTGATGTTCGATAGTAAGATTACAATACCGTACCATACTATCGTACAGCCTCTTGATTCATTTCTTCGAGTTAGAGATTCGTGCCGTACCGGTACGTACCGTACGATACGTACCGGTAGTCCGATACGAATGCGTTCGGAAAAAATAACGACAAGTCAGTCGTATTCGTTCAATACCGTAAAATACGTTTAACATACCGTAGATGTGTTGTGTTTTGAACAATGCGTTGTCAAGTTCAACAAATGACAAGGCAGGTGAGTTTATTAACGGAAAAAGTGTGGCGGAAGCGAGCGCTCCACACCTGGTGTTGGTACCATACCGGTACCGTAGAGAACCACTCGCCAATCGAATCTGTCGCAAAACTTGAGATTCTTCCATTATTGATTCATTCGAAGATTCATTCATTCATTCTTTCGTCGATTCTTTTTGTTTCAATAAGAATCAAAGAAATTTATCCCATTCATAGCGGTATTCAATACAGTACCGTACGAGTACATACCAGTAATCTTACTGATACGGTCATTGTTGAAACGCAAATAATGATCATCATCTACTATCCTCTCGAAAAGTAGTCTTACGTAGCCTTAATTCTAGCTGATACAGTAGATTACTGTATTTCATTTATAGAACGTTGATTATTGATTGTCAATAAGTGACCCACGTTTGCGAGTTGTCCATATTTCGTATGATGATTTAACCTTTATTTAAAATAGGTTCTGTTGTAATCGTAGCCGTGCATGTAGCCTTTATTTTTAAGACCTAGAAAATTTGAGACGGTTCTTTTGTAGCCGTCTGTTTGAAGTATGATTTCGCTGTGCAGGATATATTTATTGTACCAAAATTGTCCTCAGGGGAGGATATCATTTTAACGATCATCAATAATATCAAGACAAGTCGACTGAGTGTGGACGGGTCTGGAGAATCTTAGAGAAACTGTTTATATCGTTCTCAATTATTTTAAATGGCACGTTTTCGTCTTGTATATATTCCCGCTAATCGATCAAACAAAATGGATCTTGGATCAGGGATCTTCATTGTATACATTAAAAACAAAAATAAAAAGGGTTGCATAGTTTCTGGGCCCTTTGCTAGAATTTTAGAACTCAGTAGTACCGGCATGCATATGCGCACGTGTAAGGTTGTATTAGGTTTGCGTAACAATTTTGATCACCGAAAGAATGAGAAAACATCTGAAAAAACATCTGCAATACAACTTTATAACAATCGAAACACAATTTTCAGTTAGTTTCCCTCGTCCAATGTTGCCGTCCATAGTCGCAACAAATGCAAAACGTATCAAATACGAAGCACAGCAACTCACCATGAAAATAGCCGGTATCAAAACGCCGACCCCAACGATAACGAAAAACCATTGCATTAGCTTTCAGTTCTTCAATAGTGCAACGCTCCCGTCCAAACTCGCAACAAGTGCCAAACGCAACAAATGCGAAGCGCAACAACTCACCATCAAAACAGCTGGTATCAAAGCACCGACCCCAACGACTACGACAACGAAAAAGAAAAAGAATTGCATTGATTCTCGGAGTAGTGCCAAGGCTGTCAGAATTCAGTTGCTGCCAATAGATTTCGAACCGGGGCCATTCGACGTGATTTGTTGCCATGGGAACAAGGCAAAGGTACATATAGGAAACGCATATTTTCAAGACGTTGTAGACAAGCGGGCGGCAGAATATGCAAGTGCGAGTGGAAGGGGCCAAAAGTCAAAAATAGTAAGTGAAATAGTTCAAAACATTCAAAGCAAGAGCCCAAATGCAGGCTTTGTCAAAAAGATGGCCGACGGAGTAACCAAGGCTCAAATCCGGTGGATGGTCGTATGTGTAGAGCAGGCTCGCGTAAAGGTTTCCCAGAGCCTCCGAGATGCGCTAGCAGACCATTATCGCTCGTCTCTACGTGCTAAAAGACGCAGCCGACAAGAATCGAACGTGAAAAAGGTAATAGATTTTGAGAAGATTGTTGCTTCCAACAGATTTGTCTCTTCTACAATTAAGTTGTTATCGAACACGATTCAAAAGCACAACAATAATGATGACACCGACCTTTCTGAGCTGCAACTTATGGAACTCATGACTGCAACAAATCTAGACATTCTTCGACAGCTCAAGCAAGATCAGACTGTTCAATCTAGCGTCCGAATTCAACCCCAACAAGAGCTGCAGCACACGGAGGAAGAGACAGAAGAAAGCGACTGCCACATCGAACGATGTTCGTTTTCCTGCCATTCGGTTGATGAGAACTTGAAAAGGTTCGAAACAGACAAAAAGTATTTCATGACACAGATGCGCGCGAAGAAGCGACGGAGATTAAGTTTTGAGGAAATGATATGTCAAGTTCATGAACCGAATGGTTATTGATCGAATGATTGTGGATGGCTACTCGTTGAGTCAAAACCAATCCGATATTCAACTGAAATTTTGCAATTTAGCGAAGATGATTTTATCGAAAGGAGCATGCGTCTGAACATTACTGGGGACTATCGTTGGCGTAAGGCAATACAAAGAAATGGAGACGTTTACAGCAATATTTTCCCTCTATACATAATATATCAGTCTACCTAAGAACATTATCGACTTCTTTTACCGCCACCTCTGTCAGGAAGAATGGAATCTTCCTTTCTGCTCTCTCTTCTTCCTTGATATCATCCGCGACGCTTTCAACAACGGTTGGGGTTTCTTCTTCCTCCTCGTTCTCGCTTTCAGCGACGGTAGTAGTAGTAGCGTCTTCTTTCTCTTCGTCACTGCTTTCATCGATAGCATCTTCGCCGACGGTGACCACAACATCTTCTTTGCTTTCGACATCGGGTGACGTGGCACCATTGGTAGGTTCCTCCTTCACTGATTGTTCCTGCCCTTTTTGTGCGTCCAAAAAGCTCTTGACTTCCTTGGCTTTTTCGTACCCAAATGTCACACAGTCGGGAAAGGCAACACCTGTTCGATAGTTACCACATACCCAGAATCCAGAAAGTTTCGATTCGGCCTTTTCGAGCTCTTCCATGATCGGTAAGTGTCCCAATTCGTATTGAGGAATGGCAGTTGGCCAAACCTTCATGCCAATGAGCTTAGCGGGAGGAGCATCATCCTGCAGCAAAACCTGTCGACATCCCTTGTCAACCTCGGCGAGAATCTCGTCATCAGTCAAGTCGGCAAGTCCAACATCCCGCGATCCACCGATGTAATTCAGCAACAAATTGTAATCCTTAGGAGCTCGGCCCGGGAAGAGAGAAGACGACCAGAGGGTTCCAAGTGTTCGTACTCCTTCTGAGCGAGGATTGAGACTGCCAAATCCGGGCAAGTCTTGAAGGTTTCCAAAACCATTTGGCAATTCGACATCCTTGAAAGATTTTTTGGGGTACGCAACCGTGACTGCTGCAACGGGAGGGTAGTAGATACCAATTCGATCAATGTCCTCTCGGATCTTCTCGAATATTTCCTTGGACTCTTCCATGACAGGTTCCAGCACATCACTGATGCAATGAGCAGGCATTGTCGATACAACAGTTTTGGCTTTGATGCTTTTCGTTCCCTTTGGTGTTTCAAATGTCGCCTCGTAGTAGTCGCCGTCGGCGCTGGTTTTCTTTTCAATTTTCGTTGCTTTGTGTTCCAATCGAATCTTTTCATCGGGACCGACTCCGAGTTCCTTGGCAATTGCCTTCGGCAGAGTAGAGAGCCCCTCTCGAAAAGATCCAGGGTTTCCATATTCGAATTCGGGCCACTCGGGTGCGGGTGGATCGGCCTTTCGTTCTTTGGTCAACTCGACCTGTCGCTTGAGACCACCGTAGAAAAGAGCTCCAAATTTGTTCCAGCCGATCGAGTAGGAGATATTTTCGATGCGTCCGATTTTCGGCAGGGCTGCTTTGATTGCTAAGGTTTCGGGATTCCCAGCATATACACCCGACACGAAGGGGTCGATGCACCTCAGAAAAACCTCTTCTCCCAAGATACGGGTAACCCATTCGCGAATTGTTTCGTCCTTACCCTCTGGAGGTTTCTCGTGCCCAACAAAGGCACCGATTCCCGCGCGGATTTTCCCCGGCCACGAGAGGAGTTGTCCTAAGATGGCAAATTTCAAGACTCCATTGCGTCCAAAGACGAGCTCGATTTGTCCCTTCGGGCCCTTTCCACCCTGTCCCTTGGGCAGTGGATGAAGCTTGCCGTTGTGGTTGACCCATGGTGGCAGTGATTCATCGGCAAATACGAGTTGGTCGTCGATGCCGAGTTCGTAGGCAATTCGGACAATACTGGGTTGTGTCGCGAACGAGTTGGGGCCTTCTTCCCACAAGAACCCTTCCTCGTCACGGTGCGATTTGACATTTCCTCCCAAATAGTCCCGGGCTTCCGCCAAGACAACGTCGACGCCGTTTCGATCTAGATTGTGTGCCAGAGTGCTTCCGGAAATTCCCCCTCCCAAAACCAAACAATCGACAACATCGATATCAGAAGAAGAGGAAGCACTCAACTGAACATCAGGTGACGAGGCGGTATTGAAAGGAGATAATGACGTCGCGGACGGAGTGAACGCCAAAGCCGACTCCGTCGAGAGCAGAAGGAGCAGCGCAGATATTGATACTCTAAACATCGCAACGGGTGGTTTCGACTACGTTGCTTGTGTGTAGGGCGTAGTATGGGATTGGTCGTCGGATCCCTGTCGTTCTTGTTTGGATTGCGACGGCTGTCGTTTGAACTACTGGCACCGAGCGTCTCTCTTGACGGATGATGGAGACATTAGAATCGTTTTCCTGCTGGTACCGTAGAGGAGGTGAACGCGGAAGATTAAATCCAGGATTTTCCGCGATGTTTCGTATGAATTTCCAGCTTCAACATTCTCATGCGTGTTTGAACCGGAATTCTTCCACCTGGAATTAACGTCCAAGAGGTACCGGTACCGTATGTCCTCATTTTTGAAAGCATTAGGGTTGAATTTATTTTAAAGGGGGAAACCCGACTTTCGTCCCCTATTTTTGTCAAACATGAATGCGTACCATACCGGTACTCTTGCCGATTACCGGTACTTATCTTACCGTACCGTCATTTTGCCTTTGATTGTACGGTTTTTCACCTGCCCAACTTCTGACAGATCAATCTCAGCAACCAGAAATCCCCAGAAAATTCTGAAAATATCACCTTAAAGCACAAATCACATACTACTGAATACCGTTTTTTAAAAAATTCTGGGAATGTCTGGTTGTCCATATCCGTCTGTCAGAAGGAAAGAGTGTTAAGTAAATGGCATGAAAAAAATTATGGAGAACTCTTTATTTTTAATCTAATTAAAATAACTGCTTTTTAGCTGTTTTTGAAACTGTGCCGGCGCGCGCACGCACGCGCATGCCAGCAGCGGATAAGGGAAAGACCATAAAAACAGAAAAGAGGTAAAGGACGGACCATAAAACAAGGGACAGACAAAGGACAGACCATTAAAAACGGAAAAAGGACAGACCATCAAGTACCTGCCAAGTACAGTAGTACAAGTACCGTACTGCTACTATGAATACCAGTACATACCACATAAACAGTATTCATTAATTTGCTATTAGAAAATAGAAAATTAGATATTTTGTGTGATTGAACCATGAACATTGTTCCTATTATGGATATGATGAATCATGAAAGAAACAGAAGTGACTTATCTGTCATAGTTAGTGTGTCACCACCTAGTAAGTGCATTTGGGTCCTGGATTTGGAGGAAAAATACACACTAATTTGCAATTAGAAAATAGAAAATCAGATATTCTGTGTGATTGAACCATGAATATTGTTCCTATTATAGATAAGTTGAATCATGAAAGAAACAGAAGTGAGTTATCTGTCGTGGTTTGTGTGTCAGCACCTAATTAGTGCATTTGGGTCCTGGATTTGGAGGAAAAATACACACTAATTTGCAATTAAAAAATAGAAAATCTGTTATTTAGGATGATTAGTCCATGAATATTGTTGCTGTTATGGATATGATGAATGATGAAAGAAACAGAAGTGAGTTATCTGTCATAGTTAGTGTGTCACCACCTAATGAGTGCATTTGGGTACTAAGAATTTTCAACAACACCACAATGTTACATGGGGAGAGAAATCTTGCTACTGCCATAACTTTGCTTCCAGAGGGAGTTAGAACATTCTACAGGTATCAGCGCCCATCTACATGCATTGTAGATGCCGATCGACCTATCTATCGATTCAAACGATTGGCAGGGGGGCTCTCGCTAGAAAAATTTGTGTAAATTATCTAAGAATTTACAACAACACAATGTGACATGGGGAGAGAAATCTTGCTACTGCCATAACTTTGCTTCCAGAGGGAGTTAGAACATTCTACAGGTATCAGCGCCCATCTACATGCATTGTAGATGCCGATTGACCTATCTATTGATTCAAACGATTGGCAGGGGGGCTCTCGCTAGAAAAATTTGTGTAAATTATCTAAGAATTTACAACAACACAATGTGACATGGGGAGAGAAATCTTGCTACTGCCATAACTTTGCTTCCAGAGGGAGTTGGAACATTCTACAGGTATCAGCGCCCATCTACATGCATTGTAGATGCCGATCGACCTATCTATCGATTCAAACGATTGGCAGGGGGGATCTCGCTAGAAAAATTTGTGTAAATTATCTAAGAATTTACAACAACACAATGTGACATGGGGAGAGAAATCTTGCTACTGCCATAACTTTGCTTCCAGAGGGAGTTGGAACATTCTACAGGTATCAGCGCCCATCTACCATCATTTTGCCTTTGATTGTACGGTTTTTCACCTGCCCAACTTCTGACAGATTGATCTCAGCAACCAGACATCCCCAGAAAATTCTGAAAATATCACCTTAAAGCGCAAATCACATACTACTGAATAACGTTTTTAAAAAAATTCTGGGAATGTCTGGTTGTCCATATCGGTCTGTCAGAAGGAAAGAGTGTTAAGTAAATGGCATGAAAAAAATTATGGAGGACTCTTTATTTTTAATCTAATTAAAATAACTGCTTTTTAGCTGTTTTTGAAACTGTGCCGGCGCGCGCACGCACGCGCATGCCAGCAGCGGATAAGGGAAAGACCATAAAAACAGAAAAGAGGTAAAGGACGGACCATAAAACAAGGGACAGACAAAGGACAGACCATTAAAACCGGAAAAAGGACAGACCATAAAAACGGAAAAAGGACAGACCATCAAGTACCTGCCAAGTACGAAGTAGTACAAGTACCGTACTGCTACTATGAATACCAGTACATACCACATAAACAGTATTCATTAATTTGCTATTAGAAAATAGAAAATTAGATATTTTGTGTGATTGAACCATGAACATTGTTCCTATTATGGATATGATGAATCATGAAAGAAACAGAAGTGACTTATCTGTCATAGTTAGTGTGTCACCACCTAGTAAGTGCATTTGGGTCCTGGATTTGGAGGAAAAATACACACTAATTTGCAATTAGAAAATAGAAAATTAGATATTCTGTGTGATTGAACCATGAATATTGTTCCTATTATAGATAAGTTGAATCATGAAAGAAACAGAAGTGAGTTATCTGTCGTGGTTTGTGTGTCAGCACCTAATTAGTGCATTTGGGTCCTGGATTTGGAGGAAAAATACACACTAATTTGCAATTAAAAAATAGAAAATCTGTTATTTAGGATGATTAGTCCATGAATATTGTTGCTGTTATGGATATGATGAATGATGAAAGAAACAGAAGTGAGTTATCTGTCATAGTTAGTGTGTCACCACCTAATGAGTGCATTTGGGTACTAAGAATTTTCAACAACACCACAATGTTACATGGGGAGAGAAATCTTGCTACTGCCATAACTTTGCTTCCAGAGGGAGTTAGAACATTCTACAGGTATCAGCGCCCATCTACATGCATTGTAGATGCCGATCGACCTATCTATCGATTCAAACGATTGGCAGGGGGGCTCTCGCTAGAAAAATTTGTGTAAATTATCTAAGAATTTACAACAACACAATGTGACATGGGGAGAGAAATCTTGCTACTGCCACAACTTTGCTTCCAGAGGGAGTTAGAACATTCTACAGGTATCAGCGCCCATCTACATGCATTGTAGATGCCGATTGACCTATCTATCGATTCAAACGATTGGCAGGGGGGCTCTCGCTAGAAAAATTTGTGTAAATTATCTAAGAATTTACAACAACACAATGTGACATGGGGAGAGAAATCTTGCTACTGCCATAACTTTGCTTCCAGAGGGAGTTGGAACATTCTACAGGTATCAGCGCCCATCTACATGCATTGTAGATGCCGATCGACCTATCTATCGATTCAAACGATTGGCAGGGGGGCTCTTGCTAGAAAAATTTGTGTAAATTATCTAAGAATTTACAACAACACAATGTGACATGGGGAGAGAAATCTTGCTACTGCCATAACTTTGCTTCCAGAGGGAGTTGGAACATTCTACAGGTATCAGCGCCCATCTACATGCATTGTAGATGCCAATCGACCTATCTATCGATTCAAACGATTGGCAGGGGGGCTCTTGCTAGAAAAATTTGTGTAAATTATCTAAGAATTTACAACAACACAATGTGACATGGGGAGAGAAATCTTGCTACTGCCATAACTTTGCTTCCAGAGGGAGTTGGAACATTCTACAGGTATCAGCGCCCATCTACCATCATTTTGCCTTTGATTGTACGGTTTTTCACCTGCCCAACTTCTGACAGATTGATCTCAGCAACCAGACATCCCCAGAAAATTCTGAAAATATCACCTTAAAGCGCAAATCACATACTACTGAATAACGTTTTTTTAAAAATTCTGGGAATGTCTGGTTGTCCATATCGGTCTGTCAGAAGGAAAGAGTGTTAAGTAAATGGCATGAAAAAAATTATGGAGAACTCTTTATTTTCAATTTAATTAAAATAACTGCTTTTTAGCTGTTTTTGAAACTGTGTCGGCGCGCGCACGTGCGCGCATGCCAGCAGTGGATAAGGGACAGACCATAAAACAGAAAAGAGGTAAAGGACGGACCATAAAACAAGGGACAGACAAAGGACAGACCATTAAAAACGGAAAAAAGACCATAAAAACGGAAAAAGGACAGACCATCAAGTACCTGCCAAGTAGTACAAGTACCGTACTGCTACTATGAATACCAGTACATACCACATAAACATTATTCATTAATTTGCTATTAGAAAATAGAAAATTAGATATTTTGTGTGATTGAACCATGAACATTGTTCCTATTATGGATATGATGAATCATGAAAAAAACAGAAGTGACTTATCTGTCATGGTTAGTGTGTCAGAACCTACTAAGTGCAATTGGGTCCTGGATTTGGAGGAAAAATACACACTAATTTGCAATTAGAAAATAGAAAATTAGATATTTTATGTGATTGAACCATGAATATTGTTTCTATTATGGATATGATGAATCATGAAAAAAACAGAAGTGACTTATCTGTCATGGTTTGTGTGTCAGAACGTACTAAGTGCATTTGGGTCCTGGATTTGGAGGAAAAATACACACCAATTTGCAATTAGAAAATAGAAAATTAGATATTTTGAGTGATTAGTCCATGAATATTGTTGCTGTTATTGATATGATGAATCATGAAAGAAACAGAAGTGACTTATCTGTCATGGTTTGTGTGTCAGCACCTAGTAAGTGCATTTGGGTCCTGGATTTGGAGGAAAAATACATACTAATTTGCAATTAGAAAATAGAAAATCAGATATTTTAGTGTGATTGAACCATGAATATTGTTCCTATTATGGATATGATGAATCATGAAAGAAACAGAAGTGACTTATCTGTCATAGTTGGTGTGTCAGAACGTACTAAGTGCATTTGGGTCCTGGATTTGGAGGAAAAATACACACTAATTTGCAATTAGAAAATAGAAAATCTGTTATTTTGGGTGATCAGTCAATGAATATTTTTGCTGTTATGGATATGATGAATCATGAAAAAAACAGAAGTGACTTATCTGTCATGGTTTGTGTGTCAGAACGTACTAAGTGCATTTGGGTCCTGGATTTGGAGGAAAAATACACACTAATTTGCAATTAGAAAATAGAAAATCTGTTATTTTGGGTGATCAGTCCATGAATATTGTTCTTGTTATGAATAAGTTGAATAATGAAAGAAACAGAAGTGAGTTATCTGTCATAGTTAGTGTGTCACCACCTAATTAGTGCATTTGGGTACTGGATTAGGAGGAAAAATACACACTAATTTGTAATTCGAAAATAGAAAATCTGATATTTTGGGTGATTAGTCCATGAATATTGCTCCTGTTATGGATAAGGTGTCTTCAGAAGCCTTTGAATCAGACTCTCAGCAGACCGGATTCAGAAGGAAAATAATAGTGTCACCACCTAACCAGTGCATTTGGGTACTGGATTTGGAGGAAGAATACACACTAATTTGCAATTAAAAAATAAAATCCAATATTTTGTGTGATTGAATGATCAATATTGTTCCTGTTATAGGTAAGTTGAATGATGAAAGAAACAGAAGTGAGTTATCTGTCATAGTTAGTGTGTCACCACCTAATGAGTGCATTTGGGTACTAAGCATTTTCAACAACACCACAATGTTACATGGGGAGAGAAATCTTGCTACTGCCACAACTTTGCTTCCAGAGGGAGTTAGAACATTCTACAGGTATCAGCGCCCATTGACATGCATTGTAGATGCCGATCGACCTATCTATCGATTCAAAAGATTGGCAGGGGGGCTCTCGATAGAAAAATTTGTGTAAATTATCTAAGAATTTACAACAACACAATATGACATGGGGAGAGAAATCTTGCTACTGCCATAACTTTGCTTCCAGAGGGAGTTAGAACATTCTACAGGTATCAGCGCCCATCTACATGCATTGTAGATGCCGATCGAGCTATCTATCGATTCAAACGATTGGCAGGGGGGCTCTCGATAGAAAAATTTGTGTAAATTATCTAAGAATTTACAACAACACAATATGACATGGGGAGAGAAATCTTGCTACTGCCATAACTTTGCTTCCAGAGGGAGTTAGAACATTCTACAGGTATCAGCGCCCATCTACATGCATTGTAGATGCCGATCGACCTATCTATCGATTCAAACGATTGGCAGGGGGGCTCTCGCTAGAAAAATTTGTGTAAATTATCTAAGAATTTACAACAACATAATGTGACATGGGGAGAGAAATCTTGCTACTGCCATAACTTTGCTTCCAGAGGGAGTTAGAACATTCTACAGGTATCAGCGCCCATCTACATGCATTGTAGATGCCGATCGGGCTATCTATCGATTCAAACGATTGGCAGGGGGGCTCTCGATAGAAAAATTTGTGTAAATTATCTAAGAATTTACAACAACACAATATGACATGGGGAGAGAAATCTTGCTACTGCCATAACTTTGCTTCCAGAGGGAGTTAGAACATTCTACAGGTATCAGCGCCCATCTACATGCATTGTAGATGCCGATCGACCTATCTATCGATTCAAACGATTGGCAGGGGGGCTCTCGCTAGAAAAATTTGTGTAAATTATCTAAGAATTTACAACAACACAATGTGACATGGGGAGAGAAATCTTGCTACTGCCATAACTTTGCTTCCAGAGGGAGTTAGAACATTCTACAGGTATCAGCGCCCATCTACATGCATTGTAGATGCCGATCGAGCTATCTATCGATTCAAACGATTGGCAGGGGGGCTCTCGCTAGAAAAATTTGTGTAAATTATCTAAGAATTTACAACAACACAATGTGACATGGGGAGAGAAATCTTGCTACTGCCATAACTTTGCTTCCAGAGGGAGTTAGAACATTCTACAGGTATCAGCGCCCATCTACATGCATTGTAGATGCCGATTGACCTATCTATCGATTCAAACGATTGGCAGGGGGGCTCTCGATAGAAAAATTTGTGTAAATTATCTAAGAATTTACAACAACATAATGTGACATGGGGAGAGAAATCTTGCTACTGCCATAACTTTGCTTCCAGAGGGAGTTAGAACATTCTACAGGTATCAGCGCCCATCTACATGCATTGTAGATGCCGATCGAGCTATCTATCGATTCAAACGATTGGCAGGGGGGCTCTCGATAGAAAAATTTGTGTAAATTATCTAAGAATTTACAACAACACAATATGACATGGGGAGAGAAATCTTGCTACTGCCATAACTTTGCTTCCAGAGGGAGTTAGAACATTCTACAGGTATCAGCGCCCATCTACATGCATTGTAGATGCCGATCGACCTATCTATCGATTCAAACGATTGGCAGGGGGGCTCTCGCTAGAAAAATTTGTGTAAATTATCTAAGAATTTACAACAACACAATGTGACATGGGGACGACAATCTTGCTACTGCCATAACTTTGCTTCCAGAGGGAGTTAGAACATTCTACAGGTATCAGCGCCCATCTACATGCATTGTAGATGCCGATCGACCTATCTATCGATTCAAACGATTGGCAGGGGGGCTCTCGCTAGAAAAATTTGTGTAAATTATCTAAGAATTTACAACAACACAATGTTACATGGGGAGAGACAATCTTGCTACTGCCATAACTTTGCTTCCAGAGGGAGTTAGAACATTCTACAGGTATCAGCGCCCATCTGACATGCATTGTAGATGCCGATCGACCTATCTATCGATTCAAAAGATTGGCAGGGGGGCTCTCGCTAGAAAAATTTGTGTAAATTATCTAAGAATTTACAACAACACAATGTTACATGGGGAGCAGCAATCTTGCTACTGCCATAACTTTGCTTCCAGAGGGAGTTAGAACATTCTACAGGTATCAGCGCCCATCTACATGCATTGTAGATGCCGATCGAGCCTATCTATCGATTCAAACGATTGGCAGGGGGGCTCTCGATAGAAAAATTTGTGTAAATTATCTAAGAATTTACAACAACACAATATGTACATGGGGAGAGACAATCTTGCTACTGCCATAACTTTGCTTCCAGAGGGAGTTAGAACATTCTACAGGTATCAGCGCCCATCTACATGCATTGTAGATGCCGATCGACCTATCTATCGATTCAAACGATTGGCAGGGGGGCTCTCGCTAGAAAAATTTGTGTAAATTATCTAAGAATTTACAACAACACAATGTTACATGGGGAGAGACAATCTTGCTACTGCCATAACTTTGCTTCCAGAGGGAGTTAGAACATTCTACAGAGGTACCAGCGCCCATCTACATGCATTGTAGATGCCGATCGACCTATCTATCGATTCAAACGATTGGCAGGGGGGCTCTCGCTAGAAAAATTTGTGTAAATTATCTAAGAATTTACAACAACACAATGTTACATGGGGACACCAATCTTGCTACTGCCATAACTTTGCTTCCAGAGGGAGTTAGAACATTCCAGAGGTACCAGCGCCCATCTACATGCATTGTAGATGCCGATCGACCTATCTATCGATTCAAACGATTGGCAGGGGGGCTCTCGCTAGAAAAATTTGTGTAAATTATCTAAGAATTTACAACAACACAATGTTACATGGGGACACCAATCTTGCTACTGCCATAACTTTGCTTCCAGAGGGAGTTAGAACATTCTAGAGGTACCAGCGCCCATCTACATGCATTGTAGATGCCGATCGACCTATCTATCGATTCAATCGAATGGCAGGGGGGGCTCTCGCTAGCAAAGTTTCGTGTACACTATGTAAGAATTTTCAACAACACACCACAATGTTACATGGGGACACCAATCTTGCTACTGCCATAACTTTGCTTCCAGAGGGAGTTAGAACATTCTAGAGGTACCAGCGCCCATCTACATGCATTGTAGATGCCGATCGACCTATCTATTGATTCATCGAACAGGCAGGGGGGGGGCGCTCGCTACCACGTTTCGTGTACATTATGTAAGAATTTTCAACAACACACCACAATGTTACATGGGGACACCAATCTTGCTACTGCCATAACTTTGCTTCCAGAGGGAGTCAGAACATTCCAGAGGTACCAGCGCCCATCTACATGCATTGTAGATGCCGATCGACCTATCTATTGATTCATCGAACCGGCAGGGGGGGGCGCTCGCTACCACGTTTCGTGTACACTATGTAAGAATTTTCAACAACACACCACAATGTTACATGGGGACACCAATCTTGCTACTGCCATAACTTTGCTTCCAGAGGGAGTTAGAACATTCTAGAGGTACCAGCGCCCATCTACATGCATTGTAGATGCCGATCGACCTATCTATCGATTCAAACGATTGGCAGGGGGGCTCTCGCTAGAAACATTTGTGTAAATTATCTAAGAATTTACAACAACACAATGTTACATGGGGACACCAATCTTGCTACTGCCATAACTTTGCTTCCAGAGGGAGTTAGAACATTCCAGAGGTACCAGCGCCCATCTACATGCATTGTAGATGCCGATCGACCTATCTATCGATTCATCGAACAGGCAGGGGGGGCGCTCGCTACCACGTTTCGTGTACATTATGTAAGAAATTTCAACAACACACCACAATGTTACATGGGGACACCAATCTTGCTACTGCCATAACTTTGCTTCCAGAGGGAGTTAGAACATTCCAGAGGTACCAGCGCCCATCTACATGCATTGTAGATGCCGATCGACCTATCTATCGATTCAAACGATTGGCAGGGGGGCTCTCGCTAGAAAAATTTGTGTAAATTATCTAAGAATTTACAACAACACAATATGTACATGGGGAGAGCAATCTTGCTACTGCCATAACTTTGCTTCCAGAGGGAGTTAGAACATTCTACAGGTATCAGCGCCCATCTACATGCATTGTAGATGCCGATCGACCTATCTATCGATTCAAACGATTGGCAGGGGGGCTCTCGATTGAAAAATTTGTGTAAATTATCTAAGAATTTACAACAACATAATGTGACATGGGGAGAGAAATCTTGCTACTGCCATAACTTTGCTTCCAGAGGGAGTTAGAACATTCTACAGGTATCAGCGCCCATCTACATGCATTGTAGATGCCGATCGACCTATCTATCGATTCAAACGATTGGCAGGGGGGCTCTCGATAGAAAAATTTGTGTAAATTATCTAAGAATTTACAACAACACAATATGTACATGGGGAGAGAAATCTTGCTACTGCCATAACTTTGCTTCCAGAGGGAGTTAGAACATTCTACAGGTATCAGCGCCCATCTACATGCATTGTAGATGCCGATCGACCTATCTATCGATTCAAACGATTGGCAGGGGGGCTCTCGCTAGAAAAATTTGTGTAAATTATCTAAGAATTTACAACAACACAATGTTACATGGGGAGAGAAATCTTGCTACTGCCATAACTTTGCTTCCAGAGGGAGTTAGAACATTCTACAGGTATCAGCGCCCATCTACATGCATTGTAGATGCCGATCGACCTATCTATCGATTCAAACGATTGGCAGGGGGGCTCTCGATAGAAAAATTTGTGTAAATTATCTAAGAATTTACAACAACACAATGTGACATGGGGAGAGAAATCTTGCTACTGCCATAACTTTGCTTCCAGAGGGAGTTAGAACATTCTACAGGTATCAGCGCCCATCTACATGCATTGTAGATGCCGATCGACCTATCTATCGATTCAAACGATTGGCAGGGGGGCTCTCGCTAGAAAAATTTGTGTAAATTATCTAAGAATTTACAACAACACAATGTGACATGGGGAGAGAAATCTTGCTACTGCCATAACTTTGCTTCCAGAGGGAGTTAGAACATTCTACAGGTATCAGCGCCCATCTACATGCATTGTAGATGCCGATCGACCTATCTATCGATTCAAACGATTGGCAGGGGGGCTCTCGCTAGAAAAATTTGTGTAAATTATCTAAGAATTTACAACAACACAATGTGACATGGGGAGAGAAATCTTGCTACTGCCATAACTTTGCTTCCAGAGGGAGTTAGAACATTCTACAGGTATCAGCGCCAATCTACCATCATTTTGCCTTTGATTGTATTGTTTTTCACCTGCCCAACTTCTGACAGATTGATCTCAGCAACCAGACATCCCCAGAAAATTCTGAAAATATCACCTTAAAGCGCAAATCACATACTACTGAATAACGTTTTTTAAAAAATTCTGGGAATGTCTGGTTGTCCATATCGGTCTATCAGAAGGAAAGAGTGTTAAGTAAATGGCATGAAAAAAATTATGGAGAACTCTTTATTTTTAATTTAATTAAAATAACTGCTTTTTAGCTGTTTTTGAAACTGTGTCGGCGCGCGCACGTGTGCGCATGCCAGCAGTGGATAAGGGACAGACCATAAAACAGAAAAGAGGTAAAGGACGGACCATAAAACAAGGGACAGACAAAGGACAGACCATTAAAAACGGAAAAAAGACCATAAAAATGGAAAAAGGACAGACCATCAAGTACCTGCCAAGTACAGTAGTACAAGTACCGTACTGCTACTATGAATACCAGTACATACCACATAAACATTATTCATTAATTTGCTATTAGAAAATAGAAAATTAGATATTTTGTGTGATTGAACCATGAACATTGTTCCTATTATGGATATGATGAATCATGAAAAAAACAGAAGTGACTTATCTGTCATGGTTAGTGTGTCAGAACCTACTAAGTGCAATTGGGTCCTGGATTTGGAGGAAAAATACACACTAATTTGCAATTAGAAAATAGAAAATTAGATATTTTATGTGATTGAACCATGAATATTGTTTCTATTATGGATATGATGAATCATGAAAAAAACAGAAGTGACTTATCTGTCATGGTTTGTGTGTCAGAACGTACTAAGTGCATTTGGGTCCTGGATTTGGAGGAAAAATACACACCAATTTGCAATTAGAAAATAGAAAATTAGATATTTTGAGTGATTAGTCCATGAATATTGTTGCTGTTATTGATATGATGAATCATGAAAGAAACAGAAGTGACTTATCTGTCATGGTTTGTGTGTCAGCACCTAGTAAGTGCATTTGGGTCCTGGATTTGGAGGAAAAATACATACTAATTTGCAATTAGAAAATAGAAAATCAGATATTTTGTGTGATTGAACCATGAATATTGTTCCTATTATGGATATGATGAATCATGAAAGAAACAGAAGTGACTTATCTGTCATAGTTGGTGTGTCAGAACGTACTAAGTGCATTTGGGTCCTGGATTTGGAGGAAAAATACACACTAATTTGCAATTAGAAAATAGAAAATCTGTTATTTTGGGTGATCAGTCAATGAATATTTTTGCTGTTATGGATATGATGAATCATGAAAAAAACAGAAGTGACTTATCTGTCATGGTTTGTGTGTCAGAACGTACTAAGTGCATTTGGGTCCTGGATTTGGAGGAAAAATACACACTAATTTGCAATTAGAAAATAGAAAATCTGTTATTTTGGGTGATCAGTCCATGAATATTGTTCTTGTTATGGATAAGTTGAATAATGAAAGAAACAGAAGTGAGTTATCTGTCATAGTTAGTGTGTCACCACCTAATTAGTGCATTTGGGTACTGGATTTGGAGGAAAAATACACACTAATTTGTAATTCGAAAATAGAAAATCTGATATTTTGGGTGATTAGTCCATGAATATTGCTCCTGTTATGGATAAGGTGTCTTCAGAAGCCTTTGAATCAGACTCTCAGCAGACCGGATTCAGAAGGAAAATAATAGTGTCACCACCTAACCAGTGCATTTGGGTACTGGATTTGGAGGAAGAATACACACTAATTTGCAATTAAAAAATAAAATCCAATATTTTGTGTGATCGAATGATCAATATTGTTCCTGTTATAGGTAAGTTGAATGATGAAAGAAACAGAAGTGAGTTATCTGTCATAGTTAGTGTGTCACCACCTAATGAGTGCATTTGGGTACTAAGCATTTTCAACAACACCACAATGTTACATGGGGAGAGAAATCTTGCTACTGCCACAACTTTGCTTCCAGAGGGAGTTAGAACATTCTACAGGTATCAGCGCCCATTGACATGCATTGTAGATGCCGATCGACCTATCTATCGATTCAAACGATTGGCAGGGGGGCTCTCGATAGAAAAATTTGTGTAAATTATCTAAGAATTTACAACAACACAATATGACATGGGGAGAGAAATCTTGCTACTGCCATAACTTTGCTTCCAGAGGGAGTTAGAACATTCTACAGGTATCAGCGCCCATCTACATGCATTGTAGATGCCGATTCGAGCCTATCTATTCGATTCAAACGATTGGCAGCGGGGCTCTCGCTAGAAAAATTTGTGTAAATTATCTAAGAATTTACAACAACACAATGTGACATGGGGAGAGAAATCTTGCTACTGCCATAACTTTGCTTCCAGAGGGAGTTAGAACATTCTACAGGTATCAGCGCCCATCTACATGCATTGTAGATGCCGATCGACCTATCTATCGATACAAACGATTGGCAGGGGGCTCTCGCTAGAAAAGTTTGTGTAAATTATCTAAGAATTTACAACAACACAATGTGACATGGGGAGAGAAATCTTGCTACTGCCATAACTTTGCTTCCAGAGGGAGTTAGAACATTCTACAGGTATCAGCGCCCATCTACATGCATTGTAGATGCCAATCGACCTATCTATCGATTCAAACGATTGGCAGGGGGGCTCTCGCTAGAAAAATTTGTGTAAATTATCTAAGAATTTACAACAACATAATGTGACATGGGGAGAGAAATCTTGCTACTGCCATAACTTTGCTTCCAGAGGGAGTTAGAACATTCTACAGGTATCAGCGCCCATCTACATGCATTGTAGATGCCGATCGACCTATCTATTGATTCAAACGATTGGCAGGGGGGCTCTCGCTAGAAAAGTTTGTGTAAATTATCTAAGAATTTACAACAACATAATGTGACATGGGGAGAGAAATCTTGCTACTGCCATAACTTTGCTTCCAGAGGGAGTTAGAACATTCTACAGGTATCAGCGCCCATTGACATGCATTGTAGATGCCGATCGAGCTATCTATCGATTCAAACAATTGGCAGGGGGGCTCTCGCTAGAAAAATTTGTGTAAATTATCTAAGAATTTACAACAACACAATGTGACATGGGGAGAGAAATCTTGCTACTGCCATAACTTTGCTTCCAGAGGGAGTTAGAACATTCTACAGGTATCAGCGCCCATCTACATGCATTGTAGATGCCGATCGACCTATCTATCGATTCAAACGATTGGCAGGGGGGCTCTCGATAGAAAAATTTGTGTAAATTATCTAAGAATTTACAACAACACAATGTGACATGGGGAGAGAAATCTTGCTACTGCCATAACTTTGCTTCCAGAGGGAGTTAGAACATTCTACAGGTATCAGCGCCCATCTACATGCATTGTAGATGCCGATCGACCTATCTATTGATTCAAACGATTGGCAGGGGGGCTCTCGCTAGAAAAGTTTGTGTAAATTATCTAAGAATTTACAACAACACAATGTGACATGGGGAGAGAAATCTTGCTACTGCCATAACTTTGCTTCCAGAGGGAGTTAGAACATTCTACAGGTATCAGCGCCCATCTACATGCATTGTAGATGCCGATCGACCTATCTATCGATTACAAACGATTGGCAGGGGGGCTCTCGCTAGAAAAATTTGTGTAAATTATCTAAGAATTTACAACAACACTAATGTGACATGGGGAGAGAAATCTTGCTACTGCCATAACTTTGCTTCCAGAGGGAGTTAGAACATTCTACAGGTATCAGCGCCCATCTACATGCATTGTAGATGCCGATCGAGCCTATCTATCGATTACAAACGATTGGCAGGGGGGCTCTCGCTAGAAAAATTTGTGTAAATTATCTAAGAATTTACAACAACACAATGTGACATGGGGAGAGAAATCTTGCTACTGCCATAACTTTGCTTCCAGAGGGAGTTAGAACATTCTACAGGTATCAGCGCCCATCTACATGCATTGTAGATGCCGATCGACCTATCTATCGATTCAAACAATTGGCAGGGGGGCTCTCGCTAGAAAAATTTGTGTAAATTATCTAAGAATTTACAACAACATAATGTGACATGGGGAGAGAAATCTTGCTACTGCCATAACTTTGCTTCCAGAGGGAGTTAGAACATTCTACAGGTATCAGCGCCCATCTACATGCATTGTAGATGCCGATTCGACCTATCTATCGATTCAAACAATTGGCAGGGGGGCTCTCGCTAGAAAAATTTGTGTAAATTATCTAAGAATTTACAACAACACAATGTGACATGGGGAGAGAAATCTTGCTACTGCCATAACTTTGCTTCCAGAGGGAGTCAGAACATTCCAGAGGTACCAGCGCCCATCTACATGCATTGTAGATGCCGATCGACCTATCTATCGATTCATCGAACCGGCAGGGGGGGGGGGCGCTCGCTACCACGTTTCGTGTACATTATGTAAGAATTTTCAACAACAAAATCTTACATTGGGAGAGAAATCTTGCTACCGCCATAACTTTCCTTCCAGAGGGAGTTAGAACATTCTAGAGGTATCAGCGCCCATCTACATGCATTGTAGATGCCGATCGACCTATCTATCGATTCAATCGTCTATCAGGGAGGCGCTCGCTACCACGTTTTGTGTAACTACTACGAAGTAATTATTTTCTACATTACGGAGTACTATTCGATTGAATTACTCCTAAGTGGTATCATACCATTCATAGATACAGCAATATGGATAGACGACTTGAATTGATATTTGAATTGATATTACTTACACGTGGAGTATTTTTTTAACGGTTTAACGGCTGCTGAGTGGATGGGCGTGCGCAATTTTTTTGAAAATAGAACGTGCAGAACATCAGATACCTCATTATTTCTTTATATTCATATTCAGTAATGAAGATAAAGTTTTTTATATATTGAGTCACTAAGACTTCAAAAGAAACAGAAACAAACAGCAGATTCGTATTCCTCTTTAAATAAGCTTTCCAACGGTATATAGGTTAATAGGGGTTACACACGATCTTGAAGGGGTAAATTTTCCGGCTGGAACAATCATAACCAAGGCGTACCGTACGGTAATTACCGGTAGGAGCAAGCCAAAAAATGTTATTCTTTTCGCGCCATAATGCCTCTTCTCTCGTAAACCTCTATTCATGTGCCATTCGTTCTGAAAGATACGTACCGTACGAGTACCGTACGATACCGTACGGTAGGAATTCGATTGCTTTCGGGTCCAATGATTCGATTATTCATTCGTTTCATCGTTGTTGTCTTCTAAGCAGAGAATTGCACGGAGATCCATGCGGTTGTGAGATTACAACTATTTTTACCTTGTGGAGTACGTACCGTACGGTACCGTAATTACCGGTAGTCTCATTTGACGACATTAGTTTAATGGCATCAAAAAGCAACATTTTTTGTTCTTTTCAGAGCCAAGAAGCTGATCAGTAATCCATTGTAAAACAGAGTTACAGAGCAAGGTCATGTCGTCAACTAACATAGAAGTAACTGCCAATACACCACCAAAGCACCCGAGACCGCAGTCGATTTCCTCTCCGGCTCCTTCGTCCGGCCAGGCTGCGTTGACACGAACGATCACTCCGTCCGCTTCCTCCGCGATCGATCTGACACAGGACGACGACGAAAGCCGTGTTCTTGGTGAGGAAGACGAGCTTTCTATCGACGCAGAAAGTCTCGACGAAGAGGACCTCGTGCTGCAGTATAGACTTTCTTCGTGCGCCGCATCCATTGTAGGAATCCGGTAAGTATTGTTGGTACCGTACGAAGACCGATGCGCTTCGTTCCAAATGGTGAAATGTCTCACGTCTTCATTTAACATGACACTCGTTGTATTACTCGCCATCCCCTGCTGCGTCGTGAAAAATTGATACAACTACATCATTATTGACGACAATAAATCATTTCATTCTTCGATTGCTCGTCGGTACCGTAGATACTATGATGGGACGGCACACCGAGGAGAATACGTCAATATCGTCCGCGAACCCCACAATCCGTACGATGGGAATGCGATTCGCGTGGATAACATGCAAGGCGAAAAGGTTGGACACATCAAGCGCCAGCTAGCGGCGATCCTCGCGCCCTTGATGGATCGATATTGTTGCAACAGCAACAACGCCCGGAACGAAAGCAGTCCCACTTTGTCCATCGTGGGCACGATTCCGCGCGAGGGAGATTACTACACAATTCCATTGCACCTCGACTTTCTTGCAGTGGGAAAAAGTACGAGCATTGAGGAGCTGGCGATACGATCGAAGGCGCTAGCTGTTGCTTTGCAGAAAGCCTTGAAGCGAAGGTTCGGCTTTCAAGCGGCGGCGAGCTTGGCTAACACAAATAAGTCGAAGGGAACAATTATAGAGAGCAAACGCATGGATTGGACCACGCAGGCCAAGGAACTGGATGAATTGTTTGATAAGCAATCGGAGCAGCAGCTGAAAGATCTTCCAGAGGTTACGATGCCATCGCAGCTACAAACAAAGTTACTCAATTATCAGAAAACTGGACTGCAGTGGCTCGTGCAGAAGGATACCAATCCCAAGGTACCCTGCTTTTATTCGCAACGGAAAGAAAAGAATGTGAATGTGTGGCATTGCAGCATTACCAAATCGTCTCAACCGACCGAGCCGCGATCGGTTCAGGGAGGGATTCTGTGTGATGAAATGGGTCTGGGGAAGACGCTGCAAGTGATTGCCCTTCTTTTGGCGGCGCCTCCACCATCTTCAGCTCTTGTCGGTGCTAAAAAGGCGAACCTCCGAAAACAACCGCAATGCTCAATGATTGTGTGCCCCGTCAGTGTGATGTCCAACTGGCAGCAGCAAATCAAACAACACGTGCAGGATGGTGTTCTCAACGTGGGTGTCTACCAAGGTCCCTCTCGAGGCAAGCTGCTACAAAAGGTGCAAGACGGTGAAATCAATGTCTTGCTCGTCTCCTATCACACTTTGGCTGCGGACTATACGAAAGAGTTTGGGAAACCCGGCAATGGCAATACGATCAATGACGACAGGAAAATGCTCTCGCGACCGACGAAGAAACAAAAACGGGTGGAATCCATCTTTGACATTGAATTTCATCGCATCTGCTTGGACGAAGCCCACTTTGTTCGAAACTCTCGAAGTGGGTTCTTCCACGCCTGCAATCGAGTGTCGGCACAACGCAGGTGGGCCTTGACAGGAACACCCTTTGTCAATCGAGCAGATGACATCTACTCCCTAATGGTATTTTTGGGCTTCGAACCGCTCAATGACAGAAAGATATACCAGCGGGCCATATCGTTACCTATGGAGAATGGAGAAGAGGAAGCTGGGTTGGCTTGTTTGCGAGTCGCCATGGCAGATGTGAGTCTTCGGCGTTCCAAGGCCACGGCTGGTATTAAGTTGGTCGGCAAGACGGTCCAACTCACGAAGGTATCTTTCGACGAAGGATCCCCGCACAAGTCAGTTTACGACGCCCTATTTGGCACTTTGCGAGTTGCGTTTGAAGCCGTCTTGCAAGATGGGGATAAGGAAGTCCTCAAGAAGTATACCGATGTTTTTGAGAAGCTCTTGCGTCTGCGACAGGCTTGCTGTTCCGGGAAACTCGTTCCGCTCGAACGCCGTCAACGGGCCATCGAGGTTTGGAAAGAATTGAAAGATCGTTCGGAAAACGATCAAACTCCCAGGTTGACGGCCCAAGAAGGCTTGGACCTCTTGGAAAAGCTCAAGGGGACCTTTGGCGAGGATGCAAACAGCACCGATCTTCCAGAGTGCGCCGTGTGTTTGATGGAAATGGAAGAAGCTCAGTGTGTAATCTTGAAGCATTGCTCCCATGTGTATTGCGAAGAGTGTATCAGTCGCGTATATAACACCGCTGGCAAAGGAAAGCCTAAATGTCCGCTTTGTCGCAAAGTGTTCTCCAAGGCAGATATGATCAAAAAGAATGTGGCATGCGAAGCTACACAAGTTCAGAAAGATGGAGTAAGCATTGACAACATTGACAACGATCATATTGGAAGGTCGCCCAAAATCTCTGCCTTGTTGGCAACAATCCAGAACGCGATGAATCCTGACGAAAAAGGTGTCATTTTTAGTCAGTTTACAAGCTTTTTAGACCTCATTGGTGATGCCCTTCATGAGGAGGGGCACGCCTTTGTGAGAATAGATGGGTCTATGAATACCATGAAGCGAATGGCGGCGGTTCGGGCATTCTCGTCTGACGAAATAAATGGACCTCGTTTCATTTTGTGCAGCCTCCATGCTGCTGGAACTGGAATCAATTTGACGCGTGGATCGAAGGCTTTTATGATGGATTGTTGGTGGAACTCGTCAGTGGAGAATCAAGCAAGTAAGTTAGTAGCCGATACCTTGAAAGTTTAACCGATTGATCTTTTCTTGTACACCAACATGGGCCCTAACACAGTTTCCTTCCACGTTTGTATTGCGTGTAGTGGACCGAATCCATCGTATTGGACAAATCAGACCCGTGACAATCTATCGGTTTGTCATGAAAGACTCGTTGGAAGAACGAATAGTAGCGCTTCAAAGTGCCAAGAGCGTTCAGGCGAAGGGTGCGATGCAAAAACTCAAGGCGGAGGAAAAGAAGCAAACCCGTCTTCGAGATCTCAAAGGGCTTTTGCTGATTGAATAAAAAGTATTTAGGTCCGAAAGAGTCAGATAAGCTTCGTATCACAACGTTTACCATTGTTTGAACGATTGTCCATTGCAAATGATACGAAGTACTTCGTAGATTAAGATAGTATGATACTTATCATTTCAAATGATGCAGGGCTCAGTATTCTACGAAATATACGGTAGTACTTTCAGAGGTTCGAGAGGAAGTACTAGATTTTGAAAGGATAACAAACACTACTGTTTACTGTAGCCGATCCATTTTCGTCGGAAATAATTACCCTTTCTTGTACTACGAGTATTGCTGGAGCACCCGTAGTCACGGTACCGTACAAGTACCGTACCGGTACGGTAGCTCTCACGGGAAAGGTCTTCTGCTTTCCTTTCAGGTACCGGTACGAGTACGGTACCGTACTAAGATCTTACCTACCTTGTAGGGTTCGATCGGGGTACTACGGTGTGTATGTACATCATTATGTACGGTACGATTTTCAAAAACCTGTAATTTCTCATTCCACGTGGAAATTGTAGATTTGAAATGGCATTGAAGTATGGGGAACCTGAGGTGTACGCACCCGATACCAGTGCCTTCTGGTAACCGTAGAAAGCACTGTAAACGTGTACAATTACCAGTAGTACGAGTAAGTTAGTAATCTTACCATGGAGCTGAGAAGAAACAGACTTTTCCTGCAAATCGCGCTATTGCGTTCTCGATTCTGTAGTTTATTTTCACTGTACCGTAATGAAAGGGTGTGAGAACGAACCCACTGGAAAAAGTCATCTTTGTTGTAACGTAACTCTCGGTAGTAATCTTAGCTCTGCCACGGACGATACAATCAACATACAATTAATACAAGAGACAAGCACGAAAATATTATCAGTTCGTTAACATGTCTGCTGAAGGGGAAGATGTTGTAGAGACCAGCAGCAAGGTCGGTCTCTACGCCTTGGTTTTGGTGGGAATCGTCGCAGCCACTGCCTATTACTTGTTTTTCAACAAGAAGGAGGAGGAAAAAGAAAAGCGAGGCAAGGCCGTCGATGTCGATGAGACCTTGGCGACTAACACGGTGGGTCTGGAAGATATCACTTACATTGTAAGCAAGCTCACGCCCGAATCGGATCAATTGGATGTATTGCTAGCCGTTGCCAGCACACCCGAATCGATTGCTTGGAGCACCAAGTCTTTGGCAGCGCGAAAAAAATTGATTGAACAGCGTCTGGAGGATGATAAAGAAGAAGAAAAGAAAAAAATGACAGTTGCAAAGAAGTCTTCTAATAATGACGTGATGGATTTAGGGGACGACTGGGCCGATGAAGACGAAGACGACGACGATCTTGATGAGGAGACCAAGAGAAAGGCCAAGCTCGCAAAGGCGGCGTTGGAAGAGAAGCAGAAATTTGGCGAGGAACTCGCAAAAGCCACTGGAAAGGTGAAAATTCCAATTGAAGGAATCGACGACGGTGTCCTTGGACAAAGTTGGGTGGAAAAAACATTGGCGACGTCTGGCGCATGGTCACCTCCAGATCTACGATTTTTGAAGGACATGACTTTTGACTACGAAGGAAAGAAAGTTTCTGCGATGGAACACCCCGCTTTGCGAAGAAATTTGTGCTTCATTTCTGCAAGACTCAACTCTTTGGCGTTGAATTCTCATCCTGAATTATGTAAGTAAATCGATTTGGTGGCTGAATCGAGAGGCTATTCTTGAATTAGCGTGGGCATGATTTCTCACATTCTTCTTCGATGTCTGGAAAAAAACAGTGCAAGCCGCTTCGAAGCAACTTATCGATCCAACCTATTTCAAACACGCTGCCGATTTCCGCAATAGATGTGCAATGCTTTTGGAAGCGACGCTGCGAGCCGCTGTTGGGCTCCGAAATGCGTCTCTAACCAAGACCATTGTCGAATCTGTCAGTCTTTTCAAAATTGGTTGCAAATCGTCTACACCCAAGGAGGTTGAATGGTTCAACAAACTCATGGAGCAGCAGTATGCAGCATTGCCTCGACTGAAAATCGAAAATACGTCGGTTGAACCCGCCAAATATCCCGAAATGGCCACCGGTGACGTAATCATGATTGCCCTAGAGCTCACTCGACTTCATGCTGAGAATTTCACAAAACAAAAGGTTGCCATGCTTCAGAAACAGGGGATCCCACCCGAAGTTGCACTCCAAAGTTACCGTGAGGGTTGGTGGTATTTTGTCACTGCCGAACGACTGGACGGGGAAACACCTGCGTCGTGTTTAGAAATCAAAAAAATTGGAATCCTAGGCAATGTTGATGACAGCGATGTAGCAAGATTCCAAGAAGCAAAGTTCAGTGAACGACTCGTTACTGCCTGGCCGATGATTGTCGCGAATGTAGCACAGAAATCGGGCAAGGTCAAGATTCAATTTACGGCTCCATCAGTTCCTGGAAAGTACAGATTCAATGTATCCATCAAGTCACAAGACTTCTTGGGTGCGGATCAGGACTTCAGTGTAGAGGGAGAGATTTTGGATGCGTCAACCGTCACGAGAGAGACTCTCGACAAGGAGGCGAAGGACGAAGATGATGAAGGGAAGAAGGATAAATAAACGGTTTGGAATCTAAAAAGTGCAAACATGTTTTTTCTGGTAATGCTAATGGCTCACTTTTTCGGTGGTTTACAAATACACGGGTTCAACACATGTAGTAGGCTGCCAGAAAAATTCGAGAAGGGCGTCGTACCATACCAAAAATTACATTATCATAATAACTGTGTCAATACCGGGTCCCCCTTCTCTTCATACAGCATAACAAATGTATTCTTTATGTTCAACACAAACAGCAAGTGCCTTGCAATGTGCAATGATGCTGCTATTTTGTCACAATGCCAAGAAATTTTCGACGCGTGCGTAGGAGTCTTCTTTCTCGTAGCATTCCTCAGCGGAGCCGGTAGATTCCTCTTCTTCCTGCAAATCTGTGTCCTCCATATCATCGTTTTCGTTGTGGAGAAACATAGGCACACTCAGAAAACATTGCCTACAACAGGGGCATGGTTTCTCCGCGCCCTTCGTGTTTTCTATATATGGGGCTATGCAATCAAGATGGAAGACATGACAGCACTCATGATTGTTGGAAAAAGCCACTTCGTCATTCAATTTGAATTTGTCAAGACAAATCGCACAATCTATTGGGGATGAAGACCGTCGTAAATGGGAGCTCTCACCGCAAGGTATTTTCAACACGAACCCTCTGTCGGAGGCAATTTCGGGCAGACTGCTTGTTGTCGAAACGTCTACCCTGTCACTGCAGGAATTGCATTCGCAAACGCTACCGCCACAAGTGCCATTGTTATTGCAATGGTCGACATCGTGTGCAATTGAGTCTTGTCCACTTTCAATGTCGATACAGACCAGGCCACCGTCCTTTATCATTAATGCACTACCGCCATTGCCGATTTGCTCGACATCTGACAACGCTGCGTTGGGCAATGGGGTGGTGTTGGTGTGGGTATTGGTCTTGTGTTCTTCCTTTTTGACCTCGCTTTTGTCGGAATTTCGGATGTCCCCCTCTGCTACCCGAAAACAAAGATTGTTTTTGCGCATTATTTCCTTGAATTGGGCTCGATCCACTCTGAAATCGTTTGCAGACCAGGTTTGACTGTCCTCGTCCGAAAAATCCCAAACGATCGGTGGAAATAAGAACCAAACTAAGGTAGCCATGATCATGCAGACAATAAATACCACAGTGGCGGGATCGAGAATTTTATCGTCGGTGCTCCCGTTGCCCATGATGTCACGCTCTTCCTGTTCCTACGAATTGTGGTATCCTGTATCGGAGTTGCCTCCGCGATGAGTTCCACGCATTGGTAGGATACGACGACAGTTGCCTATGGTCACGGTGTCAAAGAATCGTTGTGTTTAGAGCTTACCAACCTGCCGATCATCGATTGCTTCGAGATCTCCATGATGATACCGGTACATCTTGGTAAGATGTAGATCACCAGAGAATGTATTGAATAGAGTAGGTTCCTAGTTCCCAACTTTGATTTTTAGCATACGGTACGGTAGTACAAGTTCAAAAATAAGAACCAGTAACTTAGTTGTCCCACCACATGAAGTGGTCTCCGTACAAACCTCACGCAGTAAGATTACTAGCGTACTGAATGGTTCAAGGAGTTTTCCGTACGAGTACGTACGAGTACTCGCACGTACCAGTCTCCTATTAAAACTATTACTCCGGGTACGAAGTACGGAGTACGAGTTTAGGCGCGAATGACGAAGAGACAAAGTAGGGCTACGTAGAATTTGTACTGTAAGCAAAACCTTGAATTAACACTCATGATCTAAATTGGTCTCATGACTGAGTTCGCGAGACGTTTTTTCTCTCTTTGTTACGAAGTTCGTACTCATACTTGTACGAGTATGAGTAATTACTCTTAACACAGGGTCGAACCTCTCCTATTGCGAACCTCTATTGCTTGAGCCTCATTGCGAAACTCGACTCAGTGTCACTTCTTTGCTTCCTACTCCATCTAATTGCAACTACTTTAACAGCACTGACTAACAAATAAACGTTAAACTAATTGAATTACACTGTAGTGTCACCGGTTGTTGCCACGTAGGGCGGCGGGGGGAGCAAGCGCTTTGACGACGGCGACGACGATGTGGATTTTCTTTGCCCTTTGCCCTTCCTCGTCCATCCATTGTTGCTGTTGTTAAAGCTCTTTTCTTCTAAACCACTTGGCCGATCCATCTGCAACTTGGGGGGCTCCTTGTACTTGGTATAAGGAAGGTAACCCTGAGTAGCGAGCGGCTGAGGTGATCTGGTTAAGGAATGGTTGAGTTGAGACCACTTGGTATGATGAGGCCGTGTAAATGGAGTTCTTTTCATAATTTTCATGATTTTCTTGACCGGAAGAATCATAAAGTCTGAAGGGGTTCCGGCGTGCGCAACCCCTGCAAATTGGGTATCTATGGAAAGCTCTTGCTCTTGCCAATTCTGGCGCGGTGATTACTTTGGTCAAGAAGTTCCAGCTGGAGAGTAAGATCAATAAGACTAACAGGACCAAAGTCGATGCTTGTAAGGAGGGGGAAAGAAAAAAGTGGTCTCAAATTGACCGCTTGGATAAACCCGTAATTATGGAGTACGAGTACTGTTTTTGAATTCGATAACTACGTCACTTAAACGATGCTCGTGGTTGCGTCAAATTTTAAATACATACGGAACAATTTGAAGTAGGACTATATTTGCGAGGATAGTTGCTGCCCTATTCTTGTGGTGCTTCCCGATTTTGGTATTTTGTACAACTTTGTTTCACGCTCACTGCCCCCAATAATATTTAATCTCCATTCGATTGTTATTTGTTTTTCCACACGAAACTCATCTTTGGTAATAATATCCTCTATGTACACTGATATTGTTGTAGCGTTGATACCAATTTCTTAACAAATATACGAGTTTCTTGATATCCAGCCATCTTTTTCTGTTATGTCGCTTTCACAATACTCACACTACGTTTATCGAATATCAAACGCCAGCAACCATATTTTTGTACTAATAAGAAAGTACTTTATCCGCATTTTCCATAATCTTGTTCGTACTATGCAATTTTAGCAGCAGACCTATTTATTGCGGCTACCCCAATTAGATTTGAATGAAGTACTAACTGCTGTATTATATTTTTGGTACTGTTATTTACTTTTAGAATTTGTGTCCGTGCTCGAGGTAAATTTTGTAGTCAATGTGCTCCTTGTCAAGAGAGTCCATCATGTCATATTTTTGCTTCCGTTTTGTTTGGTTTGTTTTGGCTTCCTCCTTTTTTCGTCGTTTCATATCGTACCCACTTTGCTGTTGGTATGTTTGAAGTAGTTTGAGCTCTAAATCTTTCTTTTGTTGTTCCTGCCTTCGTTTTTTTATTTCCTCTTTGACATATAGGTAAAGATCTTGTCCCTCGTCACTCCACCCCTCCTTAATTCCTGACTTACTGTCAGCGAATTTCTTTCTTATCATTGTCCCCTTTGTTGTGTTGAGCCACGATTTGTAGTCGTTGTAAAGGAACAGCAGAGCAAACGCTTCATCGCTTGAAGTGAAAATGTTACTGATTGTTGTTTGTACCAATTTCTTTTTGAAGTCCGTCTCTTTAGGCAAGACTGCTCCAAGAATTCTTTTGTAGAAATATTGTAATTCTGGTGTATTTTTTCATTGATAGTCTTTTTGCAATTGGTACCTATTTTCTGAGTTCACGTCTTGACTGTCCGTGAGTAGAACTGTTCCTGGGAAACTATCCAGTATCTGTTTGTTTCTTTTATTGTCTATGCATCAATGTGAACAATATGATATGGTTAGTTATTTGAAAAATATGTCTAAAGAGAAAAATGTTGTTTGTGTTGGTTCTTACCTTTATAATTTTCCCCCGCTAGTGTCTGGGCATTGTGCCTACATGTAGTTATTGCTCTACAGAACATTCCACTCCTCTTCAGCGCATGGACGTTCCATGTCGCTGGTAGTGTGTTTTGATGATTCACTTTTACAATGTGGGTAATAATCATCTTTATGTATCGTCTACCGTGTTCGTTTGTTACCGGGAATTTCATTTGCCTGAATGTTAGTTCCTTGACATGCTGATTAATGTAAGTATTAATGTTGTTGTCAGTGCGCTCTTGCAAATCGTCTTTTGCACTGCTGCTGTTACTGGTGCTATCGGTTTTATCTGTTGTGCTATCATTTGTGTTTTGTGTCTCACTACCTGATACACTCGTCCGAGAACTGTTTCGCGGGGTTCGAATTTACTTCTCGCGCACAAATTTTGTGCGTGATTTTAACACGGCAATATTTCTGGACACCCTGAAATTCGCGCCGATTGTATAAGGGTATATGTAAACTCAGCACTATTTCTGTGCGCGTGATGCACATTACTCTACTCTCAAATAAAAATAATTTATTTCAGTCTCTAGCAGAACCGAATTATTATTCTGTACGAACAACACTTACTTCTATTCACGAATAAAAAAGAAATCTTGAGTCAGTATTAATTCCAAAATATTAATCTACCAAACAACAATTCGATTCTGCTCCCCTAGTTGTGAATTCTATTTCTTGACTACAATATTCCCTTTTTAAAATGTAGATTCTATTATGCTTGATTTATTCCTATTGCAACGTATTACGAATCCTCCATTATTTCTAATATTCTCAAAATTAAGTTCAAGATTAGTAGTAGTTTTGTATTATGTATGTACTGTTATTTTCTACATTAGTTCACCCATAGATAAACTTTCATTCATCAATGCTGTTATTGCCGGATCAATATAGACGTTTCTTTTCTTTTTCTTTTTTGGTCCACTACAATTAGTGGAGCTGCTACTAGTAATATTTGCATCGCCCTGCTTATTGTTGGTGTAATTTGTCGAACTTTCGTTCCTAAATCTGTCCCTCATCATTTCTTCCAATTTCCTTCCTGTTTCTGGGTGTTTTCGCATCTCGCCAATTTTGTCGCACAAGTCACTGAACAACTCGCGACCTTCCTCCATCCATCCATTTCTGCTTCCACTGTCTGAATCGCAGAATTTTTTTTTTTGTCGCGGAATCGTGGCATCACCCTTTCGCCGCTGCTGGTTCACCCATACATGATGCTCATTGTAGATTAGTACCAATGCAAATGCTTCATCTGCTATAGTAAATATATCACTCAGCAAGTGCCTCTCCTTCCGTTGTTTGAAATTGGAATTTGTCGGATTGATTGCCGACATGATTCTTGTAACAAAATAATAAAAATCTTCATCTTCCGCGTCTTTGTATGTTCTGTATTGAGGGTTTAAAATACCTGTGTTTTCATATTCTGTGTCTTGAATAACTGCAACAGTACCAGGGAATGTGATAGGGACTCGACCTTTTCTGTAATCGTCTGTACGGAAGTATCATAAGTATCAACGTGCAGCATGTTAGTGTTGTCGGACCAAAAATAGATTCTCAAAATCCTAATTTCAACAACCAATTCTCCCACCTGTATTTACCTATCCAGTTTTTTCTCGCTAATGTTTGTGAGTTGTGCCTCAATGCGGTCAGTACTGTCCCTACTCGTTTCCTGTAAAAGGAACAGAATGCCGCAAGTGGAATATTTTGTGGCTTCATAACCGCACTTTCTCCAACAGCTTTATTTATTACAAGCGCCGTTACCTTGTCATTGATAGGGAACTTCATGTTGGGGTACCAATGTTTTTTGACGTAATCCCTTAGCTGCTTCTCCACTCTTTCACTCATATCACTCAAAGCCTTAAGCATATCGTTGTCTATTATAAGTCCATATTCGTCTGTAATTGTACTTACTGCTCGTTCTCTTGTGTCGCCGGCATTGTAACTCCCCTCTCCCTGCATGGTTGCCTCCGTTTGTTTAGGTACCATTACTACCTTTCCCACCCCTATATGTGGTTCCCTCTCTTGTTTCCGTAAGCGTTTTGCCACTTCCTCTGCCAATTTGTCATATTGGATATTTTTCATGACATGTTCGGCAACATCCTCTAAATTGTAGCATTCTCCGTTACATGTTTTCTCTACCACATTGGTTTTTGTTCCTTCTTTCTGTTGGTTCGTTACTGTAGTGGTGGTTGTGTTGGTAATGGTCAGCGCTGGTTCGTTACTCTGGTTGATGGTGTTTTGTTCTTCCGTGTTTGTAGTAGTAGAAATTGTGTTGTCGGAACCATTTTTTTTACTGTTGCCCTTTGATGCGTTCATAGTTGTGGTATTACTGTTACACACTTTGTTAGTAATTGCGGTGTTTGTTTTAACTCTTCTTTTCTTACCGTTGTTGTCCCCTGTATTTTGATGATCACCGGGCCGGATGGTTTTGTTGTTTCGAAGGGTCTTCCCCTCGGATTTTTTGCTTCGTCGTGTCTTTCCGATAGCATTCATATTTTTTTATTTTATTTTCTGAATACGGTGCCGATCAAGAATCATGTGTTTCTTTTTGTGTGGTTTTGTGTGTGTACTAATAATTTGTCGGGTTGTGTACGGTGTTTTGTGTTGTGTGTGTTGTGTGTGTCGTGTGTGTGTGTGTGTGTGTACGGTGTTTCGTGTAGTATGTGTACGATGTTTTGTGTGTAGAATTTTTCCGTGGGTTCTGTACTATGTTGTTTGCCCGAACATCTTCTGTGTGTTGTCTGGTTTTGGGCGCGCTGTTATATTTGTAGCAGTAGATCACGTACCTGTGCCAGCCACCCCTCCCGCGCCATAATTTTTTCAGAAGGGAAACATTTGATCACACTAAGGTTATGTATTTCAATCCTCTAGTCACATGTAGAATCTCGTAGACTGCTGCACCTAACATACCGTACTGTCTTGTGTGCCATTTGTATCTACAAACCACATCATTGTCTGTACTGTGTGTGTCAAAGTTGTTCCCAATATGCATTTAAAAGTTGTTCCCCACATGCATTTCGTAAGTCATGTGATATGCATTCATGGCCTGGTACAAAAACTTTGGTAGTCATTACCAAATGAGACTGTTTGTGCCCTGGAATTGCACCAAAAATACCCTCATCATGTTTGCCATTTGTAGAGTCAAACCACAACATTTTGGGCATTCTGAGTGGCAAAGTTGTTCCCAATATGCATTTGATGAGTCATGATAAATGTATTCATAGTTTTGACCGGATACTTTTGGAGTCAGTGAATGTATTCATGGCTTGGACCCGATACTTTTTGAGTCATTACCCAATAAGTTAGTTTGTGCCCTGGAATTGCACCAAAAATACCCTCATGTTTGTCAGTTGGAGAGTGAAACCTTAAGATTTTGGGCATTCTATGTGTCATAGTTGTTTCCAATATGCATTGGATGAGTCATGATGAATGCATTCATGGCTTGGACCCGATACTATTTGAGTCATTACCCAATCAGTTAGTTTTTGCCCTAGAATTGCACCAAAAATACCCCCATGTTTGCCATTTGTAGAGTCAAACCTTAAGATTTTGGGCATTCTATGTGACAAAGTTGTTTCCAATATGCATTGGATGAGTCATGATGAATGCATTCATGGGTTGGACCCGATACTATTTGAGTCATTACCCAATAAGTTAGTTTGTGCCCTGGAATTGCACCAAAAATACCCCCATGATTGCCATTTGTAGAGTCAAACCTTAAGATTTTGGTCATTCTATGTGCCACAGTTGTTCCCAATATGCATTGGATGAGTCATGATGAATATATTCATGGCTTGGACCAGATACTTTTTGAGTCATTACCGAATAAGTTAGTTTGTGCCCTGGAATTGCACCAAAAATACCCCCATGTTTGCCATTTGGAGAGTCAAACCACAACATTGTGGGCATTCTGTGTGACAAAGTTGTTCCCAATATGTATTTGATGAGTCATGAGGAATGTATTCATTGCTTGGACCGGATACTTTTTGAGTCATTACCCAATAAGTTAGTTTGTGCCCTGGAATTGCACCAAAAATACCCTCATGTTTGTCAGTTGGAGAGTCAAACCTTAAGATTTTGGGCATTCTATGTGACAAAGTTGTTCGCACTATGCATTTGATGAGTCATGATGAATAAATTCATGGCTTGGACCAGATACTATTTGAGTCATTACCCAATAAGTTAGTTTGTGCCCTGGAATTGCACCAAAAATACCCCCATGATTGCCATTTGTAGAGTCAAACCTTAAGGTTTTGGGCATTCTATGTGACAAAGTTGTTCCCAATATGCATTGGATGAGTCATGATGAATGTATTCATGGCTTGTACCCGATACTATTTGAGTCATTACCCAATAAGTTAGTTTGTGCCCTGGAATTGCACCAAAAATACACCCATGATTGCAATTTGGAGAGCCAAACCTTAAGATTTTGGGCATTCTATGTGACAAAGTTGTTCCCAATATGCATTGGATGAGTCATGATGAATGTATTCCTGGCTTGGACCAGATATTAATGTAGTCATTACCCAATAACTCAGTTTGTGCCCTGTAATTGCACCAAAAATACCCCCATGATTGCCATTTGTAGAGTCAAACCTTAAGATTTTGGGCATTCTATGTGACAAAGTTGTTCCCAATATGCATTGGATGAGTCATGATGAATGTATTCCTGGCTTGGACCAGATACTTTTTGAGTCATTACCCAATAAGTAAGTTTGTGCCCAGAAATTGCACCAAAAACACCCTCATCTTTTCCATTTCGAGAGTCAAACCACAACATTTTGGGCATTCTGTGTGACAAACTTGTTCCCAATATGTATTTGATGAGTCATGATGAATGTATTCATGGCTTGGACCAGATACTTTTGGAGTCATTACCCAATAAGTTAGTTTGTGCCCTAGAATTACACGAAAAATACCCTCATGTTTGCCATTTCGAAATTCAAACCACAACATTTCCAGCATTCTATGTGACAAAGTTGTTCCCAATATGCATTGGATGAGTCATGATAAATGTATTCATGGCTTGGACCGGATACTTTTGGAGTCATTCCTCAATAAGTTAGTTTGTGCCCTGTAATTGCACCAAAAATACCCCCATGTTTGCCAGTTGGAGAGTCAGCAAGCGGCAGCAGCGAGAGCAACAGCAGCAAGCGGAAACGATTGAACCCACCGCAACCGGAAACGATAACACCAATCGATCCAACACCAATCGATCTGCAACACGAATCGATCTGCAAAACAAATCGATCCAACACCAATCGATCTGCAACACCAATCGCTCCAACACCAATCGCTCCAACACCAATCGATCTGCAACACGAATCGATCTGCAAAACGAATCGATCTGCAAAACGAATCGCTCCAACACCAATCGATCTGCAACACCAATCGCTCCAACACCAATCGCTCCAACACCAATCGATCCAACACCAATCGATCCAACACCAATCGATCTGCAACACGAATCGATCTGCAAAACAAATCGATCCAACACCAATCGATCTGCAACACCAATCGCTCCAACACCAATCACTCCAACCCCAATCGATCCAACACCAATCGATCCAACACCAATCGATCTGCAACACGAATCGATCTGCAAAACGAATCGATCCAACACCAATCGATCCAACACCAATCGATCTGCAACACGAATCGATCTGCAAAACGAATCGATCTGCAAAACGAATCGATCCAACACCAATCAATCTGATCCAACAGCTCCTCCACCGGGGATCTGGCATCAAATCGATCCTAATCCACAGGCGCTCAGCAACGAATCTTCGGCATAGAAACGCTCCTCCTCCACCGGCACCGGCGCTCGTCAACGAATCAGCGAAACGTTCTTCCTCCACCGGCGCTCGGCAACGAATCAGCGAAACGCTCCTCCTCCACCGGCAAGCGGCAACAAATCAGCTAAACGCTCCTCCTCCTCCTCCACCGGCAAGCGGCAACGAATCAGCGAAACGCTCCTCCTCCACCTCCACCGGCAAGCGGCACTCCATCGGCAAATCGATTCGTCCTCGTCATCCTCCAACGGCAATTCGTCTCGGCAACAATGAAACCAACCACAACGAATGGAAAGCAATTGTCAGCACGAGGAAGGAGGCAAAAAGCAAATAGGAAACATGAGAGAAGACATAAACAGAGAATGTCTTCCAACTTTCTGAGGATTGCTGCACCGGTGTCAAAGAGCCACGAAACTTATACGAACTTGTCTCTGATAAAACCGATGAAAAAGGAAAGGAATAGGCGTTCAACTTGCAAAGATGGCGTCCGTACAATAGCGCTGAAAAATAAATCCAGTACCGCTGCCGTGGCAGGTAAATACATGGAGACAGATTGGGGTGGCAAGACAGGCGGAAAGAAGAAGTATCAACCGGAACAGGCTTTGTCAATCGAAAACTACAATACATTGGATAGTACGAAGGATGAGCATATTCTTGCGTTTGATCCTTACGAACCATCATTGCGAATTTTTGCCAAAGTTTCACGCCATTTTGCGGAACGACACCTCGCTTCGAAGAATAATATCGAATTGTTGAGACAGTTTGCTCCTGCCATTGTTGGAGCAAAACCAACCGTTGGAAGAGGGGTTAAGCGCGGCAGTATCAATGATGATTATGCTATCATTGGAATTCGACCAGAAAGATTGGATTCAAATATTGGTGAGTATGTTTTCAAAAGTCATGTCGATCCCAGCATCAAACTAGAGCTAGAAGAGACAACAGTTGAAATTGTGAAGCATATGCATCATAGTTTAATTGACGTCGAACCATTTGTTGCGGAGGAAATGGATGTGTTGTCTCAGATTCTGTCTCGTACAAAGCTAAATGCAATTGGGCAGCAGGCCTTAGCATTTTCGATCGGTCGCAACTACCATTCTAGATGCCATGTGGACGATGACATGTACTACACTCGTTTGACAGTAATTGCTCCGGCGGAAGTGTCTGCTGACGAGGTGATTTATTATTTTGTCTTCCCCACGTATGGAGTGAAAGTTCCATTGAGGTCAGGAGATACTCTATTGTTCAATCCATTAGTATTACATAGCTGTTCGAATCCAAAATACGAAGGCTGTTATATTATGAGCGCCTATGTATCTCGCAAAACTGTGCTTAGAGCTAACCCTCTATAGTAAAATTAAACAATAGTTTAAAGTTAGCCGGTACATTCACCCTTGCTACTCAATCGGAACTGCTGTCCGAGCTTTTGCTCTCTGAACTAGATAGAGAATCACTGGATTCGTTATCATTCAATGCCATCTCAAACGGTTCCAACTGGATGTCGTCCTGTAGTGTGCATGCGTTGTACAAAGATTCGTAAGACGGTGGTGTAGCAGCATTTTTGCTTTCAAAAAAATGTAGCCAGGAGATCCGATTCGATATCACTAGCCAATCGCAATTGGTTATGGACCCATCAAGGCCTTGCTCTGGAACAACTGCCAGCTCGGAATGGATAGTGTCGACATGAAATAGGTACAGTGAATTCATCAGGCGACCACGTTGGACAAATTCAGAAGCTGTTTTCTTAGGCACATCTTGAAACCGACGAGCCACAGCATACATTCCGTTTGTATCAATTGGATAGCCACCAATACTACTGTATAGCTGCTTCAAACTCTGTACAGTTAAGAAGCATACCAGATGGCACGGTATGAGCTTGGGATTGTTATTTAAATCAAAGTCCAATTTCATCAAACACCAATCCATCCAGACGGAGTTCAGCAGAGAACTATCCGATCTATATGAAGGATGCGAGCGAAATATAAAATTAGACCCACAAGCAACATCGAAACGATTGTGCTCTGTAACTCCACAAATGTGTGAAGGATTCTCCAATAAAGGTAGCACAGAATCACAAACAAAGTCGAGTATGTCAGAAGGAAAAAATGGTTTGCTTTTGTTCGTAGAACGAAGCCACTTCATTGTTGATTCCCCATTTTCGGTTCTCATTATATGAAAATGAGAACCGCCACCATCAGGTCGTTCAATTGGAGGAGGATCAGGCGGATGCAAGTTGAAGTGATATGTTGCCTGGCTTAGCATCATTTTCTCGGACTTTCGCTTCGCCGTTTGACCGATTAGTGATGCAGCATTACCTTGCGTGTTCTTGGAAGGAGCTTTAATCTCAGTTTTATGGTGAGACTCATTCGGAGCACTATCCCAGCCTGCGGGGCTCCCCCATAAAGAGATATAATCTGGTAGGTGAAAGTACAGGTGATTCTTGATTAGTTTTGTTCCCATCCCTTTCCTGTGACATGTGGAGTTTATACAATTAATAAAGTGAACAATTGTTTTTGGGAGATTCTTTAAGGAACCATATTTCATTCGACCGTGTTTAAGAAATTCTTCCATTGATACAATTAGCTGAATTACCTCTATCTGTTTCTTTACAAAACGATGGTCACCAATAATGTCAGATCCATGTTTGGAAACCATAGCGATCAGAAGAGAAATAAGCATTCCAGAGAAATCATGCCCTTCTTTCTTCGTAGTTGATAATAGCTGAGTCCCAAATTTGGTGCGAGGAAAATCTCTATCAGACTGGCGTGATAACAAACCACCGTACCGTTGTGCTAAATGGCCAATACTGTTAGCAACAGCCACACCGTGCTTCAAATTGGGGGCATAAACACATGGAACACTTCCGCGGAGCAACAATTCAATTGACTCGATGGCCCGTTTGGCAGTACCAAGCTGGTGCATGTGCAAACATTCACCGGGAGTTGCAAAATGAATGTTGTTCTGATTAGTACCAAAGCATAAATCATGAAATACATTCCTTATGTTGTGATGAGAGTTGTTTTTGAAGTTCTTATTGATATCGTTTAGATCTGTGCCGGGAAAACAATGGAAATCAACAGGTGACCACTTCTTTGTTGCAGGTTGAACAGAAGGAATGTTTATGTTCGGAGAATAACAGTTGCAGTGACGGCACATCCGCATGACACCCTTATTGAAGGAGCCGTATTTTCCACACAATTTATCGTGAAGTTCTGTGTCGCCAATAACATAGGCAATGGCAAATTTCATTTTTACCCTCCACTGTTGATTTGCGTACGGAAGATAATTCCATTCGATACCACCGTCTTCGTTACACGCGGCTTTGAAGGAACAAAACGCTACTTCCAAACCATTGTGAAGATTCTGAATTTTTTCCTTCGAAGTGGCAGGACGAGAGTGTCTGGTTGACTCCCATTCGGGGTCAGGATGGAAGTAAATAGTTGTCCATGCTTCAGGTCGAGAACGGGCCTCCACATTAAAGATACCGAGTGTCATGTTCAATGGTGTTAACGTAAGTCGTCCGTGCGCATCCAAAGATATGCCGTCCATGTAAAATATAATAGGAACAAGAATTTCTTGCGAATTGGGATTGCAAATTTCTTTCCAAGAAGATTTCCACCACGAGCCGTGATGCAATTCTGAGATTACAGAATTAGGATTCAACTCAGGATTATTGTCGGGAGACAGAGGGGTGGAATAGTCGGGAAAGGAGAGGTTTTCTTCTATCATTAGCTGCTGGTCAGAAAGAAGAGAATAAATGGCATCCTTAAAAGAACGGACATACACCTGAGTGGGCTTATTATCAGGTAACCAATTCAGTATATGAGGATGAAATTTCATATCGGAGAGACCAAGATTGGATTGGAGATTGTCAAAAATTGCTTGCCGAGATCTAATTTTGGCATCGCAAAAATCAAAACCCGGTCTCATTTGACTTTTCTTTGCCCACTGGAAAATGGATTTGAATGTGTTCAGTGGCAATTTATGTCTGGCCATTAAATTCATGAGTTCCAATTCAGCAAGAAGATGAGGGGGCGGCGGTAGTTTTGTGTGGCTTTGAAATGCATCCTCTCTTTCGTTCAAATTAATGCTTTCATGAAAAGAAGGTGGTGGAGGGGCGGGCTGAGCAGTAACGACATTAACAGCAGAACCATTAGTGTTATCTTCTTCGTTGTCTCCACAATCAATGTTGTTGGTAGAATTGTTGTCGTTATTTTCATTTACGTCATCGTCATTGTCATCCTCGTCATCGGAATTGTCGATATCATTATTCAGCGGGAATGCATCTTCATCTTGAACAGCAGAAACAGCCATGTAAGATTCAATGGCGTTCCGATCCATTGGCGGTAAAAAGACATCATGTACAATCTGTTGGTTTAGAACAGAATGAAGACCCGTCGCTGACTGACTTGTGACAGTGTGTTGCTGGGAGAGATGGGAAGGGGGAACAGATGGACCGTTTTGTGTCATAGTCATCCCAAAATCAGACGGAGAATGTTGAACAGACGGCAAGGTAGGCTGCACTTTGATAGAGGTGGAGAGGTTATAGATCTTTCGTTTAATTAGACCCTGACTATGGTAGAAATCCCAGCACTCATCAAGACAATAAAGATGTCTTCTTAGGCCAACGGAGACGTATTTCAAAGTACCCTGCTTGTTTGCCGTGGATTTATATCCTAAAAACTTGGAGTTTTTGCCATTCAGCGCGCAACAACGGCAGTAGAATAGAAGAGGGGTTTTCATAACAGGAGGCATGATGTTGCAGAGTTGTTTGAAGGAAAATATCAGTAGATGGGGTCGAAACGAAGGAGATCACAAAGATGAATCGTTGAAAGGAAAAAATTACATGTGTTACTTTGTGTGTGATGTGTTTTCTTGTACGGTAGATTTCCTTACTACCGTACTTCGATTGCAAAAATGGTCCGTAAAGTAATTACTACTTAGTGATGATTGCAACATTCCTCGTACAATATGTTTAGTAGTGAACAGTACGTACAGTCAACTCCTTAAGAGGGTTAATACACAGCGCCGGACGGGTCAATCCCATCAGTTATTCCAAACATTTGTTGGCAGGCGCGTCAGTTCTTCCATAAGGTGCACGGAAATGTGAATCGAAATGGAAATCGTGGACAATAGCGTTGTTGATTATCGAAATGGAAATCGTGGAGAATTGTTTTGTTGATTGCGATCAAGTTGATTCCGACTTTCATGTACCCGTAAAACCAACTAGTACGCTATTTTTGCATGAGTTATTACTAGTAGATACTAGTACGAAATCGTGGACAATTGCGTTGCTGATTATCGAAATGGAAATCGTGGACAATTGTTTTGTTGATTACGATCGAGTTGATTCCGACTTTCATGTACCGGTAAAACCAACTAGTATGCTATTTTGCATGAGTTATTACTAGTAGATACTAGTAATACATTATTTTCGCTAGTACTCCATCATTATAATTGATTATTTCATTATCTTTCCGACGAGGAAAACAAATACCAACGTGTTAGGTGTTACTACGACCTAATCTTCGAATAGATAATCTACTCTACTGATACTACTAATACTAATCATCCAATCGACAGTCGAACCAACCATGGAGGGAATTTACAAACTACAAAAGGTGGTTCAGGAACACCCAGCCAATCTTGAACAAGAACTCCGGAAAATGCTTGTTTATCACAAGAAAGAGACTGCTCGAATCCAAAAAATGATTCGTAAGATTTGTGCAGGAAAAAGAAATGATCCAAACGTTAAAATTGAAAGCGTCGATCCTACTAGCAATGATCAAGTCGATCCGAATGTAACCAGCAGCATCTATCCACAAAGCGGGTTATTTGAGAGGAGCGATCAACATTGGAGTGGCGATTCCGACGGTGTAGCTTCTGAAAATACAGCGGATCTTCCTGGCGTTAAACACGAACAAAACCCTTGAGTGCAATAGCCCGCCTGGGGTGGATTCGACTTGGAGTTGACATGGAGTTGGAGCTGGGATTTGAGTTGGAGTTGGAGGATTTGGGTCGGAGCCCATTATACCGGTATGGTGGAAACATGTTGAGAAAATGAAATAAGTCATTCGTGCACAAGTTGTACACAAAATAGTGCTTGTCACGAAACGAATATGATATCCTTAACCCTAAAATAGTTATTTTATTTGAGGAGTGACGAGATATTTGTCTCAAAAGTAAAGGTGTGCGACGCGCGAGGTATTTTAGTAGACACGCGACCTAAAAAGGTAGGAAATTTAAAAAATAGGGTCGAGAATTGTAAAAATAGCGCGCGATAGCCCGCGGGGGGTCGAGAAACAGTTCTCGGACGCTGCTTGCTGGGCTGTTTGTTATCTGTGTATCAATCGTTGTACCCTGAACCGCCGGTGTGGAAATGTGATAAACCATTTTTTTTTGTTAAATTGGAAATAGGAACTTACCAACTGTTTGATTTCAAGTATTTGGCGCGCTCGTTTTATGGGAGTTGAGTTGTTTTGGAGTATTCTGATTTTAGTTTTAATTCACACTGTTGTACCGTGCTAAAACTCTTAGTACTAGTTGTAAGCGCCTGAGTTACTGCATCCTGAGGATTTCAGTACAGGTATCACTACTACTAGTTATTTTTGTAGTATTGTTTCAGTTTTGTGTGGGGTTGTACTGTTGCATGCCCCTCATTTTACCGCGCGTGCCCTGACAATCTGTAATGCAGTTTTAAGAAAATCCTGGCGCGGACCAAAATCCTGGCGCGGTGTCTAATACTATAGTGTACCCCACCCCAGGAATGGTATGGTCTACTGATAGTAGTCTTAGCCCAAGCCTAGTAATATCTTGTGTGTCCGGGTGTATTATGATAGTAGTAGTAATGTAGGTATGATAGTAATGACTTCTGTTGGGGTGGTGAAACGTTTTTTTGTACAATTGATGTCAACAATCATGGAACGGCGTTTCAGAATTCTGTAACCTTAACGGCGTTGCAGGCTTTGTGTTCAAAGCATGTTTAAATTTGAAATCTCAAAATGAATGTTACTGGGTGTTAAAGAAGTGGTTGGAAAATCTCAACATAGAGCACCGTATCTCAAAATTGATGATTGGTGTTTCATATTGTTATGGTTTGTTTTGGTCAGTTTTTAAGTTTTCTTTTGGAACGGTGTTGTAGGTTCTACTATTTATTTGCCATTAAAGTAGACAGATAAAAATCTCAAAATATTTGTACATTGTTGCATGATGTTTGTTCGTTGTTAGAGGCGCTGTGGTTTGAAGTTTTGTCCAATATGTTTTTTGTTTCATCTTTTCAGAAGGTTGTGTTTGGTCGAATTGTAGCAACTTAGATTGCTTTGACACAATTTTATTTTGTTCTTCTCAAAATTATCAATTGAACAATGCCAAGGACAAGAAGTCAGTCGAGAAGTATCTCTAATTCACCAGAAGACAAAGCCGCTGGTGAAGTCCCAGACGGAACCACAGGGTCAGAAGACAATACTATTCCACCAGGAGATGCAGTCCCAGACGGAACCGCAGGGTCAGAAGTCAATACTATTCCACCAGGAGATGCAGTCCCTGACGGAACCTAAAGGGTCAGAAGACAATACTATTCCACCAGGAGATGCAGTCCCACATGCAACCACAGGGTCAGAAGACAATACTATTACACCACTAGGAGATGCAGCAGCAGCCCCAACCGCAGGGTCAGAAGACAATACTATTGCACCACCTTGAGATGCAGTGGCAGCCACAGTCAACACCACAGCCCCACCAAAAGCCCCACCAACGTCACGTCAAAATGATCTAAAAGCTTTTCCGGTCAGTCAACGGGTTGGTGCAGTACCGAAGATGACGAAACCCAAAAAATTGAAAAAAAGCAACTAAAAAAAAGAAGAGGTAATGATCGTCAAATACCATCAGTCGTTCCCCCAACACCAGATCAAGGAGTCACAGGTGCACGACCTTCCGCGTGTTTAGGCAATGATGTCAATGGTACTTTATCATTGGAATTATTTGATGATGACTCCCAATACAAGGTTCACACAGATGCGATGAAAAGACGTGTCAAAGCTTGTCTGAAGCAACAGGGTCCTAACGGATTCTCTGAGAATATTTTGACAGACAAACTCATCACTGCCATAAGTCGGGACATCGAATCTGTCTTCAGCCAGCTCATGAACAAGGTTTTCATTGTCCCGAAACTCTTTTCTTCTGGAACCTGTCCTGACTTCAGCAAGACAGCAACGGGTGACAAGCCATCATCAGGTCCTATACCAAGGGTTGTTGACGTGATGGTAAATCTTTTCCTATGCAACTCGTGTTCACAGTTGATAAAGAAGGTCTGTATCTTGGATCCAAAGGAGCTAACAACTCGTTTCAAGGAGTACAAAATGAAAGATAAATGGAACGCCTTCCAGTCAGCGCTCAACTCCGTTATCAAAATCAATGATAATAGTACAGCAAGTGTAACAGAGTACACCCGGGTTGAAGGACAAGACGAAGTAGCAGAAGGCACATCGCATGCTGTTTGGTCGAATAATGTTGTTAACTACAATACCATACTGAAGTACATGAAAGTGTATTTAGGCCTACTTCAGTGGTACAGTACGTTGTGTCGAATTCCCACCTGCACCTTCACCCTACAAGGAAGGTCCGTTTTTCTATCAACAATTTAAAGACGAATGTAAACAAAGGGAAGCTATACAGTATGGCAGATGGTCTCATTCTTTGAAGGTCTTTCCTTTCACCACGCACTGAGGCATTTTCTTTCAGCGAGTCACTCCTTTGAACAGTTGGACAATAGAATGAATCAAATTAGGGGTCAGGAAGTTGTGTGTGCACCAACAAGAGAAGGTGTCACAGCAGCCAAGTTAGTGCCCTTAACTGATTCCCCAAAATACCTCAAGTTGGATTGGCCATCCAATGTGTCCAAGGTACCCCTTGCATTTCAAAAGGTCCTCATATATTTGTGGGTACGCTTCCAACAACAGAAGGCACAAATTTTTCAAAAAGTCAGCCTTGACCACTTCGCCGATGAGTCATTCCTTGATGACCATTTGTACAAGGAACTATTGCCCAATCTCTATGAGTCTTCGTTTTTGGTTGGACTGGTACAAAATACCAGGAGTTGACAATTTGGTGGGGAAAATTTGATTCAAACTGTTATCTTCTCTTCACTTTTGCAAGATTATGGAGCACCAGAAAACTCTGAACAAGTGTTACAGAGTAGGCGTTGAGTTTGCAAAACATGTGGTGACTCTTTCTACTACAAAGAAATTGGAGGAACGGGACATATTTGTCGACAATTTCTTTCCGGAGGACAAACAACACGTGAAGACATTGTTGCAACATTACCTCCTGAGTTTGTCCTGGGTTGACAATGCTGTTTCCACGCCGGACCAACTTGACCAGGTGGATCTTGTTTGCGACAAATTGCTTGACAATGTTCTAACATCTCGGTTGTCCCGTGGTCCTAACGGTACACGTGTCCCGGTTACTAGGATTATGGTTTCGAAGGCAATAGTGAAGGCAGTACTGGGCAAGGAAGAAAAAACATCTGTTAACGTTGATGCACACAAGAATTTGGACAAATATTTGAAAGCAGAGCGCCATTCATTGTTGTCGAACTCCAATCCTTGTGAACCTCACCGCAAAGATTGGTTATTCATTTTCACCAACGACAGTGCTCAATCCATTCAATTTGAAGAACAAACTCCACCTGAGCTTCTGAGAGGTGAAGAGTGTCAACATACTTATCCCATCGCAAAAGATGACTACAGCTTATCCTTCACAAGGCTCCTTAATTTTGATGAGAACTGCACGTACACGCTGGACAACCAATTGTTCTAGGAACATACGAGATTTGTATTCCGTGATATTTTCATCACGCGACCGGAAATACTACTCAAAGGTTGTAAGTGCTTTGAGAGGTCTCTGAGATTTCTGACAACTTACAATTATCTACCTGTTGGGGGCCAATTGTTCATTCCATTGATGAAGGAACTTCTGTGTTTGGTTTTCCAGAACAAAAAACACCTGTTGGAAGCAAGCTTGGAAGTAAGGTTTGTGTCAGGCGAGGATGAAAAGACTTTACAATCCGATGGCAACTCCTTGATCCAACTATTCCAAAAATCAAGGTACCCACGAGTCATCGTCAAGTGCAGCCGACATTGCAAAGTGGGACTTCCTGAAGAAGCACGTGAAAAACTTTGAGACCTTCATCGAAGAGAATTGCACATATTCCGTCGGATGGCTAGTGTTCACTAACAAAGGGCTCAACAAAGTGAAATCATTCTTTTGATTTCCTTGGGAAGATAAATCAACGGTCGACTTGGACTCCGCAATTGGTGAAGGCGACCCAGACGATGATGAAGAAGGAGAGAATGGAGGAAAAGCCGATGAACATCCCGCCGTCCCCAATGCTGTCCAAGACAACCCATCCAAGAAGTTAAAGGCAAAGAAGAAGTCGCTCCTTAGCCAACGTAATAAACGAAGGAAGTCTGCATCAGACAAATCAAATGGAGAGCCAAAGTACAAGGAGAGGAAGGTTTCTCCAAACCTTGGCCATGTTCAAGATCTTGAATACCTTCTGCAAGTTCCTCGTCCAAGACCCAACAATGTAGTAACGCAGAAGCCCTCTGGTAACGTGAAGGTGTTGTTCGCAGAACCTGATCCCGTGATCTCATATCCTAAATTTGCAATTGGTAGTGAGGTTACAATCACGGGTATTCCACCACCCGGAACTGGTGTAGTGAAGAGTTATGCATTGAAGAGGAAGGACCATTATCCTCAATACCCTAGATGCATGGTGTACAAGAAACTACCGGATGGTACAAAAGTGAAATGCGCAACCTGGTTCCCTTGCTACCGTGTCGGGTCAAATACACCGCAGTACACCAAGTTGTCCGAGGTCTTCAAAGAATGAAACAATGCTGTATCAGGTGGACATGCATAGCCATGACCACGCACCACCATAGAACACAATGAAGAGTGACAAACCGGCAAAGAAGTGGTCATAGTAGTACTACGTCACTTGTACTTCTTCTCCACATTGGGTTGATATTAACCAACAAATGGTTGTTGACGTAAGAAAGAATCATAAGTCATATTTACTAGACTACTACAATCTATTACTTTAAGCTTTTCCTATTATTCTACTATTACATGTTCTTGTAGTACTGTAGTCCAAGCTGCGTGTTCGTAGTGCTTCGTACTTTAACGTTCTCAGATTCTTCTACGTAATACTAGTATTAGTAGTAGTACTACAGTCCAATCTGTCCGTATCATGATGGACAACAACAGGATTCATTTTCATGGAACAATGAATTCAACCCCATCCATAGTATGAGCAATATTGATGATGAAATTGCTGGCAATGACACACAGTTGCACTTCAAAACTGATTAGGACTCAAAGTTTTGGTAATTGCATGATGTCCACGCACAAAAAGTATTCCAAAATTCATACTGTCTAAAGTATCAGCGTGAAAGTTATACATGTTGTTTCATAGTCTACCCCATCCATAGTATGAGCAACATTGATGATGAAATTGCTGGCAATGACACACAGTTGCACTTCAAAACTGATTAGGACTCACAGTTTTGGTAATTGCATGATGTCCACGCACAAAAAGTATTCCAAAATTCATACTGTCTAAAGTATCAGCTTGAAAATTATACAGTTTGTTTCATAGTCTACCCCATCCATACTAGTATGAGCAACATTGATGATGAAATTGCTGGCAATGACACACAGTTGCACTTCAAAACTGATTAGGACTCACAGTTTTGGTAATTGCATGATGTCCACGCACAAAAAGTATTCCAAAATTCATACTGTCTAAAGTATCAGCTTGAAAAATATACAGTTTGTTTCATAGTCTACCCCATCCATACTAGTATGAGCAACATTGATGATGAAATTGCTGGCAATGACACACAGTTGCACTTCAAAACTGATTAGGACTCACAGTTTTGGTAAATGATGTCCACAGACAAAAAGTATTCCAAAATTCATACTGTCTAAAGTATCAGCTTGAAAAATATACAGTTTGTTTCATAGTCCTCTACCCCATCCATAGTATGAGCAATATTGATGATGAGATTGCAGGCTATGATACACAGTTGCACCCCAGGAATGACTATTTTGGAAAATGTATGATGTAAAGAAGGGAAAACAAAAAGTATTCCAAAATTCATACTGTCTAAAGTATCAGCTTGAAAAATATACGCTTTGTTTCATAGTCTACCCCATACATAATATGAGCAAATAAAATTACTCATCGTGGTCTATGTGTAACACCATGGGTCGTACGGGAGAGCACGTGCACTCGATCCGATGCGTGCCTAAGTAAGGAAAAAAATTAAAGACTCACGGGTTTAAAACAGACTCAACGGGCGGGAAAAAGGTGCAAAGGAGGGGATGGTACTTTAGTAACTTCGGTGGTACTTTGATAATTTGCAAAATATGCCGTAGAACTGCTACACGATTTCTAGTAGTGTTTTCTGCTCTGACAATGGCATGGTACTAAAGTAATTTCGAAAATACGCTGTAGAATTGTTACACGATTACTAGTAGTGTTTTCTTCTCTGATAATGGCTTGATACTTTGGCAATTTCCGAAATACTACGTATGAGTGGTACATAATTAATATGAGTAGAAGTGGTACGTGATTTTCTAGTAGTAGTGTTACCTGGTGCCTCTGTAGCTACCGTACGGTAGTAGAATTTTCTGTCGTATTCTGAGTGCTATTCACCTAGCACTCTTTTTGATACTCCCAGAACAGACTAATACACAACAGACTACTAGGGACCAGGGTATATTACAAAAAAAGAGCTAGAATTAGTCTGTAGAGGACCTATTTCTTGCTAGAGAGCAAACTATGGTAAATATTGAGGCTCCTGCTGTTGGGGCCAAAATCAGAGCCTGTAGCTCTGCGCTTCTTGTAGTTTGGATGCTGGAATGAGAAATACAGTGGTTGTCCCAAAGTAAACGAAGCAGCGCTTGTACCTGTAGTTGTTTGGACACCGTGTATACACCACCAGTCCTCTAGACTGACGGACGCCATGGATACACTATTATCCTAGATTGGAGCAGCGCAGTGCTTGTAGTTCGGATGCCGGGAGGAGAGTAGCAGCAACAGCACCTAGTTCGCACGCCATGAATACACCATTCCCCTAGATTGGAGCAGCAGGCAGACGCCGTGAGGCGAGAGGTTGTTGCTGTTGTTGCGTTCGTTGGGAATTCCTGGCTGCTACAGACCGACGTTGGGTTGTTGTTGTTGCTGTTGCGTCGATAGATGACCGAGTCCAAGTCCATTGCGTTTGTAAATGACCAAGACCAAGTCAGAAGATCCTGAGCTGGAGCAGAAGATCGATTCTAGGGAGCTGGAGCCTTGCTCTTTCGAGGTGGAATACTAGTAGGTCAAACCATGGTTGCTGGAAAGGGGATATTCCCATGGTCAAAAGCAAAAAAGAAGAAGAGTGCCGTTAGATACCGTACAGTAGGAATAAACAAATGACCACGGCGACAACGGCAACCGCAGCAGCCTGAACATCTTCCCCCTCCAAGCAAACGAAGGACTGGCAATGACTTACAGTGTAATAGAATGGGTTGCTTGTTGTTGTAATACTAGGATAGGAAGCAGCGAAAAGGGTCTATTCCCATGGTCGGGGGGGGGGGTGGGGGGGTGGGGGGGGGGGGGGGGGTGCTTTTGCAAATTGCTTTTGCAAAGTGGTTGATTTTGAAATAATGAATTTTAACGGGGGAAAACAGCAATAAATCAAGGTTGCAGTAGGGATTCTACTTGATTATACACAATGTGAAGGAATCAAATGAGCGAAATCCCTGTTGCTATTGCTAATCCCACGTTAGTTCCCTCTTTGCCATATATATTGCTCAACAACACCCGGAGTTGGTATGTGACAAAAGCTTAACAATACTAAGTTACTTAAGACAAAACACTAAAAATACTTTTGAACGATAAGAACGGCTGAAAATATATGCGTGATTAAGTTTCTGAAATCCAGGACTTAGTAGAGATACTACTAGATCCTACTACTGTACGGGGAAGTTTCCAAAATCCGGGGTCTAGTAGGGATTCTACTAGATTCTACACAAGTCGTGTCAAGGAATCAAGCAACAGGCAGCTTGTAACACCCCCTCCTCCCCTGAATACTACTCGGAGTCAAATTGGTTGGCACGACTCATCCCCTCTCTAAAGAAAAACTCTCTTAAGAAAAATCCTTGGCGCACGCGCCTTGGATTTTTCTTAAGAGAGTTTTTCTTTAGAGAGGGGATGAGTCGTGCCAGCCAAAACGGAGGAGGGGTAGTTACATATAGTAATTGTTTTTTATTCATCAAGAAGGATCCTGGATACAAGTGGTATGAATAGGGAGGGATGGCAAAACAAATTGCGAGTACCTCGGAACAAAATGCACGGTATGGAGGAAACAAAAGTGTTATGTGCTCAATGGTTAATTCCACTTGTGTTTGGGGACTTGATCCAATGCACACGGTGTCACCAATATCAATCATTTGTACCCAACAGCAAACGTTACACTACTTATAGTTAGTCAAATTTTGTATCAAAAAGTTCGTGCGTCCAGTGGAGATGCGGGTGTGTACGTGTAATCTGTGTTAGAAACACACAGGCCAAAAGTCAGCAGCGTACGGCTGCTACACGGTAAGGATGAGTCGTTAACAGTTTACGGCGAGTAATTGTACTAAAATACTGGGGTATTTGCCAAATGTTGGACAATGTTAGAAGTAAGAGGTAAATGGAGAGCACAACACCCCAATCAGCGTACAAGAGGAAGGTTTTGAAGTCTAGGTTTCTTTTTGGTTCTGTGGAGTACTGTGCAAGAAGTAATGAGGTAAATGACGGCGACGGAAACGACGAGCAGAACCCATTCTTATATCATTTCGAAACTGGGTTCGATGTGCTATGTGCCGAAAACGGCAACTTGGTGCTCACAATACTTAATGGATGCAACAAGATCGACAATGTGAGTGTTGTTACACCCCCTGATTCATGAGCAGGGAGAAAGATAGAAAGAATGAGATAGGGGAGGCCGAAAAGGTGCCACACAGGGAGCTAAGCACAAAATTGGGGGGAGGCCGAGAGTGTGCCGCACAGGGAGTTAAACACAAAATTTCCTCTGGAGTTAACCGACAGTGGAGGTGCTGAACGGCCGGAGATAGGTAGCTTAAGGTAAACACTAGTGCTCTTGCGGGCCACTAGTGCAAGTTATAAGGGCTCTATAACCTGTTGTTACTCTAAAAATCGACCGAAAGGATAGGATAATTCAACACTCCTCCACCAAGTGTCGAATCAAGGGGTGTGTTGCCGGTTCAGACGAATTCATGGAACTTACTTAACGCACTAGAAATGATTCCCGTGACTATGTATCTCGACAAGGATCCCACTGAAAACAGATCACAGAACCGCCAGGTAATTCAACACTCCTTCACCACGTATTGAATCAAGGGGTATGTTGCTGGTTAAGCCCATTAGTTAAGACCATTCGTGTAAACTCAACACAAGAGGATTCAAGGAACTTATTTCACGTACAAAAGCATGACTTACTAGCGAGCAGCAATGTCATGTATCAAGATACAATTCAAAGCTTAATTGACATTGAACTTTCAACAATCCTTTGGTTGACTTGATATCCAGCATCGTCGCCCTATAACAATACACACTCACACCATGAAACCTACTCGGAAAGGGCATTTCGATGAAGAAGCAGGTTTGGAGATTTGGGAACAATGCTTAAAGTACGTAACAGAGGAACTATTTCCTTTCGATGAGGAAGGCGACATTGATGGCGTTGACCACGTGTGGGCTATGGGTATCATTATGGCATACGTTTTATGCGATTATCCTGCATTGAAAGGAACGGAGGACATACAGTGCTACAATAACGTGGGTATTGGAGAACCAGTACAATCCGGAGAACGAGAGAGGCGCAAACTAAATGGTCATACTTTCCCATCAAAGGAATGGTGTAACCTGACGCCGGAAGCCAGAAAAACAAATAAAGGAATGCATACATTTTAACCTGGGTAACTGTCCCTGTCTGACAAGCCTTTGGTTCAACGAGTGACGCACAATGACTGAGGAGGCAATCATTGAAAAGTACCATAGAAGGTACATAGAAGAAACCGATGACGTAAAGGAACAAAAGAAAGAAACGGAGAAAAACAAGATTAAAGACAATTGGAATTCATTCATGAAGAAAGTGACAAAACAATCTAAGACAAAAAAATGAAAACTAAAACAATTAGCAAACAAAGAGAAAAGGGAGGAAGAAGATGGAAACGAGAGAAACATTGTGCACTGGCTACATCTTCACGAAAAATGTTGGAAATCATAGGAAGATTTGGAGGAGTACAACAAATATCTTGTTCCGCGTGGCGCATGGGGACGTGTGAAATAGTACTAATAAGCTTTATGGCAAAACTTATCCCTACTTAGGAATACCTACACATTCCTGTCCTCGTTAAAGACGTAAATATAAAAATTAACTACTGTGAAAAACATTCATTACAAATGAAAAAGTAATCATTGCCGTTCCAGACAGCTCAATCTGAAACGCCGTTCCACACACTTAACCCTGAAACGCCGTTCCAGACGTTGTGCGGATTTTCCCTTACAGAGAATTGTTATCTCCAACACAATTCCAGGCATTTAACACTGCAGCGCCGTTCCATATATCGTGCTTATTTTCTGTTCCAGGCACATCAATGCGCCTGACCGTTGAAAACACTTAACCCTGCAACGCAATTCCAGACAATGTGCCTATTTTTGGTTCTACAGATTTCAATATGCGGAGTGATAGGTTGGGGAACATCAAAATAAATTGTTGCTCTGGGACAATTGCAATGCCTACAGATCATCTTTGTATTCGCCGTTTGATGATGTCCACAAAGTTGGTCGTGCTGGGGAGTATCGCCTATGAAGTACGCAACCACAAATTTCATTCAAATAGACCATTTCTTATTGTTCCAAGGCAAATTAGACCACTCAATACCATCCGTTAGGTTACAGGCTTCTTTCAAAGAAGAAAGAGCGCAACAAAGGCCATTGTCAATTGATTCATTACCTTTATCACGTGAACCCGTTGGATGAAAATATGTAGTTTCCCAAGCATCCAGCCAACAGTTACAAGTTAAAGTGTTGAATATGCCAATTGTCATGTTCAGTGGGGCAAGAGTGCTTTGACCACTATTGTCAATTGCGATTCCATCCATGTAGAGAATGATAGGCACCAAAATTTCATTCGAATCTCTTCTGCATCTCTTTCCCCAAGTATTGATCTACCATTCACTGTGGTGGAGTTTGTCTATATCAATATTGCCTTGTAGTTCCGGAAAACGGACTGGTAACGTGGGGTCTTCAGCATGGGGGAAAGACAGGTTTTCTTCTTTTACCAACGTGACGTTTGTTAATAGGGAATGAAGTGCTTTTTGAAATGACCAAACATAGATTTCTTTACGAACGGGAACATCACTAGTAGTCATTGATTTCTTAGAACACCAGTCAATAAGATGAGGTTCAAACCCATCACCTTTTATTTCAGGAACAGTTGCGGAAATCTCCCTCATAACTGTTGACCTTGTCTGTATGAGGTTGTTGCCTTTTGTCCATGAAAATAAATGGAGACGCTCCCATTCAATAGCCCATTTGTACAATTCCTTCTCTGCAACTAGTGGTATGCAATGATTCCACATAATTTTCATTAGCTTGATCTTTACCATCAGTTCATCTGATACATGCCTGCTGGCACTGGGCGTCATAATTTCCATGTTTGTATCATGATGCAAATCATCAACCTCAATGCCATTGCCCTCTTCATCATTGACACTTGAAGGGTGGGGGGCCTCTGTGCTCTCACTTCCTTCATCCTCATCCTCATCGTTAGGAAAGAAAAAATATCCTCGGATACAGTATCATTGGCATCCTCTATGTTGGTTAATTCCCGACCAATCAAGGCACCCCAATCGGTTCAACAGAAGGGTCAAACATAACTTGATTGTCAAGCACCTCTGGTAATGCGCCGACACTACTCTGTGGACCGTTACAGGTGTTCAATAGACCTAATTGTTGAGTAACATCCTCAAACTTCTTTGATTTTCTAACAAATACTACGCAAGAGGCAAAATCAACTACACCTGAAGATCGTTTGTAATAAGAATAGCATGCTGCGTCATTCGAAATATGGTGCAGCAGACCGGGAGAAACAACTACTCCCATTTTCTTTCTTAACCGCGCTGTAAACAAGGTTGGTTTCATCTTCTTGGTGACCTTCTTCTTTCCCCTACCTTTAGTAATCGGAGGAGAAGTCAAATCGCAATGTTTACAATAAACCTGATATAAAGGAATGCGGACCATCATTACTAGTAACGACTTACGATAGCCAGTAATAACAATAAAAATGGGGAAACAATTGAGATTGAGAAATTGCGGGCATGCACTGTTTGTTTCAGGCATTAAACTCAGTAACATGCCACAAATTTGGAAACAGATGCCAGCGGGGTAGGAAAATGTACTCTGCATCAAAATATTAGGAGATTGACATTAATTTCAATAAGCAGGGTGAAATTACAAAGGGGGGCCAATGGAGTTCGGCCCAAATATGCACTTGATTCCGAAAGAACCCCGAATCTCGTTTGTGTGACGTACCGATACGTACGTAATCCTATGGCTTCGGCGGACGAGCACGTGTACTCACTCCTAAGTACCAAGAAAAATGAGGGTTTGAAACAGGCTCAACGGGTGGAGGAGGGAGTGGTACTCTGGTAGCAGAATGTGGTACTCCGGTACCAAAAGTGGTACTCTGGTACCAAAAGTGGTACTCTGGTACCACAATTTTTTCTGGTACGATTTTCTACATGATTTCTAGTACTAGTACTGTATTCTCTAAATCGTACGAAGTAGTACCGGTATGCTGAGCACTATTTTCCTACACTCTTTTGATACTCCCAGAACAGACTAATACACAGCAGTCTAGGGACCAGGGTATATGCCAAAAAACGAGCTAGAATTAGTCTGTAGACCTATTTCTTGCTAGAGAGCAAGTTGTGATGAATATCGAGGCTGTTGGCGCCAAAAGACGCCGCTTGTAGGGCCGAATTCACCATTCTTGTAGGGATGCGGCTCCTCGTATCGACGCCGCTCATAGGGACAGAGCGAGAATGGTCGGGTGAGCAATTTGCTTGTGAAAGTGGTTAATTTCAAAATAATAAATGGTTTTGCAAAGTGGTTGATTTTGAAATAATGAATTGCAACCGGGGGAAAACAACAATAAATCAAGGTTGTAGTAGGAATTCTACTTGATTCTACACAATGCGAAGAAATCAAATAAGCAAAATCCCGACTCCTGCTGCTGCCCCTGTTGCTAATCCCGCGAGTTAGCTCCCTCTTTGCCATATTTATTGCTCAACACCCGGGGTTGTTGGTATGTGACAAACGCTTAAAAACACTAAGTTACTTATGGTAACAGGCTTAAAAATACTTTTGACTGGTAATAGTGATCCAGTATATAGTAGGGATTCTACTAGATCCTATTGTACGGGGAAGCCGCCAAAAAGGTTTTTAAATCCAGGATTTAGTAGGGATTCTACTAGATCCTACTGTACGGGGAAGTTCTAAAATCCAGGGTTTAGTACAGATTCTACTAGATCCTACCGTACGGTATAGTAATTTTTCCAAAACCGTGTTGAGCAACTCAAATATATTTTTAGGATATTTTCACACACAGCTCCATGTGTTGAACAAGTACTTAGTTGTTCAACACAGGAAGTTGTGTGTAAAAATATCCTAAAAATACATTTTGAGTTGCTCAACATGGAGTCCGAAAAATTACTTTAGAAGCAAAAGTGGTACTTTAGTATCAAAAGTGGTACTTTAGTATTTTTCACACATACAACACGTGGGACTGTGGGGAGAGCAGGTTTATCCTTGTCCCCCTGCGAAACTGCAGCAGCAAGAAAGAGCAACCAACACTCCCTAGCATGAAGCTTCCTGTGTCTATTTTCTTTCATAGCATTCTTATCTATTTGAGCCTGTCGTTTGTTTCTGAGCATGGCCAAGTCGGTGATTACAGGAATTGGTAAGTACATGTCTCTGTGGAATACGAGGGCTCCAGGCGTCATTCCAAACGTTTTGTTGATGGTTGATCTAACAGGCAAACTGAGCAGATGCAAAGACACTATCGATGATGTCTGTGGCTTCCTGAAGAATTTGCGGAGGGTTGGTATTGAGCTTGGTTCTCATTGCTGATTTCATTGTATCATGGACTCTTTCAAGTACTGCATTGGATTGCGGATTGCGAAACAGAGCAGACCTTGGCTTTGATTCCAAGGTTGGCAAGATGGAGTTGGAAGTTGTTGCTCATGAAGTTGGTTCCTTGGTCGATGATACAATTTACCTGGTTTGGGGTATCTGGAGAGCCAGCCATTGTCAAGGGCATGGACTGCCATGAGACCAGTTGGGTTTACTTGTGGCGCACGAATTATCTCAAGGAGATTGGTGCACATATCCATGATGGTGAATCCATTGAAGGAGATTGTTCCATGGCCGGGGATCTTGATCTTCCAGGGACCGACTACTATTGATTGTGATAGTATCCCAAGGAACATACTGGTGTTCTTTGGTTGGGAGTTGTCCATGGTTTTGGTGGCTATTCTTGTATCTCTGGTACGCCTCACAGGATCTGCAGAAGGAGTTGATTTGGTCTTTCAAGTTTGCGGCACATACAAATTGGTTGATGGTCTGATACAACCTTTCAGCGCCAGCATGGCCAAGCACGTGGTGGTAATATTTAATTGTGGCATGTACTCTGTTTGGGGGGAGTACAAGTTTCTTTCGACCGTTGGATTCAACAATTTGCAAGTCGGTGCCATTGAAGTTTTCAATTGTGTACCGTGGATTGGTAGAGATATCTATGTTGGCCGCTTGGTCTTGGGCGAGCTGGTTGAAGGCTAAGGGGTACATGGGGACGTCATCTGGATAGTTGAGAAACAAATCAGAAAGAGAGAGAGGGAGAACGGCAGTTGGGTCGTCCGTTGAATGCGTTGGAGCAATGTCCAAGGCTGTTGGCATTGGGGATTCCTTCTTCTCCTCCGGGGTTTGTTGAAGGGGAAGTCTGGAGAGCGCGCCGGCAATGACATTGTCTTTGCCAGGAATAAATTTGAATACTGGAGAGAATTCTTCAAGGAGCATGCGCCAAGTCATAATTTGGTGGCTTTTGAAGTTTCAGCAAGTTAAGTTGAGGTGGTCAGTGTATACGATGATTTCTACACCCCAAAGAATAGTTTGGAATTCTTTGAAGACTTTGACAATACAAAGCATCTCTTTATCGACCGCTGGGTATTTCTGTTGAGCGGCGTTAAGTTTTTGGGAGAAGCAGAGGATAATTTGGCCTTCCTGCATAACAACAGCTCAAAATTGATATTCAGATGTGTCAGTGTATACATGGAAGGGCTTGTTTGGATTTGAAAAGGGAAGAAGAATATCCTTTTCAATGAGGGCTTTGGCTTTGTTGAAGACCTCAATAAGCTCAGGAGCTGGAGATATCTTGCCTTTGTCTCTACCGGAGAGGTCAGTGAGTGGTGCAAGGACTTCCGCGCGCTTTGGATAGAAGTTACGATAGAAGTTGATCATCCCAACAAAGGATCGGAGTTGGGTTGTTGTTGAGGGAAAGGCTACTAGTTTCAGGATGGGAGCTATCTTGTTTGGATTTGGTCAGATTCCATCTCTGGAGATGATGTGGCCAAGCCAAGGTGCCTGTGATTGAAACCAATGGCACTTGGAGGGCTTGACAGAAAAATTGTGGGCCTTGAGTAAGGACAGGACAGAAGAGACAGACTTGCAATGGGAATTGAGAGTATCAGAGAAGATTCCAATATCATTGATGTATACTTCAATATCCTTTAAGTGGAGCAGCATCTGTTCCATGCAGCCTTAGGCCCAGCTTGGAGAGTTGAGGAAGCCCATTGGCAATCAAAGGAGCCAGAATTTTCCAAATGGAGTAACAAGGACACAAAGCCAATTGGAGGCTTCATTGAGTTTGAAGGTGTGGAACTGCATGCTGACGCTGATAAGGGTCACATATTTGAACCCTCTTCTTCTGTGGAAGATATCTTGGAGTTTTGGAAGTGGATAGTGAAGTTTCTTGGTGACTTTGTTAGGAGATGATAGTTGGTGTTCTGGGTGACCACAAAGCACTTGATTTTCAGGACCTTCATCAAATAGGATAGTTCTGGAAACATGGTGTTCTCCAAGGTTACATAGTGGTTGCAAGTGGTTTTGCCATTTGTTGTTTGCATTTGAATTGGTTGGTTGAGCAGGTGTTGCTTGATTCCAGATTCCACGATGAGATTGTCGGTGGATCTGGAATCAAAGAGGGTTTTCAAGTAGTACTTTTTGGGGGACCCGTTGATGGAGTTGCAGACACTTACTGTGGTTGGAGCAAGGTCGACATCGGTGTTGCTGGGAGCAACATCTTGCTCATTGTTGTCGGAATCAAGGTTTTGTGGTGGTTCATCCGTGTGAAATATCTGAAAATCTGAATTATAATATTCATCATCTACGTCCATATCTACATGGAAGAGATCCGGCCAAGGGGTAGATGGAATAGTTTCTTCTGATTCATTGATGAAGACACAGATGTGTTGTTCTGGTTTGTGTGGGCTTGCTGCCATAGGAAGAGGAGTTGCTGGATCAATTGCTGTTATTGCTGGAATTGCGATCATTCACATGCAAGTCGGTGTTATCATTGTTGTTGGACTGATTGGAATTTTTGCCAAATTTGTTTGTGTAACATTGGCCCCAAGTGTGGTTTGTACCTGGGTGGATTGGACATGGTGAGTCATTGGAGATCCGGCGACAGTACAACCCCACATGAAAGTGAAACAATACTACAAAAATAAGTAGTGATACTGAAATCCTCAGGATGCAGTAACTCAGGCACTTACAACTACTAAGCATTTTAGCACGGTACAACAGTGTGAATGAAAAGTAAAATCAGCATACTCCAAAACAAAACAACTCAACTCCCATAAAACGAGCGCGCCAAATACATGAAAACAAACAGTTGGTAAGTTCCTATTTCCGATTTAACAAAAATTATGGTGGAACATGTTTGCACACTGACGGTTCAGGGTACAACAATTGATACACAGAGAACAAACAGCCCAGCAAGCAGTGTATCAGGCAGTGAGACACAAAACATGACTGATAGCATAACAGATACAACCAATAGCACCAGTATCAGCAGCAGTGCAATAGAGGAATCACAAGAGCACACTGACAACAACATTAAAAATTACATTACTGCGTACACCAAGGAAGAAACATTCAGGCAAATGAAATTCCCGATAACGGACAAACAAGGTACACCATACATAAATAAAATTATTACCATGATTGTCAAATTGAATCATAACAACAAACTACCAGTGACATGGAACATCCATGCGCCAAAGTGGAATGGAATGTTCTGTAGAGCAATAACTACATGTAGGCACAATGCCCAGACACTAGCGGGGAAAAATTATAAAGGTAAGAACCAACAAGAACAACATCGTTCCCAGTAGACACATTTTTAAATAACTAACCATATGGTATCATTCAAACTGATGTATAGACGATAAAAGGAACAAACAGATACTGGACAGTTTCCCAGGAACAGTTCTAATCAAGGAAAACGAAAATACGAACTCAGAAAATAGGTACAAGTTACACGAAGACTATCAACGAAAAAATACACCGGAATTACAATATTTCTTCAAAAGAATTCTTGGAGCAGTCTCGCCTAAAGAGATGGACTTAAAAAAAATCGGTACAAACAACAATCAGTAACATTTTCACTTCAAGCGATGAAGCGTTTGCTCTGCTTTTCCTTTACAACGACTACAAATTGTGGCTCAACACTACAAAGGGGACAAGGATAAGAAAGAAATTCACTGACAGTAAGTCAGGAATTAAGGAGGGGTGGAGTGAGGAGGGACAAGAACTTTACCTATATGTCAAATACGAAATAGAAAAACGTAGGCAGGAACAACAAAAGAAAGGTTTAGAGATCAAACTACTTCAAACATACCAACAGCAAAGTGGGTACAATATAAAACGACGTCAAAAGGAAGAAGCCAAAACAAACAAAAGCAAACGGAAGCAAAAATATGACATGATGGACACTCTTGACAAGAACCAAAGGACTACAAATATGACCTCGCAAAAAGAGACAAATTCTAAAAGTAAATAACAGTAACAAAAATATAGTACAGCAGTTAGTACTTTATTGGAATCTAATGTGGGTAGCCGCAATAAGTTTGTCTGCTGCTAAAATTGTATAGTACAAACAAGATTATGGCAATGCGGACAAAAAACTTTCTTATTAGTACAAAAATATGTTTGTTGCCTTACGGTATTTGATATACCTAGTGTGAGTATTGTAAAATTGGTGTAACAGAATACATTGCTAGTTATCAAGAAGCTCATATATTTGTTAAGAAATTTGTATCAACGCTACAACAATATCAGTGTACATAGAGGATATTATTACCAAAGATGAGTTTCGTGTGAAAAAACAAAAAACAATTGAATGGAGATTAAATATTATTGGGGTGAGCATGAAAGAAAGTTGTACAATACCAAAATTGGGAAGGACCACGAGAATGGGGCAGCAACTGTCCTTGCGAAAATAGTCCTCCTTCAAATTGTTGCATGCAAAAATACGTAGAGAATGTTTTGTGATGCGCGCAACAAAAGTTTTTGGAATTTTTTAAATACATCACATGAATTTGACGCAACCAGGAGCATCGTTTAAGTGACGATGCCTTTGAAGTAGTTGGTTGGGTCATTGGTTTTCCAGTTCTTCTTGAATTTCCATTGGTTGACATTAAATTCTACAATGATGGTAGCTTCTCGTCTGCCAGCTATTTCTGCTTGCTCAACAGCATCCCTTCCAGCAGAATAAAATTGTTGGGAGTGCAAGCCCTTTGGTTGGAGAATTCAGGTTTCACAAATTTCACTGGGCATACATTGATGAGCTGGACAATGTGACCTTTTGCTATTGCGTCTAGATTTTCTATGTCAAGTGCAATGATATTGCACATTGTTTCTCTGTGTGCAGTAACTGGAGCCAGGCCAAGGACTTTTGGGCCATCTGCATCAGATGTGAAGAGGGTTGACATTTCAGGGGTTGAAATCCGTGCAGTCTCTGAGTAGGAGTTGTAGAGAGGTCGCTGCTTGGGGGTTGGATTCACTGTGGAATCTGAGCATAATCCCATAAACATTGGACCAGTCATATGCGTCAGGTGGTGGAACCATGGTGGGCGTTGTTATCATTTGATGTGGCGTCGGTGGCAGTGGCGGCAGCAGCGGCGGCGTTTGTTGTTATTGTTTGAATTAACCAGCGTTATTATGTGTGTCTGATTTAATTAACCTGTGTTGGTATGTGATCCGTGTCCATGGTATTAACAATGTGATCCGTGGTCGTGAATTTTAAAAAAAAGACGTTGTTGGCATCCGTTAAGTCCGATTGTAACACCAATATGATCCATGTTGTCCTGATGCTTGGTCAAGGTTTGATGCTTGGTCGTGGATTGAAAAGAAGATTCCAATAGAAGGATCAGGATCACACACCCTGATTAAGAAGCAGGGAGGAAGAAGAAAAGAAAAGAAAAGAAAAGAAAAGAAAAGGAGGTAGGTGGGAGGCCGAAGAGTAGCATACGGAAGGGCGTCACTACAAGTTTCCTCTGGAGTTAACCATCAGTGGAGGTGATGATCGACCGGAGAAAGGTAGCTTAAGGTGTGACCGGAGAAAGGTAGCTTAAGGTGGACACAATCTTACGGAAGGGCAATGGTTGTGTGAGTTATAAGGGCTCTATCCCTTAATCCTGCTGAAAAAATGTCTATGCGCATACAATTTTTTTCCAATTTTTTTTATTTTTAAACCTGATGACACAATCATCATCAGAGTTCTTGCTAGTGGAGTCAATAAAAGGGCATCAATCTTAACTAAAGTAACAATCTATCACTCATACTGGTGTGAAATAACACAGAGAAGGGTTTTTTAATACTTTGTTGGGTATTTTTGGCTAATTTTGTCAGAAATCTGGCAATTTTCATACATTGGGTCCATTGTGTTTCGCAATTTTTTGAGTTTTTCTCATCGGCTCATTGTGTCATTGCCGCCCCCGTCTAGAATCATGACAACAACAATAACAACAACAACAGCAGCAGCAGCAGCAGCAGCAGCAACGCTGTCAGCAGTTACTACTTCTTCTTTTGTCTCTTTGCTTCCTTTTCATAGTTGTTCTTCAGCATCACCTTCTATGATAATAGATCAGCAGACCGGTGGAAAGTACCATAGCAATCAATTCACAAATGAACATTGCAAGTAGCATGCTTCATCAGTGGTCCATCCTTTCTAAGCCCAAGCCATTTATGCATAGCACACTGCATCCACTTCTTCACCTTGAAAGGAAAGTGGTCTAAGTTCCTCTGCAATCTACATCCCAAAGCCCCTCCATCTACTAGTGCCGCGTCATTCACCCTAGCAGACTTTTGCCTGGTGTCATCATCGCTTGTTGTTGATGTTGCTGTTGTTGTGGTTTCTGGGCACTGTTTAAATGCCTTTTTGCACAATAATACTAGCTATCTGATGAACTTGTCCAGCATGTAGGCACACACACATGCAAATGACATACACAGATTGCATGCTTCTTTACTACTGATGATTCAAATTTGGTATATACCACCAGGTTTGTGAAAACCAGGAATTCAATGAACAATCAGGACACACACACACACACACACACACATGTAAAACTGGGACTACTCCCGCTTTTGTGGCTGTGATCATGTCATGTGACCTACATGACCTCACCAGCAGAACTACTAGTACTACTAACTACTACTTCGTAACTACTAAGAAGGCGAAGTCATTCTTTTCCTCACTATCTCAAAGGAAATAATTTTGACAAAACTTATACAAATGCCAGAATGCCAGAAGAAGAAATGCTTGATTATAGATTAGGTGCTACATCCCTGGGTTGGGAAGATTCAACAATAATGGATTTTAGAGGGGGCGGGGGGCAACTTCAAATAAAAATCTTCTCTGAAATAGTAGTTGCCACAAGCACTCTGACACTACCAAAAAAAAACTGAGATATCGGAGCAATGTTGCTTACTGCGTACGTACGAAGCCATCCGTCACGGCAATAATTTTCTGACGTGCACGACTACGTATACGACTACACGATTAAAAACGCCAAGGAGAGAGTGACGTCCTTCCTTTTCGCATCCATCCATTCGTTTCTGATCATCAAACGGAAGAACTCAAAAGGGGAAGGAACAAATTCCTATTTCCAACCTTTTTGGATGAAAACCACATCACCCATCATTCAATCACCAGCACCCTCGTCATCACCTCGAACCCTTTCTTTCCTCTTGAAAAACTGGAAAAACGACGAGATACCATCACAGCGGTACCAAGGCGAATCTTGTCTCCTACAGCTGGAATTCGCATAATAATATTTCTGCTGAGAAATAAATCTGTTCTTCTCGACTAATTCTCGACAGGTATATTATTAAGATGGAGCTCTTCAAGAAGGTATCCGTCCTGACAGCACTTCTAGTTGCTGTCGCATCTACTGCATCGGCGTTTGTTCCGCGATCGAACAACATCGGCAACACATGCGGTGCATCTACTTTTGCCCAGGGCCGCGTGGATGGGGGTTTGTTCATGTCGGCTGTCGCCGAGTCTTCGGAGACTTCGACTGGGCCCAAGACCATCGATAACATCAGGTTAGTGTCGCTTGTGTGAAAATAGAACATTTGGATTGACGCAACCGCCTATTGTTCTTCTATTATCTGTCCGCCAGATCGCTGACGAAACATGTTTCCGAAACATGCAATTGTTCTATTTCAGAAACATCGCTGTTATTGCGCACGTCGATCACGGAAAGACTACTTTGGTCGATGCCCTTATTCGTCAGTCGGGTGTTTTCCGTGACGAGAGCCAAGCCGATGAAGCCGGAGAACGTGTTATGGATTCCGAGGATCAAGAACGTGAGAGAGGTATTACCATTTTGTCGAAGAATCTTGCCGTTCAACGTGATGGTACCAAGATTAATATCATGGACACTCCGGGTCACGCCGATTTCGGTGGAGAAGTTGAGCGTGTGTTGAACATGTGTGATGGTGTCCTTTTGCTCGTCGATTCCGTCGAAGGACCCAAACCACAAACTCGCTTTGTCCTTGACAAGGCTCTCTCGAAGGGAATGAAAGCTCTTGTTGTTGTGAACAAAGTTGATCGCCCTGCCGCCCGTGTCGACTACGTAGTCGACAATGTCTTCGATCTTTTCGTCGATTTGGGTGCTACCGATGAGCAAACTGATTTCAGAGTTGTGTATGCCTCTGGTCTCCAGGGAAGAGCCGGAGATGACCCAGAAGCACTCGCCGATGACATGGGACCTTTGTTCGATGCTATTTTGGAGAGCATTGACCCACCTACTGTCCAAAACCCCGAACCAGAGGCCCTTCAAGCATTGATCAGCAACATTGACTTCGATTCCTTCAAGGGAAAAATGGGTATCGCACGCATCACCAACGGTGTTGTCAAGGCCGGGCAGCCCATTGCTTTGGTACACCCTGACAAGGAGAAAAGAACCGGAAAGATCAATGAATTGTTCGTATTCGACAACCTCGGAAAGAAGGAAGTCGAGGAAGCAAGCGCCGGAGAAATTATTATGTTCAGTGGAGTCGACGGTGTCGAAATCGGAGACACTCTTGTCACCAACGTAAACGCTGGAGTAAATGCCGCCGAACCTATGGAACCCATTGCCATTGAACAGCCAACCGTTCGAATGACCATCGGTGTCAACAAGAGTCCTTTGGCTGGACGTGAAGGAAAATTCCTTACAAGCCGAATGATTCGTGACCGTCTTTTCAAGGAACTCGACCGCAATGTTGCTCTCCAAGTCGCCGAAACCGACTCCGCTGACCGATACGAAGTTTCGGGACGTGGTCAGTTGCACTTGACTGTGCTCATCGAAACCATGCGTCGTGAAGGATTCGAACTTGAGGTCGGTCCTCCTACTGTTATTTTCAAGACGAACGAAGAGACTGGAAAGGAGGAGGAACCTTGGGAATCGGTCGAAGTTCGAGTTCCTGACGAATACAATGGAGCCGTCATTGACTTGCTCAACAACCGTAAGGGTGAGCTTCAAGATATGGGTCTCGAAGAGGGTTCTGGCATGTCTGTTGTCAAGTACTTGGTTCCTACGAGAGGAATGTTGGGACTTCGATCTGCCCTTCTTTCGTCGACTCGAGGAACTGCACTCATTGATAGTGTATTCGACTCATACCGACCCAAGATTGCAGCTTCCATTCAAGCTCGTGACCAGGGATCGTTGCTTGCACACTCCGACGGAGTCGCATCAACGTTCGGTATTGAGGGGGCCCAAACTCGCGGAAAAATGTTTGTTTCCGTCGCTGATGATGTCTACAAGGGTATGATTATTGGAATCAACCAACGCCCAGGTGACCTCGAGGTCAACGTGTGCAAGACAAAGCAACTTAACAACATGCGTGCCGCGTCCAAGGACAAGAATGCTGGCATTGTTACACCCATCGAGATGTCCTTGGACTCTTGTGTTGAATACCTTGCCACTGATGAGATTCTCGAAGTCACTCCAAGTTTGTTCCGAATGAGCAAGAATCCTGAGATGGCTAAGAAGGGTGGCAAGCGATAAACTAATTTTTGACCGCATAATTCTATAAATTCTATAGACTTCTTAATAGCATTTTGTTTTCTTTTGTAATCCATGCTATTCCTCTATCCGTAGTCCTCTGAAATTGAGGGGAAGCATTTGAATTGAGGCATCTTTGTGGAAGATAATTCTTTATTCTGAGAAACAACCAGTGGAAGGTTAGTTCTTCATTTACACTACCAGTACTTATACCTAAAATAATGATAATAACCGTGTGACTTATTTGTGGTACGTAGCTGCGACAGTACTTCCACACAATAGAACGTTCATTTCCTTGAGGACAAGAAACCGGAGTTTGTCAATTGGTCGGTGTGTTTGTGTCTCCTATTAGATTACGAGTACGAGTACCCGTACCGGTATTCACTCATATCTCAAAAAAAAATGATGGTACTGTACACTTAAACTAATACTATTTTTTGGCTCGCTCCGTACAACGGTTAACGGGGCAAAACCTTAGAGTTTCAAATTTCCATGATTTGTCAATCCACAAAATAATTAAAATGTTGAGCACAATTTATTTCTTCTTTCCGGCCTTCTCTCCCTTGCTCAATTCAGGTGGTCCTCGAACGAAGGGGAGGAATTCTTTGCCTCCCATGTACGGACGAAGAACTTCCGGAACGATAACACCGTCCTCTGTTTGGTAAGTCTCCAACAAACAGCAAATGCCTCTTCCGGTAGCACACAAAGTAGCGTTCAACATGTGTACATAGGAATTGCGAGCATTCAAGTCTCCCTTGGTGGACTTCTTGCCTCCACATCGCGTACCAACACCACGGGCCTGGTAATCGGTACAGTTGGAGCAGCTCACCAGCTCACGGTAGGCTTGTTGACCGGGGAACCAAGCCTCGAGATCGTACTTTTTGACGGCCGCATCGTTCAATTCGTCACTGACCAAGCAAACAACACGGTAGGAGAATCCGAGGGAATCGTAGAATTCCTTGGCGGCTTCGAGCATGCGCTTGTGTTCGGCTTGGGAAACCTCAAAGTCGTCGTCTACCAAACAAAATTGTTCAATCTTTTCGAATTGGTGGACACGGAAAATTCCTCGAATGTCCTTTCCAGAAGATCCTGCTTCCTTTCGGAAGCACGTGGAGATTCCGGCGTATCTCAAAGGAAGAGCAGACTTTTCAACCCACTCGTCCTTGTGGTATGCACACAACGGTTGTTCGGAGGTGGCAATGAGATACTTTTCCTTGCTTTCACCGTCGGGGTCGTCGGTTTTACCAGAAACCTTGTAGAGTTGCTCGTCAAAGTCGTCCAACTGAGCGATGGAGGCCATAACGTCCTTGTTCATGAAGAACGGAGGTTGAACAACGTTGTATCCGCGCGCTCCCAAAAAGGCAATACCGTAGTTGATGATTGCTTGATTCAACAAAACACCAGCATTTGTCAAGAAGTAAGCTCTATGACCAGCAACATTCGATCCACGGGTGGGTTCGTATCCACCAATTCTCCACAAGAGTTCATCGTGGGTCAAGGGCTTGGTTTCCGGCAGGGTGTACTGCAATTTTCCCTGGGCAGCAGGCAAGATTCCCTCTCCTTCCGGTGGAATTGGTTTCAAGCAAATGACCAAGTTGTCTTCTTCCTCATTGTTGGAAATAGGAACCTCCGGATCGACAATGTTGCCGATGCGATTGAGAAGTTTATCCCGGTTCTCGGCGATTAGAGGCAATTGAGCTTCGACTTCCTTGATCTGCTGCTGGACGGCCTTCATCTCGGCAATTTCGGCATCGCAATTTTCTTTGGCCTTTTTCTTTGGGGTAATCTTCTCTTTTTGGATCTTGTTGACCTGCTTTCGCAAGTCGTCCTTTTCCTTGGTCAAGGCGCGCCATTTCTCGTCTTCGGCGATGACTTCGTCCACCCATTCCGCGGGTTTGAACCGCTGCTCCATGTATTTGCGGTACTTGGCGGGGTCGCCCCCTCTGTACGTTCGGAGTTCGTTGATGTCAATGGGCATTGTTAAGCACAAAAGTAGTGTGAAACTTTGTCAGCTGGATCTGATCTATTGTCTTTCGGTTGAAATGGATCCAATAATGATTTTGTGATTTACATACTCGCAGGCGTTCGCTTGGTCCTGACCTCGCGTGAGAATGTTGTTATCGGAATTACCGTACTACCGGTACGTACCGTACGTACAATACTCGTACCGTACTCGTAATTACGAGTACTACACCGTAGAGAATAGTCACAAATTGTCTCGGTGCGAATCCATCCACACGTTTCCAAGAACATGTTTCAATTTCGTGAGTCGTCCATGACCGTCTCGTTGGCTGAACCCGTAAGTACGTACTGTATGTATCGTACAGTACGAACGGTACGTAGGAAGACTTTACGATTGTGTCTTGGATACCGACACGTATTGGTACGTACCGGGACCCTTCCGAATCAGCTTTTTTACTGCGCGCGCAACTAGCTGGCAACCAAGCAGTTTTAGTGCCACTCTTGCTGCTTGCTACACACTGGTTAGGTACTGAATGGGTGATTCCCGAAATACTTTTTTGTAACGTACATAAACTTCTGTTTTTAGTATTTCGGGAATGAAAATTTCGTACATAAATTTTTTGGCGGGAAAGTGCATAAATCTCATTTTGGAATCTGGAATCTCATGACATGGACAATAATATTAGCCAAATTTGTCTTCTTCATACGATTAAACATGTGGGTTTGATCCGTTCAGATTTTTCAGTGACGTTCAGATTTTTCAGCGACTTCACGATCAAATTTTTCATTTTCACCTACTAACCATTTCAGCGACTCAACCGATGCTAGGTACTCAACCGACGATAGGTACTGCTACTCAACCGCCAACATAACAAATAGTTGCCCATCCGTTGAATATGTCACTCGAGTTGCTTGTTTGCTTGTATCTTCTAGAAGATGAGGAGGATGACGATGATGATGACGATGACGATGACGATGACGATGACGATGACGCTGCAGAAGAAAGGCGTCGAAGAGATAGGAGAACACCAAGAATAGCCCTTCGGCGCCATTCCGAGTCACCCTTTCTTTATCTATTCAACTCTGGCAACGATCAGGCTCTTCTCAACTGCTGTGGTGTCGACCACACAGTCTTTAGAGAGCTTCTCGGTCTATTTGAACCAACATTCGATAGTTACACAGTTGATAGATACACCGATGCTGTTCGGAAAAGGAAGGTTAACGCTAATGGAGTATGGTGTGGAAGAAAGCGCGAAGCAAACGCGACTTGCTGTCTTGGTTTAGTACTTCATTGGTTTAGAACACGAGGATCCGTTGCAAGATCTGTGTCGATGGCATTTGGACTCACCTCTACTGTTATGTACAAATGGTTGAAGTTCTCCAGAAAGGTTCTTTTGTTCGTATTGCAGTATCACCCAATGGCAATGATTAGACCTCCAACTGAAGAAGAATTGGAGGAATACATCAGCGCGATTGGTGCCAAATACCCAAGACTAAAAGAACGCCGTGTCTGGGGTGCCGCCGATGGACTCAAAGTCAAAATTCAGCAGTCTTCCAATTGGTTGATTCAGAGCCGGAATTACAACAGCTGGGTGTGCGACACTTATGTCAACAGTGTCTTTGTCTTTGCTGCCGATGGGAGAATTCGTATTTGCTGTTACAACTGCCCTGGTACCTGGCATGACAGCACAATCGCCGATCATGGTGTTTATGATAAAATAGAAGAACTGTTCGTCAAGTTCCAAGCTATGGTTTGTGTCGACTCTGCATTTAGGGTTGCCACAGGTAGACACCAATGCCTTGTCCAAAGTTCACAGCACGATCCGGATACCCTAGAGGCTATTCTGTTGAACAGAGAAGCAACGTCCCTTCGACAGTTATCAGAGTGGGGGATGCGAATGATCCAGGGGCAGTTTCCACGATTGAAAGACAGGCTCCTATTGGAGACGTTTGGCGATAGGAAGGTCATTTTGAACTTAATGATGCTTCTGTACAATTACCAAACAAGTACCATTGGTCACAACCAGATCCTGAATGTTTTCATGCATAAGAAGGACGGATACTTCTCTTACGAAGACAACCTACCGGAAGACGCCACCGGCCTCTTCGACCGTTGAGCCGTTGAGCAGTTCGCATTCGCAGTTCGCATTCGAATTCGAATTTCGCTTTGCGTGGTTGAGTAAATTGTCGATTGTCGATTCCGAGTAGATTGTTGGACTTGTTGAGTGAGACCATGGTCGATATGGTTGATCAGTTGATCGGTTGATCGGTCGATCGGTCCAAAGTGGATTGTCGGTTCTCCACCATGGTCAAGTATCGATTCTCTCCATGGTTGATCCTAAGTGTAGTAGATAATGATTAATAATTTACAAATTAGTACTAGTAGATTTGGACATAGCTTTCGCTGTTTGGTAACTTTTGGAATTATGAGCTTCTCAAGTTACAAGTAATACGAGTAATACGGGGAGTAGTTTCGTTCAAGATGGAAGATGGAGTAGTTTCGCTTTTGGTGTTCGGGTTCGTAAAAACCGCATGACTCCTCAAGAGAGGTTCAACTCCTTAAGAGGGGTTCAACACAGCGCCGGACGGGTTAATCCCATCAGTTCTTCCATACATGGAAATGGGAATCGAAATGGGAATCGACGTGGGAATCGTTGACTCCTATCGATTTGATTCCGACTGATTTGAGACTTTCATGTACTGCCAACTTTACGATTGTATGAGATATTACTAGTAGTTGCTAGTAGTTGCTAGTAATTCATTCTTTTTACTAGTAATTCATTATTTCATTTTCTTGGCAAGTTGCAAAGCTCATAATTTGATTTCTTCCAAAGTCAAAAGCAACTTAACTTCCAAAGCCAAAAGCAACATCATGGTGGTAGCTTCCAAACAAGAACATCAACAAAGAATTCTTAAGGCTCTTAGAGCCAAAGTTGAACGACAACACGAACAACGACTCTTACGACAGATTGTTCAAGATGAACGACAGATTGCTATATACAAACAACTGATTGTTAAACACCAGCTACAGATTGATAAAAACCGGCAACAGATTCGACAGGATCTTTTTCACCGGACTCTCAAAGGCCGAACCAATCAACGACTCTTTCATTCATCGGATTCCGATTCCGACTCTGATTCCGACTCTGATTCCGATTTTTCTGAACCTACGCCAGATGTTCCTGCTGTTTTTCCGGATCCTCCTCCTGCTCAACCTCCTGCTCAACCTACGCCGGATGTTCCTGCTATTAAACAGGAACAAGACTCTTAAGTGGAGTCGGCCGGGGGGGGATTTGAGTTGGAGTTGTTGGGATTGCCGGGCTGGGGGGGATTTGAGTTGGAGTTGGAATTTGAGTTGCTGGAACGAAGCCCGTTTAGGAGTATGGTGGCAACATCTACTATGGCGGCCTTCAGCGATTCCAAGGCAGCCTCTCTTTGTTCCCTTTCAAGCCGTTGATACTCTATTCTTTGTTCCCTCTCGCGTTCGGAATTCTCTCTCAAGAAATCAAGAATTTCCTGGCGTCCGTTGGTGCTGTTGCTATCGGTGGTGGTCGTGCTGATGTTGGTGGCGTTCCTGCGGTACTGTCTCTTTGATCACGGAGTACTGGTGGGAGAAGGGGAAGCACGCGTGGCAGGAAACCGTTGAGATGAAGAAGAAGAGGAAGCTGACCGAGACCGAGAGCGCGGAACAACAATTCTTGCTGGTGGTACGTTTATGGGAGTCGTTGGTGTATTGTTTATGGCAGTTGGTCGTGTATTGAGTTCTGGTTCTTCTTGGGTTGGTTGGGAAGGTTGACGAAGGGGCGGTTGTGTTGGCTGGGTTGGCTCTGTTGACTGTTGGGTTGGCTGAGTCATTGTTTGCGAAGGTTGACCAAGTGGTGGTATCGGAGGAATGTTATCATCGTCAGAGTCGTCCTCCTCCTCCTCACCACTACTTATGTATTCTTCGTCTTCCGTGTTGGTCTGGTATCCTTCTTCCATTCCATATGGCTCTTGTCCATCACCAACTCCTTCCTTGCACTTAATCAAATACTTAACCCTCTTTGCCAACTTCACGTCCTTGGGGCAATTTGGATCCCCGGTAGGAATTTGTTTCCGATATAGACCGTTGTATTTCCTACGGAGGTTCTCAACGCTTCGATTGGTATCAGGGAAGTTGTCATTATGGATTAGGCCGACTTGCGCCCAATCCTCAGGACCAACAGGAAGGATTTCTTTGAGGGTGTATAGAAGTTCCATGACTTCTCTTCTGCTGTAGTTTCTTTTCCCGGTCCTTTTTCCTGCTGCTGTCTTCACCATGATCGCTGCTTTATTACGATATAAAAATTATGTCCGGAGCTGAAGAATATGTATCTCTTCCTCCGTCGTTGTCACATAGCAGCAACAACAGCAGATACAGCAACAACAGCAGATAAACCTTTTATTAGAAATTCGGTTTGGTTGTTGTGGTGCGTTGGACAATATTTTGTACTAGTACTCGTACTAATACTACTTGTACTGTAATGAGCCAAAATTGGCGATCTGATCCGTTGGATGTGTGATTAGTCCGTTGGGGGACTGACAAAAATTCAGTCAGGAGTTCCGTTATAAAAATTTGTAACGTTACAAATCATAGTCGACGTGAGCTCACGTCGACTATGATTTGTAACTTTACGAAAATTTCCGGTTTATGTAGTACATAAAAGTATTTCGGGAATCACCCAATGGGTGATTCCCGAAATAACATTTTATGTACTACATAAACACGAAATTTTCTACTTAACCAGTCGTAATGTTACAAATCATAGTCAACGTAACCGTTACACTTTTTATAAGGGAATCCACATGTTCTTGTTTCGGAATCCACATGTTGTTTCGCGCATGCTTGTTTATTATTCCAAAATGAGATTCCACATTCCAAAATGAGATTTATGCACTTTCCTGCCAAAAAAAGTATGTACAAAATTTTCATTCCCGAAATACTAAAAACAGAAATTTATGTACGTTACAAAAAAGTATTTCGGGAATCACCCAATAAGTACTTCGTAGTAATAGTACATCCAGCATTGGCTCAGTCGTGGTTATATATTTATCTTCATTACTAAATATATATAGTGTGTTGCGACCACCTTGCAACGACCGTTGAGTACCAAATCATGCTTCAGGTTTTTGTTGACCTTGTGCTACCATCAACTTACCGTCAACTTACTGTCAACTTACCAACAATTATGGTAAGTTGCTGGTAAGTTGTTGGTAGCTTGTTGGTAATTTGTTAGTACTAAGTTGTTAGTAAGTTGATGGTAACGAGTCATGGGGACTGGGTCCGGACGTTCGGCCTTAATTAATCGCAGACTGAATTTTTGTCTTTGGTCATAGGAACAAACAACAGTCGTGCTGCTTCTGGAACCTGTTTCAAATTTTTTCTCCATCACTCACTTTTCTTTTCTTGCAAATCGGTGTATCGACAATGGCAAGGAATGCAACAAAGAAGGGACCAAAACAACCAGACCAAGAGAAGCATCCTGATTTAGTATATCAACAGCTAGAGCTTTCAAAGCGCCTTGCCTGCTATAACTTTTGGCAGTATCTGTATACAGAAGCAGAAGAGGGGTGGTCACCAACTGACAAGCTGGGATCCCTCTGGAAGTATCGTAGCTCAAATTATAGCAAACAAAACATCAAACAAACAAGCTGGGCAAAGATAGGAAAGGTAGGCAGGCCTAAGTTATATTTGTGTTGTGCTGTTCTACAGATGGTCTTGTTTCTTGGAATTCCACCACATGCCGGCAACGTATTACTCACACCATTTTGTAAGGCTATGGCCACCCTTGCTCAAGATCTACACAGCCGCGGAATCACACTAGTGGACCCTTTGAAAGAACAACAAGAACGACGCTCATTGCTTTGTGGAAGGCTTTCAGCAGGAGCCAAATCAGAGGAGTCAGAATTGGAGTCAGAACACTCTGTATCCTCTCATCAAGAAGAAGAAGAAGAAGAAGAAGAAGCAACAATGCCAAAAAAGTCGGTTCAAATGGCTGCTGGTCCCGGAAGCCCAGCAAGCCCTGGACCTGCTGATATTCATGCCAACCTCAAGCGCCTCTCCATCCAGGGGCCAATCCAAACAGTTTCTGGATCGTTGCCATATCCAATGCTCTCTGGTCAATGGGAGGTCTGGGATCACAAGCTCAAGCTCTTGAATGGCTACTGTTTGATGAGAATGCTCTTCACAGTGGCACAAAGGAAACCGACTACTCTTTGGACTGGGTTGATGAATGGACCTTGAAGATCAAGCTCAAGTGGCCAATTTTCATGCAGAATGCTCTGTTTATGACCGGCTTGGATGTTAGCTTCGATGCCAATGGCAACACCATCGAAAATTATCCAGAAGGACACCAAGTTTACACAGAAAAGGGGTATAACTCGAAGAACTTGGAACAAGAAGATGGGTTTGTTTATTTGGAAGGCTTGTCCGATTCAGGAAACCTATGGATCAGGCAGAAGACAAGTACAAGGCGGAGGTCTTTGAGTGTCCTGTTGATGCAAATGGTAACAAAGGAACTCTCCTAAAAATTGCTTTCCTTGAGAAGAATGAGGATGCCAAAAGACCCTTTGCATCTCCTGTGGCAATTTGGCAATCAAGCATTTGTTTTAGTAAGTCTCAGCAGCAAGTACAGCAGCAGCTCCAGGCACAGAAAGCGCTCCAGATGCAGCTCCAGGCTCAGATCTTGCAACAGCAGCAGCTCCAGCAGGCTGAGCTGCAATGACGGCAGCAGCAGCAGCAGCGCAGACCTCAAATTAGAGATGATATGACTATTAGTAGTAAGAGGGCAAAGACTAACAATTCTGCTGCTGCTGTTACGTTATCCCAGCCTAATCCTGACCAATGACTACAGCAGGAAGTTTCTCAGCATGCAGTTTGCTCGGTTTCTCAGCATGCAGTCCCCGGCGACAACAGTAGTAGTAGTAGTAGTTCCTTTGATTCAACTGATTCATCAATTGCTTCTTCTGGAATTGATCCAATCAAGACCTTCTCTGAAGGAAAATTCTACCTCGATGATCTAGAATCATATTTCTTGAAGTGGCAACATGGATAACAAGATAGTCGTAGTAGTATTCCAATTTTTCTAGTAATTTTGACTGTTTTTTATGCGCAAAGAAAGCCGTCGTTGCCGGCTGCTGTACTACCGGTGGGGACTACTAGTATCATACGTGCTGGGACAACAACAACGGCGTCAATGACGCCAAAGATTGCAGTGGCAGCAAGAGTAGCAGCAGCAGCAGCAGCAGCAAGCAAGCAAAATCAAAATCAAAATTGAACCCAAAGGGGCAGGCGCCTTTTTTGCACCTTGAGAACAACTCCCATTGGAAGAGTTGGAGAGATAGGTGTGTTAGTAATGTTAATAGAAATTGGTGCAGTATTTTTTTTCTTGCTAGAGAGGAAGTATACTATTTTATTGAGGCTTAGAAGTACGACATACCAGATGGGGCTGTTGGTGCAAAAAGGGTACATGTATGCCAAAATCACAATTTTGCCTCGCACAACTTTGTCCGATGTTCCAATGTTCCAATGTTCCAATGTTCCATTACTAAAATCATGTAGATTTCTACACAAATTTCCCATGCCATATCTTGCTCACTTCTACACCGCCACCAACAAAACCAGGACCTACACCCACTAACCAAGACCTGGTCTTTTCGATTTTGCTATCATCCCGGCCGCTTGTTGCCTTCCTTGGTCCCTTTGGTCTCCTATTCACCATTGTCAGTCGTCCCCGGTGGTTGGTCGTTGAACACGAACACGAAAACCAACACTAATTTCCTTGCATCCAGTACTCATTCTACACACAGTACTAATCCCACATACAGCAGTTACAGACGTGAATTGCTAACACTTCAATCTGTTTCCAAGCTCCTTCCCTAAGGCTCTTAAGTATCTTTTTACTTATTGCTCTACACTGTTACACTTGACTTTCTTCATTCCTCAAGGTTCTTTTGAACTGTTTCCAAGCCCCTTAAGTACTTTTCACTTAAGTATTTGCAAGTTGGCGCTGCAGTATACTTTATATCTTTCGGTTCTTCAAGTCTCTTCCCCTGAAAACTCTAAGTACTCGCGGGTTGAGCTTCAAGTTCCCTTCTGTTCCTCCTCTGACCTATAAGTGCAAATTCACTTATAGCCCCCTGGTCCCTAAGTTTTTTTGCTAAAGGCCCTACTTCCTAGATATACCTTTCACGTGTGCACTACAGCTGGCATCTGTTTTCACACTTACAGCCCCTTGGTCCCTAAGTGGTTTTGCTTAGAGCTCTCCTGTTCCTACATAGGACCTTTCCAGTGTACAGCCCACCCTGTTCTTCTTCCTCCAGGACCATGGCCCCTGTGCCCCCTAAGTGTTGTTCTTTTATGGTTCTCCATCCTAGATAGGACCCCTCCAGTGTACAGCCCGCCTTGTTCTTCTTCCTCCAAGACCATGGCCCCTGTGCCCCCCACTAAAGGGATTCCACCTAGATTCTTCCATCCCACACAGGACCCCAATGTACAGCCCGCCTTGTTCTTCTTCCTCCAAGACTATGGCCCTGTGCCTCTTTGAATGGATTCCACATAGGCTCTTCCATCCCACATAGGACCCCAGTGTATAGCCCGCCTTGCTCTTCTTCCTCCAAGACAATGACCCCCGTGCCCCTTTAAATAGATTCCACTTAAGCTCTTTTATCCCACATAGGACCCCAGTGTACCACCCGCCTTGTTCTTCTTCCTCCAAGACCATGGCCCCTAGTTTCTTCCATCCCATATACCATAGGACCAGCCCACCTGAGTGGAGTAATGCGACACTGCTCCTCCTATGTGTATACCCTTCCTACTGTATGATTGTAGGCAGCTGCCTCCTGTTAGGCTTCTGCTTAGGGCATCATTCATCAGTTTGTTCTTTGTTCCCTCCCTGCTTGCTTTCACGGTTCATTTGAAAAAAAATGTTGTTCTACAACTTGGGGCTTAAACACTCTTCAATTGAGGCGACGTTAAAGTCTGGATACCGACTGAGTAGTTTAGATCCACCTTTGGTGGTTAAGGTTACTTAAATAAGTATATGAATTAATTAGTAATTGGAGACAATAAGTACAGGTAGCGCCGTTTACAATAAACCTGATATCTAGGAGTGCAGACCATCATTAGCCAGTAATAATAGAAATGAGGAACCGATTCAGATTCAGAAATTGTGACCATGCACTATTTGTTTCAGACATCAAATTCAGTTCCAAGCCACCAGATTGGAAACAGTTGCCAGTGGGGTAGGAAGATACTGTGCGTAAAAGTATTATGGTGAAGTCTGGTTACAGACTGAGTAGTTTAGATCCACCTTCGGTGGTTGATTCTACTTAAATAAGTATATTATTAGTAGCACATGCATGCCATAATCAGTGGATTGAAGCAATCAGGCAAGATAGCGCACAATGACTTGGTAGCCCACCTGACTACAGAGGGGTACCACAACGCCCTGAAGACAGAAGGCCTGTTCCTACACAACCATTGGGATGTCTCTTTCACCTTGGTTGTGGATGACTTTTGGATAAAATTCACTAAACAAGAGGAAGTGGATCATCTTGTGGAGTGTGTCCGGAGAAGTACCTTCTCAAGGTAGACTTGGAGGGCAAGCAATGCATTGGTATCCAATTGAAATGGGGCTATGCAACTAGAGAGGTAGTGGCCCCATGGAGGACCAAACCACCTTGAAAACAACCAAATTCAAATTCATTCAAAAGGTTGTCAGGAAGTTCCTGTTATATTCCCGAGGAATTGACAACACCATGCTACACACTCTCAACAATATAGCATCAGCCAAGGACACAAAAACACAACACGAGGCCACTCCTATGTATTTCCTGAACTATGCAGCCAACCACCCAAATAGTAGTATTGTGTACACGGCAAGTGAAATGGTACTGAGGGTGGACAGCAACACGGCTTATCTGGTGAGCCATGGAGCAAGGAGCAGAGCAGGAGGTTACCACTATCTTGGGGACAAGGAAGGTAAAATATTCAATGGAACCCTCCTACTGTTGGCTAAAATCATCAAAAGTGTGGTGCCATCTGCTGCTGAGGCAGAGGTGGCCAGTTTGTTCATCAATGCACAAGAAGCCCTGTCATAGAGACAATGTTTGATCAAGTTGGGGCACCCTTGGCCCCAATGCCATTAAAGACAGACAACATGACAGCCCAGGGGATCCTCACTTGGATCATCAAACAGAAGAGGTTGAAGGCCATAGACATGCAATTTTACTGGCTCAAGGACAGAGCAGGGCAAGGACAGTCTGGCATTTTCTGGGAACCAAGGAAACATAATCTGGCTGATTACCCCACAAAACACCACCCTGGTAACCACCATAGCAAGGTAAGACATATTTACTTGTATGAGCCAGGAACAACCCCCTTGACCATACAAGGGTGTATTGAGATATTAAGCCCAAAGGTGGAAAAACCAGGCATAATGAAACCTGTGACTGGGCAGAAACCAGACCAGCCCTACCTCCAGGAATAAGGTCAAATGCCAGATCCAGGTGCCATACCACTGACGAGTGCAAAATTAGTGAGAGAAACCATGAAGGAACTGCCAGTGAATATGAACATACCAGCAATTTAGCACATAGTGGAAATATCATCGAGACTGGTGAATATAAAGGAATCACCAGCAACCATGATCATCACAATGTCTATACCGGTACTAATTATAATGGAAGTACCGGTAATTTAACACATAGTAAAAATATCACTGAGACTGGTGAATATAAAGGAATCACCAGTAACAATGATTATTATGCTAAAAATACCAGTAAACATATCAGGAATTGAAACATCAATGATATGGGAGCAAAGGCCGGTACTCATGATCCCACCAGGAACAAGCGTCACACAATGTACACCTCCATGATAAAAAGGTAGTTTACTCCAGCCAAACATTGGTGGTAATGACACCACCATACTTGAATACGAAGGTGAGGTTCACTCTAGCGAATCAGAATTGGACCCAAAGGAATGATCAACCTGGCAAACACCATACTTGTAAAGAACTCTACTTTAACTTTGAGATACAAAACCACCAGTGCAAATTGAGCTGAGGACTTTAATAACAATATTTTCAACACAAGACTCTATCTTCTTGTCTCTTGACCTACAAATACTTGGATTTGGGATAAGAATCATTGGTCCTGCCCAGATGTCACAATGCAGGTCAGTTGTATTTAAAACCAATAGCTACACATGATATCAGGTTGGACAGCAGGATTAACAAATTAGTCATCAATAAAGAGCTGTGAGTGCAACAAAAAGGAATCTTAAAGTAGTGTACATAAGAGAAACAAAAAGGCCTGCGTACAGCAAGTTTACCATATGCTCAGTCATTTGTTCCAAACTACTTGTAAATGTAGGACAACACCTGGTCTGATCAACCAGCAGCAATCAGAATGTCCAACAAGCAAGTAGTTGGAATATATCTAAACAAGTCTTTTGCCCAGGCAAACTAGTACCATATAAGCAATCCAAATGTATGAAAATACGGGGATGGATCTACTGTCTGTTCTTCTGTGCTCCTCTGTGGACTCAAGATAAGTGATGCCGGTATCGCTTGAAGTAAGTATAAGTAGTATAAAGTGAGAAAAAGGGAGCCAGAGATGGCATGAAATCTTGACAGTGTGGCCGAGTGGTTAAGGCGATGGATTGCTAATCCATTGCTCTTTGAGCGCGCAGGTTCGAATCCTGCCACTGTCGACACCTTTTGCTCCTCCGAATGTTCCTTTTCTCAGTTGTGGGTGGGTAAACGATGTCAAGGAGTTTCTTTTTCATGCCTCTTACATTCACCTTAAACCGTTGGTTCAGGTCGAAAAGTACGTACCGGTAACAACATCAGTACACTAACTTTTGGAAGGTCGCATGTGCTACCGGTATTTCTTCTAGTCGACCGAGTGGAAGGGTGCTGTATTCACCGCAGAGAAAATACCGATTCGAACGATGCTCAGTAAACCAATACAAGTGACTTCATTCTATTTTCTCCTTTTCGGAAGAGCAGATTCCCTATCAACAGCATCCACCCTCAATCTCAATCAGAAACGCACAGAACGGAACGATGGCAACCGTGCCGACGAGTACTCGAAAATACACAAGGGAGAAATTTACATCCAGGATGACTTCTTAACCCCTCTGGAAATCTCCTCTCTCCGGGAGGACATCGCTCAATTGCGGCATAAAGGTTGTTTCAAACCAAGTGGTCTTTCGAATCGCGTCGAGGGAGATCAAAACACGTTCGGTTCATCGGATCGGCTGACGTGCACTATTACACCCGATTTGTTCCCCGGAGACAAACAACTTTCCAACACGCGTTTCAAAGTGGAAGAAAAGATGGAACATCTGAAGCAAAGATTGCAATCGATCCGCAATCCGCGCAGTGATCTAGGATCCGATCTCGGCGTACAGCACGAATCGGAATCGAAAATGAGACTGGCAGAGATGTATTACAGCATATCGCCCGAGGGTTCGCACCTTCCGAGGCACCAAGACGAGCGTCACGAGGATACAAAGGGGATAAAGGGATATATCAACGAGACTAGGAGAAGCATATCCTGGCTAATCTATCTAAACTGTGACAACTGGGGCAGTGAAAATAATATTTGCACGAATGCAAACCAAAAGGAAGAAACAACGACAACAACTTCGGCGCCTTCTACAACCAACGAAAGTTGCAATGGCGAAGACAGTACCACTGGCGTCGGCGGAGAACTACGAGCTTACTGTAGAACATGTTGCGGCGACGAGCATGTGCTTTGCGGTTCGCACGAGGGAGATTTACAAGTGGGATGGCTTCGTTCTAACCGAAAATCATGCTCTTCGTCACCCACAACAGGTGACATTGAGTTCGAACCTGTCTTTCTAGACAGCTGGGTCAAAACCAAGACACTAACACCAGATAGTGATCTAGATTCGAACCAAAGAACAGCGGAAACGGAATACGACAACGAAATAATCAGTTCTTCTATCGATTGGCAACCAATGTCAGCTCTTTATCGGCTCCGGAGAAACAAGAACTTTGCACCGCCATCCAAAGACGAATCACGTACACGCAGAACAACGTCTTTATCGCAAGAGTACTTCGCATACAACTACACGAGCAATTCAGTCCGTGAATATCTCTCGATACCGTTCGGACCGAATAGTCCATCGTGGCCGTCGGACCACGATCTCGAACCCACCGAATTCGCCGAAGCACTCGCTTTGCAGCTCGAGAGGAAGGACCATCAGAGTCGATTTGTTGGCACGGAGGACATAAGGGGGGGTGTTGATTCTGGTGGTTCGTCGGAGATCAAAGTAGTCGACGTAGTGCCGAAAGGTGGCAGACTGGTGCTCTTTGATTCTGTGACGGTGCCGCACGAAGTCCTGGAGGTGATCAAGGGGACACGACTGGCAATTGCAGGATGGTTTCATGAACCGCAGCAAGAATTTCCTGACTGGTACGGGAGTTGAGCACGGAAAACTCTTGACGTTTTCTACAACAGCACAATACAATACGGTACGGCTAGTTGTTTTTGGTAACAAAAGTAAGAGTTGAAGAGTGCCTTGTGGCTGTGTAGTAAGGAAACGGCGTCATCTTTGGAAGGTAATAGTGCACAGTTGGTTCTTAACAGCATATGGTTCGACGTATCACTTGCGGACGGGCTACGATGATTTATTGACACGTTGAACACTCCAAGATTCGTAACGCAACATAGGATCGATGGCGACATTTGAGTCCTAAAGAGATATTACCTCTGGGGTGTTATCCAAGCAACAACGAGACGAAGTGAAGTGCTGTGCTGTGCTGTGCATGTTTCCAGTTCTTCACATAAGCGTATTCAAGAGTCACAATTCTCAGAAGCCGTACACAATTTTGTCGCACAACAATCTACTGATTCCGCGTATATGCTAGTCATACGAGAGTCTTAAAGGAATTCGCTCATCCTGTTAACTGGATATAACTAAAAAGACTGAGGAGTGCCTCTTTACACATCCTGTCGGTCAACACACTAAATTCATTATTTTACAGTGTGTCTGTCTCTTAGGTTTATGATTGTTTGCTTCTTGCTGTGTCTGACTGTTCAATGGCTTAACCGATCCCAACTGATCATGCATGTATCATTGATATATCACGATATTATACATGGTCCTCATTCCTGTGAAAAACAAATATTTGATGCACTCTTTTGTGTTCATTCGCTCAACACACTCCTCTGAGTTCATTCAGCAACAAGCTGTTGCTGATGTTGTTGCCGAGTGAGGTCATCCTTTGCTGACTTCTCTGATCTGAGCTTCTTCTTTCAGTGCTTGATTTCATTTTGCGCCTCCCTGTTGTACATTGGGATGTCCTCTTTGTTAGTCCCCATGGTGAAATTCTGAAACTTCTGGAACTGGCTTCCTTGTAGTGCTGGCTTAGTGAAGTAGTCCACAACCACCTCCAGGGCTGGGCAGTACCCAACACTGCAGGAATCTGGTTGGTGATGAAGAGGTACCAGATGCCCATGTGGCAAAAAAATGCCACTCAACAGCTTTCCATTCTTCTCCAACTTCATTGAGCTTTGGCTGTACTAGTACACTATGCTGTAGTACATGCTGAACTGTTGGGCCTCTGGGAAGTATCTTGTCCATAGAGCTTTGGTCAGTTCATCAACAACCCCAGGCCATCTCTGCCTTGATGGAGGTCTTTGTGTTTGCCTCCTGCCTTCTGGATGACAACACTGCTGCTCCTAGGCCCAGTGTCAGTGTCATCCCTGTATGGCTTCTCATGTTGGAGTGTACAGCAAATACGGCATCATTGTACCATCAGAGCATTCCTGGCCCATCAATTCCTATCGCAAGAGGAAGGCCAAGTGTCCCTTTTTATTTCATAACTCTAGTTAACTTCTTACAGTCATCTGTACCAGGACTCGTGACTCTTGTACACAGGAAAGCTACCAGTAGTTGAATACCAAGCATTGACCTCTTGGCCAAGAACAGTAACTCACTGTGTTGGTATGGAACTCCATTGACGGTCTCTCATTCAGCTTCACTGGCATCTTATTGTCAACCTGGAAGAAGCCATCCCCTGTAGGGGTGCTGACTGCTCCCCTGCTGGTCACATTCTCTGGTAACTCATCCAGCATGTTTGTGATGTAGTTGTTGTCATGCACAGTGAACTCGACCTTTCCTGTATCTGAATAATTGATAGTCATTCCAAGGTAGTCATGGACCTTTCCATGTGTGATAGCATATCTTCCCATACTGTTTGTGAATGAGCTCAAGCATCTGTGTCACCACCACTGTAGGATCTTCGTGTGATATCCTAGTGTTGTTGACATGCAATATAATTGTGCACTGCTTTCTGTTAGTCATCTTATTCATTACACACCAACCATAGGGGTTGGGCTTGAACCCCTGTGACCTCAAGTAATTGCTGAGCTTCAGTCAGACCATAGGTGCTGCATTGAGTATAACATATATGGCATTCAGAGACTTAATGTATATGCACTGCTTCCCTTTGGAGTAAACCTGTGTATACTAGTTATCAGTATGGATAAATCTTGGATAGGAGATCCAGCATCACCCTGTCCAGTCTGAGGTGTGTGCTTCCACTGTGGTTGTCAGTTTGGAGGAACTCCCCAGGGATGTTTGATGTGGCCACATCTCTTCATTCATATGTGTTGATCATACTTCTTGATACAACGATCGCCGGCACAGAGAGAATGGGTGAAGTTGTATCTTCCCTATTCACCCAGCCTTTCTGCTTGATTCTGTCACATCTTTCCCCCCTGAGGAACATAATGCAGGCTAGTGCCTTGTGTCTCTGCTCACCAGTTAGCTCATTTACATCAACCAGCCCAGCTTGACTAATTTCCTGTCATGAAGCTGCTGCAATTCCTGTTTGACTGTCTTCGTTCCTGGCTCCCAGTGCTCTTAATCCTGCCTTGAGCCCATATTATGTCATTAGGATCTCATGAACCTGCGTGCAGAATGCACTTTCATCCTTTGCTTAGGCATGAGCCTATTGTTCCTTAGTCCCGTACATGGTATTAGTGTATTCAGCTGTCTTTAGGCTATCATAGTGCCTGTTCTGGTTTTGCCAGAGATTGTCTCCTTGATGCTATTCCTCCTCATGCATGTTGGTCCTGTGCCATTCTCGTTTTCTGTGTTGTCATTTATAATGGGATCACAATGAGGGGGAAGATCTTCCTGGTCATTCCTCCTTGTAGATACTTCTTCAACTCTTTGAAGTTGTGGAAGGCTGTTTCTTCCATGCTGTACGTTTTGAACACGTTGTTGATTGAGCTATCATAGGATACTTTGTTGTTCTCTTTGATCTTCACAAACAATAGGATATTAGCTATCTCATTCCCATCATACAATACTGTTCCAACACCTTCAAGCTAACCGTCCCAGTTTGTTGTGCTCACTCCTCCATTGCAATATGTTCATGTGTTTGTTGATCTTTTACATGTTGGTGAGTAGTAGGTGTTGATTGCAAATCATGTTAACAGTTGATGGTTGTCCAATCGTTGCTCCTCCATTTTGGCTCATGACCACACTGTAGTTTACATCAGTCTGTTGTTCGTCATTCCCTTGGTAAAACACTCGTGTTGGATCACGTGACAGTGTATCAGCGCTTCCCCTGAAGGTACAGAATATCATCTGGCATGGGGGGTCGTCAATTGTGTAAACTGATTTCATGCTGAAGCGATCCATTGCACTAATATGCAATTTGAAGTGGAAAAATCATACATTTTCTGCAATTTGACCATGAATGTTCTTTGTGCTATGGACAATATGAGGTGCAAAAGAAAAACAAATGAGATTGATCTGATAGTTTGTGTGTCTCCACCTACTGAGTGGAATTGGAGTCTGGACTTGGACGGAAATACGCGCTAATATGCAATATGAAGTGAAAAAATCAGACATTCTCTGCAATTTGATCATGAATGTTGTTTGTGCTATGGACAAGATGAGCTGGGAAAGAAAAAGAAATGGGGTTGACCTGATACTAGTTTGTGTGTCACCAACTGACAATTGGATTTGGGGCCTGGATTTGGAGGGAAAATATGCACTAATGTGCAATTTGAATTGGAAAAATCATACATTTTCTGCAATTTGACGATGAACATTATTCATGCGATGGACAAGATGTAGTATGGAAGAAAAAGAAATGGGATTGACCTAGTAATAGTTTTTGTGTTGCCACCTAATGAGTGGATGTGGGGCTTGGACTTCTTGAAGGAAAAATGCGCACTCATATGCTACTTGAAGTGGAAAAATCATACATTTTCTGCATTTTTACCTTAATTCTTCATGCTAGTATGGACAAAATGAAGTTCTCTCTTAGTTTGTGAAGTGCAAAAATCATGCGCTTTCTGCAATTTGACCATGAATGCTCTTCATGCTATGGACAAGATGAATTGTGAAAGAAAAAGAAGTGGGATTGGCCTTATAGCTTGTGTGTCACCGCATAATGAATGGATTTGGAGCCTGTATTTCTTGGACAAAAAATACACACTGATATGCAATTTGAAGTGCAAAATTCATACATTTTATGCTACTTTACTATCAATGTTCTCCATGCTGTGGACAGGATAAATTGTGAAAGAAAAAGAAATGGAATTGACCTCATTGTTTGTGTGTCATTGCCTACTGAGTCAATTTGGGTCCTGTCTTACTTTGGGAAAAATACACACTGATATGCAATTTGAAATTTAAAAATCACATATTTTCTGCAATTTGACCATAACTGTTCTTCATGCAATGGACAAGATGAAGTGTGAAAGAAGAATAATGGGATTCACCTCATAGGTTGTGTGTCACCAGCTGACAAGTGGATTTGGGGCCTGGACTTCTTGGAGGAAACATAGACACTAAGATGGAATTTGGAGTGCAAAACTGAGGCATTTTCTGCAATTCCACCAACAATGCTCTTTGCACTACGGATAATATGAATCAGGTAAGAAAAGAAATTGGATTGAACTAATAGTTTGTGCGTCACCACCTAACAAGTGATTGAGGGTACTAGATTTGGACAAACAATAGGTACTAACATGAAAATTCTGACATTTTCTGCAATTCCATCACCAATGTTCTTCATAGTATGAATTGGATAGATAATGGAAGAAAAATGGTTTTAAAATCACTCATAGTCTAGGCATTATGAATTTTTAATTCATCCAGGACCCTGGAAATGAATGGGAGCCAAAAATGGGTTTACCATAGTAGGAGTAGTAGTACTCATACCTATATAGATGTACTAGTACTTGTAAAGATTAAAAAGCTTACGCGACTTGGTTAGTCCAGATCGTCTGTTACACGTCTATCCATCTTCTGTTATGGGATTGAATTGGAATCGAATTCCAATCACATGATCCAATTCCTAGAACACAGCACTTTTGTATATGAGAAGCTTTTCCCAATCCAAATACGATCGAATACAAAAGTATCCAAAAACATGTTTCCTCTCTTCAGATTTATTATCTCACTGTCCTAAACAATTACTAGTCTAAATTACCATACACGTTATCTCTTTTTAGAGGCATATGACACTGTTTAAACAGTCAAATAAACACTTCTATTTGATATTCACCTTTTACTCAAGTATTATTCAATGCTTAACTTCACTTTTTAACTTATCCAACTCTTCTTACCCATACTAACTTCAAGGTTGTTCATAATGACTAACTATTCCATCAATCCCAAGGTCGAATTTGAACCTAATTCATCCAATAGATTGAGTACAAACACTCACAAGTCGTTGATGATATCACTGAAACTACCAAAATGAAAGTCCCTGTGATTACAGCCGCATAAACTCATATGCAAATGCTACATTCTTCCATCCACAAATTCAAAAAGGCCAGACAAATCCTCAATTGGGATACTAGATCTAGACTCTTCAACAAGTCCCCAGACATCCTCCATGATTACTCTGACCAAGCCTGGTTAACTGAACAAATTGAAGATATCGAGGACACTAAAGATAACTTTGACATTGTCCTCACAGAATTCATTCAATACAAGCTCTCCAATAACTTTGATTCTTATCGCAATCACAAATGATTCATCCTTAACATCAAGGAAACCTCCAATATGACTGTTCACAAGTTTGTTACAATGGTATATTCCCACAACAACACAATTCTTCCTCTGGTTCATGGTGCTCCCGCTGAAGCGGCAAACACCATTATTGATGACAAAGATTTCAAGAGTCTAATCTACGAATTCATGCCAACTGAATGGAAGGACGCCTATGAAGAACACAATTCTCCCTACAACGATGACCTCGCCCAAATCATCACCAAGATGGAATGACTCCACCAAAAATCCTCAAAAAAATCAAACAATAACCACAACACCAGCAATAACAACGGCAATTGAAACAACAATTCGAACAACAACAACCATCGCAACAATTCCAACAATAAAAGTTGCAATAACAATAACGGCAATCAAAACAACAACTCAAACAACTGCAATGATCACCGCAACAATGATGACAACAATAACAACAACACAAACAACAACAACAAAACCAACAACCAAATCCAAGATATGGATCCTTGTCCAATTCATCCCAATGCAAACCACAAGTGGGGACAATGTTTCCACAATGTGAACAATCCCAACAGAAACAATTGCAACAACAGTAACAATTGCAACAACAATGACACCTATGTCAATGATCATTCCAACAATAATAGAAACAATCCGGCTCCTCCTACACCACCTGATACAGAACAACACATGTCCATTGTCATTGACAACCTCTCTGAGTCTCCAAAAGAAATTTGGCATGATCTCTTTCATGTTGATATTGAAACCGGCTCCAAATACTACAACAATGACCTTCAATGGTTCCTGTCATACAGTACCAACGACTCCTTTGTTGAAATCCCAACTGAAGAAATTGTATGCATTAACAACAAGTCCAATAAAAATATGTTCAACAACTCTTATGTCATTCCTCCAAAGCCACCTACCAATTAAACCAAAAATTTCACAGCTCTCACCAAGCCAAAAGAACCTTAAGATCTTGCTCCTACTACAATTACTACATGCAACGAAGTCAACAAGCAAAAATGAAAATTCTACTTTAAAACCCTATTTGACTCTGGATCAACTGACAATCTCATTCTCCAATCCTTGATTCCTCCAACAGTCACTCTTCATGATCTTGAAACTACTGTCAACATGATCACCACCAATGGCAAGGCTACCTGTTCCAAGTATGTAATACTCTACAACCCTCATGCTTCCAGAACTATTCTTCTCTCTCATGATCCATCAGGTCAAATGCTTTGTAGTTGATGCCAAAATGAACTAGCATTTTATCCTTGGTCGAAAGACAAATGTCACTGGTTCCAAAGCCCTGCACCCTGGCTAGGACATATCATATCCTCAGACGGTGTCAGACCAAATCCTATCAAGATCAATTCCATTCTAAAGCTTATCTTCCCCAAGACGGTTACCCAACTATGATCCTTCATTGGTATGGTTAACTTCTATCGCAACTTCTGGTGCAGACATGTGGAAATCCTTGCTCCGCTCACAGCTCTCTCTGGCCAACCCAAAGGCAAGCTTGAACCCAAGAAAGAACTTCTCACAGCTTTTAATTGTGCAAAAGCAATGATAGCCGAAGATATTCTCCTCGGCTATCCTGACCTTAATAAGCCATTCCATGTCTAAACTGATACTTCTAATTATCAGCTGGACACTGTAATTGTTCAAGACAATTGCATCATAGTCTGTTTCTCCCAAAAACTAACCAAGGCTCAAGTCAAGTATCCTACAAATAATGAAATGCTCTGTGCCATCAAAGTCTTCAAAGAATTTTGACCTATCCTCTGGGGGGCAGAAATCATTGTACGGACTGATCACATCAACCTCACTCGCCAAACCATCACTTCTAATTAAATCATGACCTGACACATGCTCCTTGAAGAATTCTCTCCTGCCTTCAAGTATATCAAAGGCAAAGAAAATGTCGTTGCAGATGGGCTCTCTCATCTCCCTATCCAAGATGATGACAATGATTCAGCTGACACAGTCCCTGAAGACTCAAACTCTATTACCAATCCCCCTGCTCTCAAAGTATCCAATCCTGAAGCAATTCCCTATTATCCACTATCCTTTCCTCAACTAGCGCTTGCACAAATTGCTGACGGAAGTATTACCCAAAACGGAAAGTATACAACTCAAAATTTTGACGGAATTGATCTCATTGTATTTACTAACCACAATAACCAAACCAACATTGTTCTTCCCAATGACCTCTTACCTAATACCATCAAATGGTATCACCATGTCCTCAGGCATGCTGGCACCAAACGCCTCACTAGCACCATTGGTTGGTTCAGATGCAGTCCTTCAATTTTGCCAAACCTGCAATGCTTGTGAACGATACAAAACAGTTCACCATCACCATAGACATCTAGCCACTTGGCCAAGAAACTCATGTCCCTTGGGATACCATAGCCATTGATGCAATCGGCCCATGGCTCATCAAAGTCGCTGGTCACCCTCAACCTGTCCGATTCAACGGTCTCACCATCATGGACATGTCTACCAACCTACTTGAAATCATTTGATCTCCACAAGTCAGCCCTACAAGTGGCTGTCCATGCCCTTGACAATGCCTGGCTATCTCATTATCCTTGACCCAATTATTGCCAATACGATAGGGGTCCTTGCTTCACAGGCAATAACTTCCAATCCCACCTCAACTATCTAGGAATCAAGTCCAAGATCTCAAGAGTCAAGAACCCACAGTCAAATGCTGTTCTTGAACAAGCCCATGACACCATCAAAACAGCCATGTGCATTGAACTTAACACCAATCCTCCTCAAGATCTACAACAAGCAACTGATCTCATTGACAATATCTTCTCAGCTGCTCAATTTGCAATGTATTGCACTGTCCACAAAACGTTTGACATCACTCCCGGTGCTCTTGCATTCTATCAAGATATGTCCCTCCCCACCCCTATCATCACTGATAACAATATCATCCAACACAAACGCCAAAATGTCATCAACAAAGGCACGGTTCTTGAAAAATCTCATCAAAACAACATAACTATGCTGTCAACAACCAAATCATGATCACAAAACCAAATGCAGATGAACTTGTTGCCAAAAACATTGGCTCTTTTACCGTTGACCAAGCATTCACCAATGGGACCATTTCCTACTGAAAAACTGCACATCTCATTGAAAGAATCAACATTTGTCACATCAAGCCTTATCATCCTACGTCCGACGTACTCTCTGACTCCTTTTTACAAGAAGTAGAAGAGTGTCCTATCCAACCACTCTGTCATCTGTTACACGTCTCTTTATCTTCTGCTATACGATTGGATTGGAATCAGAACTCCAATCAGATGATCCAATTTCAAGAACATGTCACTTTTGTATATGAGAAGCTTCTCCCAATCCAAATGCAATTGAACACAAAAGTATCCAAAAATGTGTTTCCTCTCTTCAGATTTATTACCTCACTATCCTAAACAATTACTAGTTCAAATTACCATATACATTATCTCTTTTTAGAGGCATACAACAGCCCATGTTGTGTGCCTCTAAGATTAGATAACATAAATGGTAATTTGAACTAATAATAATTTAGATAGTGGGGGATTCAATGTATGAGGTGATAACATGTTTTTGGATACTTTTGGTATTGAGTTGTATTTGATTGGGAGAAGCTGCTTCTCAAATACAAAAGTGACGTGGTGATTAGAGAGTTTTCAGAATTTGACTATGTGTCTGGATTCTGATTTTATGTGATTGAAATTTTGATTCCGATTGAGTCATATGACCGATGATTGCCGTATGCCTCTAAAAATAAGGTAATAGTAATACAACTAGTGGGTACGTATGATTGAAATTTTGCTGAAACCAAGATCGTGAGCAAGCTCTGTCAACATCTCTGAAGAGCGTTGAGAAAAGCTTGTCTTTATTTGCTAACAATAAAAAGGCGTTGAACTTGAAATCCAACGTACATTGCACATAGAGGAATTAAGATATGTTCTTCATCCAGCCTTCAAGGTATAAGGCTGGCTGGCGTGGCATTGTTGCTGACATCAGCTTTTCAGCTTTTTTGTGAGTTGTGGGAATTCAAGAATTGTGAGGGTTTGAATACCACAATGATGGTGGAGAGACATGTAGTGGACAAAGGAGTGGCGAGATACGGCAGCGCGCGAGACCAAAAAATCTAAACATAGCGTCCTTCAAAATTAGTTTTTGCTTACACGTGGAGTACTTTTTTAAATGTCTCACGATTGCTGAGTGACTGGGCATGCGCGCTATGACTGCGCGGAGTCTCCAAATTGCTGAAAAGAACACTCACAGAATATCAAAAATCTCATTATTATACTATATTAACATTCAGTAATTTACATACATTTTTTAGTACAACGTCCGAAGGGTTCCTTAAAACTTGGAAATAAGCAGAAATAAACAACGGATTTGTATTCATCTCTAAATAAGCTTTCCAACAGTATAGTAGTTTAACAATAGGAGGGGTTGCACCTGATCTTCAAGCGCTAGATTCTTGCATTGACTGGATCATTCCCAATGCATAGGTATGATGTTACAGCTGATATTGTTCAGCAATGCTCAAAGATCCACAATTAAAAGGGTTTTAAGAGTTCTTAATTCAAGCAAAATTGAAAACAGTACACAACTATTGTATGGGAATGACACAAAATGCGTGTCAGAGGCCATAATTTAACAAGGGGTGTGACTTGATGCACTGTGTGGTGTTAAAAATTTGTGCAAATCGAAATCCAGTGCGTACCCATTGTTTGCACAAATAGCAAAACCTGCACCTAAAAAATATTAAAATTTATTGTTACACACAAACACAACTTAAACTACCCAACTTTCAATTTATAACAACAACTCCATCAATGTTCAACCCTTTTCTACATTTGAAGGAACTGCTGTAATATGATTTAAACTATTCAGAATAAGAATTGTCAATAATAGTAGGGTTTCAAAACCTTGAAAGGCTCTCTATTAGTAACACAATGTGGTAGTAAGCCAACTTTGTTCCATGTACACGTCACTGGAACTTTTTAGCGCATGTTTTGAGCAAAATTATCTAGTCCTTTTACTCATTGGAGTTTTTGAAAACCTTAAATTCACTTTAAAACAACGTAGATAGTGTCTCTGCCAGGAGCAGGGGGGTTCGGGGGTGAAGGGGTGAGAGATCTATAAAACGGACATTTTTTCTGGTTTTAGTAGGTAGGTCTGTTACAAAGTCAACACCTAAAAAGTGCTAAAAAGCTGTTCAAGTTATGTATTTAAGGAAAATGTAGCCCTGAAAATCAATTAATTGATTTGAAAATAATAATTTTAATTTCAAAAAATAAATGCAACTTTGAAAATAGAATCGGTTTAGCTTCGCAAAATAAATGGCAATTTTTTTGTTTTCATTAAGTAAATTAAAATCCAAAAGATGAGGGTGGAATAAGAACAGACCAAGCAAATGAGAAGTGAAAAAGGACAGACTAAACTAAAAGGGGGCAGTGAAAGCGTGAAAAAAGGATAGACCAGCAGCAGGGTATAAAAAAATCCAGGGGGCAGTCCCCAAAAACAAACTATACTTTATCCCTTCCTCTTTTTTTACTAGCACAGAAGGACAGACTAAGCTAAAATAAAACTTAAAGTAATTGAAAAAATGAAGGGCAGAAAAATGACAGACCTAAGCAAAAAGAGGGGGGGGGGGGGGGGCAGTGAAAGCCAAAAAAGGGTATCAAAAACACTAAAATGAACTAAATTTCATCCCCTCTTATTTGGACAGTCCAAAATAAAAGAGAGCAGTGAAAGCTAAGAGGTACCAGGCGTTGTACATAGTAAACGAGTAAGCAAGAATCTGTTTTACACATAAAAAATATACAATATTTGTACCGGTATGCTAAAATTTATATAATGTTTGTATAAAATGTGTTTCATCGGTAAGTTCACATAGACATAACATGAATATACCAGTACCAAAGGTTCCGTTGAAATTTGTATTATGTTCGTATAGAAGTTGTTTGAAATTTATACAGAATTTGTTTCGTTGATGTACATTTAGTAGGTAATGGAATATATGTATGAAAAGTAGCTTTTGGTTAAACACGTATAGACCTTTCAGTTGTGAGTGACTGATACATTCCATTTGTTATGAGTCACTAATGTGTTTCTGCACACTAGTCATTGTTCAAATGTGATCATATAAAAACCTTCTCCTTCTCCTTCAAGGTACATAGTACTAGTTAGGTTGAACAATGCATAGACACTTCAGTCATGAGTCACTGATACATTTCATTTGTTATGAATCACTCATGCATTTCCGTGCATTGGTTGTTGTTCAATCGTACATGAACATCAAGAAAATATTCTCCTTCAAAGTATTAGTTAGAATCGCTGATTTTTAAAGAAAAATAATATGATTAAATAAGATTAAGAATCGCTGATTTTTAGAGGAAAATAATATCATTAAATAAGATGACCATTATTTAAGAAGGATTTTTTTCATGGAATGGTTTTGTTGATGCGTCTTTGCCACAGTCTTGTTTGGTTGCATTTGAAAATATTGTACTAGTAGTGTCAAATATTGATAAAGTGATTGATGAGATAAACTTTTTGTGCAATTACCGGTACATGAAGCCGAATGAAGAATATGGAATGAAAAGACATAGAACTTGCATTTAGATAGTAGAAAATGCCTCCTGTACAAAATTTTTCAATTCTGCGTCTACCTTTTCATCAAGTAAAAATGATGTTAGAAGGAAAGTGTGGCTTCCATTATGAAGGGAAAAGATATGATAGAGTTTAACATTGTTTCTGTATGTTTTCAACTTGGATGTGATGTATTTGGTGTGTCTTTGCTCTCAGATTTTTGATAACACAATTAAAGCGTACGACTGTTTGACTGCATGCCATGACAAATGTATCAAAAGACAGAAGGAGAAAAAACGACGTAAAATGGAAAAGATTATAGTTGGATTATCTATTGGAGAAGTCGAAGCAGTGTCTTTTGCAAAGTTGTCAGCAATCTCTTATGTATGTGGTGAATGATTGACATATTGGACTCTCAGCTTGCATAGATGTGAATATCTGAAACATTTGATAGAAATGGAATTTTCTTGTGAAATTGTGTCTATAAAAAGTATTCCTGTGCGTTGGTGTAGAAGAGAAAAATAGTTACACTGGTGAGATTGAATTCCATGCATTGGATATGATAACGGAACTTCAGAAAGACAAGGACATGTTCCAAAAGGGGGATCTACGCAACAATGAACATGATGCAAATAAGTGCATTTTCTTTGTACCTTCTCTTCAGAATACATTAATTGAAGTAAGAGTATGATTACAAAAATTGACAAACTCTACAAAGCCGTCATTTCTAATTGGGATGTATTGAAATCCACAATAGCAACATCTACTGAAAGTGGTGTTACTATGATTCAAGCAATGCGATATGAAAGGAAATTGAACTTTAATCCTGGAAGCTGTAAGAAGATGAAGGGATGGAGAAGATTTCATTTGGTGACAAAATAAAAATTTCAGACAATGATGTCCATTTTGGGTTTTGTAAAGTCTACATCAAAAAGACTATGTGCAGTAGAAGATGATTGGGAATTTGCTACTCCTTCTCTTATCATTACAGATAATGATGTTGATGAAACAAATCACCTTGATGTGATTTCTGACATGCAAAACAATTTGGAATGATTTGTACTCCGGGTGCAATATCTACAAAAACATGTTACCCTAAAGTACACAAGAGTGTTTTCTTCCATACGGCATAGGATTTACTGAAAAAGGAATTAAGCAGATGGAAGAGTTTAATTGGGTTGAACCTATTGACGAGGAAAGTAAAATTGGAGATGTTGTTTTGAAATTGAAAAGTATGAAATGGTTGAACGATACGCTTAATTGTGTACTATATGAAAATGGAGTTGGGCAGTTATTTTGTGAGTAGTTCATAAAACTAGAATGAACAATAATGATTTTCAATATGATGTTGTAAGTTTAAGGAATGTTCCTACAGGCACAATGGCATGAGTTCAGGGAGGCATCATTCATGCAAGATCTGGAGTACACAATGATAATTTGAGAATTAGATTATTTTGGATGGCTTCTCAGAAAGATATACAACAAATGTACAACACAGATTCCCAAGTGACTATGCTTACATCGGTTGTGAATCTCTGTAATTATGCATGGGAGAAATTGAACAAAGTCGAAAACTGTCTTGTTGTCTCTTGCATATTATGTATTTTGTATATTAGAAGATGTGTATCAAAATACATGAGGTGATACATTTTTGAAGAGAGAAGTAAGAACAATGATGAATGAATTTAATTTACTGAAAGGAAAAGATGATGACAAAAAGAAAAAAGTCCTTACTCTGTACTAATTATGTGAAAGACATAAAAATTCACTTTTGAAGTTTTATTTATTTAATACTTATTTGTATTGTATGTGATATCGATATTGATGTAAAGTTTGTACAGATTTTATTCCATGAGAACAACAAAAGCAAATGTTACACTCAAGTTTCTGCGTTTTTGAGAATAACTTATTATTTGAATATGCTAACTAAAAATAGAAAGTCAGATTCCTTGACACCCAAGTAACAGATGAATAGGTACTACGGTAACACCATGGCTTGTACGGGAGAGCACGTGCACTCGATCTGATGGGTGCCTAAGTAAGAAAAAAGGGACTGAACGGGAAATTGGTCTAGAGGAGGGGGTGATACTTTAGTAGTTTGTAGAATACTCTGTAGAATTGGTACACAATTTCTAGTAGTGTTTTCTGCTCTGATAATGGCATGATACTTTAGTAATTTCCAAAATATGCCGTAGAATTGGCACACGATGTCTAGTCGTGTTTTCTGCTCTGATAATGGCATGATACTTTAGTTATCCCATGGCTTTGGAGGACGAGCACGTGACTTGCTCCTAAGTACCAAGAAAAATGAGGGTTTTGAAACAGGCTCAACTGTCGCGCAGAGGGCAAATACTCTGGTAAATTCTAGATTACTCTGGTGTTTAAAAAAATACCAGTACCATTTTCTACGTGATTTCTAGTAGTATTTTTTGAGTCATCAGTACTATTTTCTACTCCCTCTGTCCCGAAATATTTCGACAGTATGGATGTTATGACTTGAAATAAAGTCAATACTCAATGGATTAGTACCGCTCTTTTTTGGTTGAACTCTCCTCAATGAACTCCTTGTGATGGATTAAACGTTAGACATTTCAGTTGTATTGATGTGCCTTTCATAGGGACTTGAAGAGGGGCTGTCACACCTTGGAAAAGTGATTTTCCCGTCAAGAGAGTTCTGCTGGCCGGTTTAATGTCCAGAAACTTCCACAGGCAAGCTAAGACACTGAATGTTTACAAGGGCATAGTGGTTAGAAACATGAAGAACGTTCTTGTACTTTCATTGCTCTTCCAAAGACAGCCATTTTTGTGCTCAAGGCGTGTGCCATTTTCATGGGTGTCAGTTGAAAAAACTCAACTGATGCAAAAACCTGATCTGAGAGGGGAGTTTAGATCGCACAATCGAATTTTTCATCGTGTTTTTGGTCTCTTTTTTGTGTGTGTTTTTTCACAGTGGGTTTTTACCGTGTGTGTTTCACTGTGATTTCATGTGTTTCCACTCGCAACTCCATTCCTCTTCCTCTCATTGCACCTCCATTGGCTGACTAGTAAGCTCAAATGGATCCAGAGCACCTCTGCTGTTGTCATCAAACTTGAATGTAAGACGAAAGAAGGATCAGTACCGATACGGTACACTTCTCGTACAGGGGGGGGGGGGGGGGGGCACAGAGCGATGAGCCAATGAGCGCCAAGCACCTCTGTTGGTCCGCGTCGTCATCAAGTCTCAAGTCCATTCATTTGTCATCCTCTATTTCACTCCTCTTGTTGCACCTCCATTGGATCGGATTGAGCACTTCTGTCAGTTTGAACGCGAAACAAAGAAGGATCAGTACACTTCTACAGGGGGGGGGGGGGGGGGGGGGGTATGGATTGGCGGCTCAATGAGCAGGAAACACCTCTACTGGTCGTCATCAACTCCATTCATTGGTCATCCTCTATTTCACTCCTCTTGTTGCACCTCCATTGGCTGACTAAATATGTATTGGATCAGATTGAGCACCCCTGTCAGTTTGAACGCGAAACAAAGAAGGATCACTACTACACTTCTACGGAGGGAGACACAGATCGATGAGCCAATGAGCGCCACGTCACACAAACGAGACTCGGGGTTCTTTCAGAATCACACGCATATTTGGGTCGAACTCCACTGGTCCCCCTTTGTAATTTCACCCTATTTATTGAAATTAATGTCGAACTCATAATATTTTGATGCACATTGCATTTTCCTACCCCACTGGCATCTGTTTCCAAAGTAGTGGCATGTTACTGAATTTTATGCCTGAAACAAACAGTGCATGGTTGCAATTTTTCAATGTCCATCATTTCCCCATTTTTATTGTTATTACTGGCTATCGTACTAACGATGGTGACGATGCCTAAATATCAGGTTTATTGTGTACGTTGCTACCGGGACTCTCCTCTGATCACTATAGGTAGGGGAAAGAATAAGGTTACCAAGAAGAAGAGACCCCCCTTGTTTACAGCACGACTAAGAAATAAAGCAGGAGTATTTGTTTCTCCCGGTCTTCTGGACCATATTTCACGTAATCCGGGTACATGTTATTCTTATTACTACCGGTGTTTGGGGGTAGATGATTTTGCATCTTCATTATTCATTAGAAAATCGAAGAAGAAGCTTGAGGATGTTACTCAACAATTAGGTCTAACAAACACCTGTAACGGTCCACAGAGTAGTGACGGCGCATTACCAGAGGTGCTCGACAATCAAGTTATGTATGACCCTTCTGTCGAACTGATTGGGCGTGCCTTGATTGGTCAGAAATTAACAAACATAGAGGATGACGATGATTCTGTTTCCGATGAAATTTGTTCTTTCCTAATGATGACAATGAGGAAGAAGGAAGTGAGAGCATAGAGGCCCCCCACTCTTTGAGTGTCAATGATGAAGAAGGCAACAACATTGATGTTGACAATTCCCATCGTGATTCCAACACGCTAGTAATTACGACACCAAATGTAGGAAGGAGCATATCTGACAAACTGAAGGTCAAGATCAGGTTAATGAAAATTATGCGGAATCATAGCATACCATTAGTTGCAGAGAAGGAATTGTATGAATGGGCTATCAAATCGGAGCGGTTTAATTTATTTTCATGGACTAAAGGCAATCTTATAAAGACCAGGGCAAGTGTCATGAAGGAGATTTCTGCAACTGTGCCTGAAATAAAAGGTGATGGGTTTGAACCTCATCTTATTGACTGGTGTTCTAAGAAATCACAGAGTGCTGATGTTTCCGGTCGCAAACAAATCTACGTCTGCTCGTTCCAAAAAGCACTTCATTCCCTATTAACAAATGCAACTTTGGTGAATGAAGACAATCTGTCATTCCCCCATGCTGAAGACCCAACCTTACCAGTCCGTTATCCCGAACTTCAAGGCAATATTGATATTGACAAACTCCATCACGGTGAATGGTGGATCAACACTTGGGAGAAGAGATGCAAATCCAAATCAAATGAAATTCTGGTTCCTATTATTCTCTACATGGATGGAATTGCAATTGACAATAGTGGTCAAACCACTCTTACCCCACTGAACATGACTCTTGGCATATTCAACACCCTAACTCGAAACTCCCGGACGGATGCGTGGGAGGCTATATATTATCACCCAACATGTCCAGGTGATAAAGGTGCCGAATCAATTGACAATGTGAATAATCTTCACTCTGGCCTTTGTTTGGCTCTTTCATCTTTGAAAGATGCCTGCAACCAAACGGATGGTATTGAATGGTCTAATTTGCCGTGGAACAAGAAGAAATGGTCGGTTTGAATGAAATTTGCAGTGACTTATTTCATAGGTGATACTCCCCAGCACGATCAACTTTGTGGACATTATCAAACGTCAAATTCAAAGATGATCTGTAGGCATTGCAATTGTCCCAGAGCACTTGGTATTAACGCTTGTGTGAATGTTTTGAAGGTTCCTGTTTCAGTTAAAAATGGTAACATGCAAGTGTCTAAGCACCAAAATGGGGAAGAGTACCAATCCATTCGTCTCTGGAATATATCTGATTTTACTGCTCCAACCGTTGATGAATTAGTGAATGTTGAACAGTATTTCAAAAACATCTCTCACCACGGTGTACATAACGGCAACACTTTTTATGATCTTGATTTTGGTGAAAACCCACATAATATTCATCTAGCATCGCCCGGAGAGAGACTCCATATGCACCAACTTGGTTGTGCAAAGCGTGCAGCGGAGACGTTCTGCGAGGACTTTTAGGCAATAACCAGCGGCTTCTTGGTGAGATGGAAAGGTTAGCCAGTTACTACGGTGGTGCTGTGCAGAGGCAATCCGATCGCGACTTCCCACTAACCAATTTTTCAGAATCAATACATACAGCAAAGAAGGAGGGTAACCAGTACATTGGAATGCTTTATATTCAGATGCTGTCACTTCTATCTGCTGGAGGTCGTCAATTGTTGTTGTCTTGAAAGACGCCATCCAATCTTGAGAACAAGAGCAGAAAGTGTGAAGAGGAAATTGACCGACGTATTTACGCCATTGAGTTGTTGTTGGGTATGGAAGAGTTCCTAAAGTATGCTGGAACGTTTGACAAGGTTTTCAAACAAGACAAGAAAGGTGTTTTGAATGTTGACAAAATGGTTGTTCTTTTCATCAACTATATAAATAACAATCTGCAACAAAGTAAGGGAGAGGGTAACAATCTGGTGAAGAATCACATGTATTTTCATTTATCACAGTACATGAGATTATTTGGTCCTCCAACTGGGTGGGACTCTGCCGTGAGTGAGAGCAATCATAAAACTGAAGTGAAGGCTCCTGCTAAGAGAACTCAACAAAACAAGTCCACACTAATCAAGCAAACTTGCAACCGAGTGATGGAGTATCAAACTATTGATCAACTTGACCGTGAATTTGATTTGTTCAAACATAGACCCATATCCGGACCAAATCATCCTAAGGAGGGTGGTTGGTCAGCTGGGTCTTCGTTTTGGATTGGTGTGATGAATGGTCTCCCTTACATGAAGTGGGATGAAAAAAAAAATACAAGTGTACCCTGGTTTCCATCGGATGTTCTCAAATTTTGTTGCGACCTGGTCCTACCGGCTGTGGGCACCAGCAAGGTTTTTGGAACCACGGAGCACAAGAGGTATGACAAATATCGTGAGATGAAATTATTGTTTTGTGCCCACGCATCGTTTAAGTCAGATTCTGGACAATTGTCCAATGTATGGTATGACTGGGCTAATTTTCAACTCGACCTCCTCGATGGGCGTGGACTGCAAGTTTATCCATGTCAGATTCTGTGCCTGCTTTACCTCGAAGGTCCTTTCCCCCTGGGAGACTCCGTTAGTGGTTTCGAATTAGTGCACGATGGTTATTATGCCGTCGCTTGTTGCTTTGTTTCTGCAGACCCCATACCAAGCAAGAGGGATAAAGGAAAAAAACACAATCATGCATTGGTAAAGCAAGGGGAGTTGCGGAACAAATTGTATTTGTTCGACTGCAACGCTATTGAGTCCGAAGCTGCCGTTGTTAGAAACCATGGTAGTCCTGATCAATATTTTGTGCTGGGAAATCGTGAACAATGGTTGTTTAATTTCCGTGAGACAATGGCTGCATTGGAAAAGAAGGATTTACAATCAATAGTACGAGATGGTGAAAGCAGCACATGACTTGAACGAACAAGTTTATTATCTGTTATATTTGTACTTAAATTGATTTCCGTATTTCTCATTTTTCCACTATTCTGCAACGCCGTTGCAGAAAATGGGTTTTTGGTATCTTCAACGTCATTGCACAAAATGCCTTTTTTCCATATTTTTGATGGTATACTAGTACGGTACAGTCATACCCCCCTTTTCATGTGTATTTTGTGTTTTTCTATTTTCTGCAACGGCGTTGCACCAAATGCCCTTTTTCCGTATTTTGGATGGTATACTAGTATGGTACAGTAATACCCCCCTTTTCATGTGTATTTTGCGTTTTTCTATTTTCTGCAACGGCGTTGCACGAAATGCGGAGTAGCAAGTTATTATTATAATTGATACTTCTTATTACAGTTTTGCGCGATACATAGGCGCTCATAATATAACACCCTTTGTATTTGGGATTCAAACAGCTATGAAACACTAACGGATTAAACAGTAGAGTATCCCCAGAACGCAACGGCACTTTGATATGGTATGCTGGGAAGACAAAATAATAAATCACTTCGTCAGCAGGCACTCCCAATGGAGCAATGACTATTAAACAAGTATAATACATATCATCATCAACATGGCATCAATAATGGTAATTGCGACCAATCGAAAAAGCTAATGCCTGCTGCCCAATGGCATTGAGCTGCGTACGAGTCAGAATCTGAGACAACACATCCATTTCATTCTCAACAAATGATTCGACGGCAGTTAAACTATGATGCATATGCTTCACAATTCCCACTGTTATCTCTTCGAGCTCAAGTTTCATGTTTGGTTTCACATGACTTTTGAATACGTACACACCATTATTGGAAGATACTCTTTCTGGTCTAATTCCAATGATAGCATAATCATCGTTGATACTGCCACGCTTCTGACCTCTGGCAACTGTCGGTTTGGATCCAACAATTTCCGGAGCAAACTTTCTTAAAACTTTGATATTATTCTTCGAAGCCAGGTGTCGTTTTGCAAATTTTCTGGAAACTTTTGCAAAAATGCGCAACAGCGGATTAGTATCGTCAAACGCAACAATATGCTCATCTTTCTTACTATCCAACGTATCAAAGTTTTCGATTGACAAAGCCTGTTCCGGTTGATACTTCTTCTTTCCTTGTATCTTACCACCCCAATTTGTCTCCATGTATTTACCTTTGACCACAGTTGTTCAGTATTTCTTTTTCAACGCTATTGTACTGACACCATCTTTGCAAGTAGAACACCTATTCCTTTCCTTCTTCATTGGTTGTATCTCGGAAAATTTTGTATAAGTTTCATGGCTCGTTGACACTGGTGCTGCAATCCTCAGAAAGTTTGAAGACATTCTCTGCTTACTTCTTTTCTCATGTTTCCTATTTCTTCTTTGCTTCATAGCTCTTTCTGAAAACAAATTTCTCATGGTCGATGAGGATGCCGTTTCCGATGGAGTAGTAGACGAATTGCTTGGTCCACGAGGATGCTGTTGCCGATGGAGTAGTAGATGATTTGTCAATTTTTCGATTCGTTGGTTGCCGTTGATCTTGCTGATTTGTTGATTTGCCTTTGCCGATGGAGTGGGAGACCGAATCGTACGCTGCCGTGAGATGTGTTGAAGGAGGAGGAATGCTGTTGATGCCAATGCGGATGCCGATACGGATGGCCAATGGAGTAGTAGATGATTCGTCGATTTTTCGATTTGTTGGTTGCTGTTGATCTCGCTGATTTGTTGATTTGCCTTTGCCGATGGAGTGGGAGACCAAATCGTACGCTGCCGCGAGATGTGTTGAAGGAGGAGGAGTGCTGTTGATGCCAATGCGGATGCGGATGCGGATGCGGATGCCCTCTCTGCTGTTGCTCTGTTGCTTTAGCTGCTGTTGCTCTCGCTGATTTGTTGATTTGTTGCCGTTGTTGCCGGATGAATCCCACTGATCTAGTCGTTGCCTTTGTTGCTTTTGCTGTTGCCAATCTATGATAATATATAATAATTGAACAAAATGGGTGAGTATCTATTGATGTAGTAGAGTAAATAATAACAACAGAATAATATAATCTACATGCTACCAACGTACACCGTTTGACACAGTACCTCCAGCGAAATAGTTATCACCAACCGTGAAAATTCGCCGCACCTACAGGGAAGAAGACGATGCACCTCAAGGAAAGATTTGCCACACCAGGAAAGATTTGCCGCACCTCGATCCGTTCTTCCGATCCGTTGTTTCTGATCCGTTGTTTCCAATCCGTTGTTTCCAATCCGTTGTTCCGATCCGGTCCTATGAAAATAAGAAGAAAAGCAGAAGGGAGGAAATACATTATCAGGAATGCCGGAGGAAGTATAATCATTGTCTATCTCTCTCATTCATACTCTTGTGATTCGTTTTACCGTTGTTGCCGATACGTTGTTGACAATACGTTGTTGCCGATTCATTATCCGTTGTCGTTGTGCTTTCTGCTGCCGTTGATTTGCAGACTTGTAACTCTTATGTCACGAAAAACAGGGTCTTGTTCCTGTTGATATATAGGCAAGTGATGCAAATTTTGTGCTTTCGAGACATCTATGTAAGGCTGCAGTCCAAACAATATCTTTCCAGCAACTAATTCCTAATCAAATGCTTTCTACTTCTTTTGCAGTACAAGGCTGTTATTTTGGACTGAAATATCTGAGAACGGATCGTTGTGCTTGTGACATCGTCACATGTGGCATGTGACAAAGAGGGCCGTATCCCACTTTCTCGGACAAAGTGTTGCTTGCAAGAAACAACACTCTACTCAGATAAGTTGGAGAATGAGGTTTGTTGATTTGAATGGTTTGTCCGCTTAAATGCTTTGCCGATTTGAATGGTTTGTCGATTTGAATGGAAAGTGAAAAAATACAAATTTGCAAGCAGGGAAACTAACACAAGTTCATGAGCAACAAACTTTGAGCGTAAGAATGACATCGGTTCGATAGATGTTGCTAAGTATCAAACTTTGAACATAACAATGACATCGGTTTGATATATGTTCTACTTAGTATCAAACTTCAAACGTAAGAATGACATCTGTTTGATAGATGTTCTGCTAAGTATCAAACTTCAAACGTAAGAATGACATCGGTTCGGCAGATGTTCTGATAAGTATCAAACTTCGAACGTAAGAATGACATTGGTCCGTTAAGTAGTATCTTCCTTTTTTTGCAATGGCGTTGCAAAAGATGCTCTTTTTGTATTCATGGGATCACACCCCAAATCCCCTTTTTTCCTTTTTTTGGAACGGCGTTGCAAAAGATGCCCTTTTTGTCTTTATGGGCGCCCCCCCCCCCCCCCCCCCCCCCTCCCCTTTTCCCACCCAATTCTTTTTAATTGGGAACCACCCCTTCTTTTTTGTCAAGTTAGCACTAAATTCAACCGATGTGCACCAATTAAGCAATGGACCCATTTTCCTTTTTTTGCAACGGCGTTGCAAGGAATAGTACGTTTTTTGAATTTAGGGGTAAACCCACACACCCCTTTTCCACCACAATAATCATCATTGGCCACCCTCCTTTTTTTCTCATATTATTTTTTATTGGCAACGTCATTGCACGAACAGCCCTTTTTGTAGTTGTGGTGCCCCACCTCCATTTAAATCCCACAATCTTTTTTACTTTTATGGACTCACAATTTACCGTTTTTCCGTTGTTTGCAACGGCGTTGCTTACCAGGCCCTTTTCCTGGTTTTGGAGACCAAAAATTCACATCACTTTTTTGAGGTTATCGTTGCAGGTTTTCTTTTTCAAATTCATGTGACAATATTGTTTAACTCTTTCTCCGATTAGTGCAACAGCGTTATATTTCTCTCGGGTTTTTCAATGAAGGAAGAAGTATAGGTATGTTGAACTAAATGACGGCGTCACTGCACATTAGGTTTACAAAATCAACAACACGGTAACATAACCTTACACATTGTCGTTTTTTTGAGAAATGGTTTTTGAGAAATGGTTACCACTCTTGTCTCCCTACGTGAGTGGTGATCTCTTGTCAAAGAGGTTTCAAGTTGTCCAATCCTTTATTCATTCAATGTTTGGTCGAAACGAAGGTGAAATTGATTCCCACAACAGTGATTCTGATTGTTTTCTAACAGTAAAAGAATTCTTTATTTGGTGCATCTTTTTCAAACAAGATTGTATCAAATTCTAATAAGATTTGACATTACCAATGACACCTACCACTAATAGTGCTCGGAAGCATGGAGTTGATCCACATTCTACTAACAAAAGGACACATGAGAAGAAGGGTAGATTGAAAGACCCACCACAAAATACTGTTGAAAAACATGATGACGATCAAAATAAACATCGCTTTGTGGTCTTGATGAATCTTAAAGCAGCATTGAAGAATGAGTCCTATGGAACGGATGAGTTTGTAAAGAACCTCAGTTTGGAGGTTACAACATGTTTCACTGTATTGAGGACAAAGGTTTACCTTGTATCCAAAATTATTGAATCCGAACCTAGGCCAGATTTCAGGAAGTCCACGTCTACTACGTCTCTGGCAAAGAAGAAGGGGAGGGCAACGAAGAAAAAATCCGATACCACCTTTAGTGACTTGGGCTCTATTCCCCATCAAATAGATGTGATGGTGGATTTCTTTTTGTACGAACTTGACAACGGGGTGACTGGAGTGTTGGGATTATTGAGCAGGAAGCAAATAAGCAAGCAATTCAAGTAGTACGGCATGAGGAACAAGCAGTATTACTTTGAGTCACTGTTACGGAATGTTAATGACAAATCAGGTGGGGATTCTCTGTATGGGCGTAACGTCGTGAACTACAATACAATTAAGAAATACATGATAATGTACCTTGAGATCTTGGTTTGGTACATGAAGAATGTACAATATCCACCAGGGGCGGACTATACGTCTGAGGCTTTGTGTTTCCATACCAAAGGCCAGAATTGTTCTCCACGTGCCTCCAAACAATACGTCAAATCCATGAAGAACTTCTTGGACTGCCTTATGGCACAGTCCTCACTCCGTGTTTCAATGAGTCATAGCTACAATCAGGTTGACTTAGACAAACATTTGAAGAAGCAGCGTATTGAATGCTTAAAATCCTTACCCACAGACTGGCTACAGTTTGTAGGTCCAATTGCAATGGACCGTTATGTGTGCAACAAAAAGATGATGAATATAACGGAACGAAGAACAGCATTTCATGAGGTCATTCGTATTCTTTGGGTTCACTTTCAAGGAAAGTCGAAAGGAATTTTTACAATCATAAATCTTCGTCACCTCGACATAAAACTTTTGACACACCAAGATTTCTATCAATATTTCTTACCCAAATTGATTCAGAATTCCTTCGTCTTGGGAACCACAGTACTTTTGGGGGAGAAGTGGGTGCCAGTAGGATTTCATCGACAAGGGGACACGAACATTCCGGAAACGGGTAAATGTGTTATTACCACTCCATTCTCCATTGGTATTCCACTACGTTCTCAACTACAAGGACACACTTTCCAGCTATTATAACATACATTTTGAAATTGATGACAACCGTGTCACCCTGTCACCATGCAAACTTGGCACCGGAAAGATAGATCTGGCACATTTCACCGTTACCAAAGGAATCCTATATTTGGTGAAACAATTGTTGATTACAAAATTTGTTGATCACGGCACAAATCTTGGGGTGAACGTGGTCCTTTCTTTGGAAATAGCATGTAATCTGTTCATTTGTCAAGTACTATGTGCATCAATGATTCAAGTTGACGGCGTTGATTCCTCCTTTGATTGTTCAATTGACAATGTTTGTAAGAAAATTATACATAAAGTCTTCAAATCCCCTCACAAAGGCTTTTTTGGTTACGATCATGTGATGGAAACAATTGAAGGTTTGGTATTGACCAAAAGGAGTTTTCTAAAAGGAGCAATGGTCCCCAAATTGAGCGAGGAAAATGTTCCTATTTTCAAAGGAATGATCGATTGTACATTTTCCCGACGGCCGGGGTTCTGACTAAGACACAGTTTGCCCATGTCAAATTTGAAGATAGACCGGAACAACTTGTAACTGGCATTTTGAAGCTGTTGGGTTTGGAAGACAAACATAATAATCAAACTTGTGTTACAAGGTTCCTTCAAAACGATGTTAACTCACAACAAGAAGTACACCAACAAATTTTTATGGAACACATTCCATCCGTGTTCCATGAGATATTCGTAATTGATCCGGAAGTTGTCAAACGTGATACTTGGGTTGAAGAACTCATTCACTACAGCTATCTTCCAGAAATGGGTACCCTATTTACACCGTTGACAGAAAAACTGGCCAGATATTTGTTGGAAAAGTCAGATGATCTATCGTCGGCAAACCTTGTAGTTCAATTTCTGGTCAATAACGTTGTCAACAATTATGGAAAGGGAATGGGAGAATTGAATCCTGCGCTCAAACACCTCCAGGGTACCTCCAGGGTGGTGGCTTTATTTTTCACAAACTGTCGGACTTCAAAACTTGGGATTGCTTCAAAACATCAAAGGTTGAAATAAATAAGTTCAATGAATCAAATAACACTTACCGGGTAGGATGGGTTATGTTCACTTTCAATCATACAAATCATTCCAAGCGTGGATTCCTCCCACCATGTCTTGTTCAAGTTGACGGTGGCAATGTTGCCAAGAGGAACCATCTCAACAAGGGGAAAAATAATGATCATGGATCAACAGTTACCGGCAAGTGCTCGAAAAAAAGGCCAACGAATCTAAACCATCTGGAATTAACACAACTAAGGGTAATTCAAAGGATGCTGGTTTGACCGCCAAAAGGAGTAAAACAGGTGAAAAAGAGGGTTCAAATGAAAGGGAAGAAGAGGTTAGAGATTTGGCGGAAACCCCTATTAGCGTCCTTGTACCCTTTGAGACTTGCAGGTCCCCCCCCAGAATCTTTTGACCTAAGTGTGGTGTTGAAAGAACCAGATCCAGAGTTAATGTATCCCATTTACGAAATCAACGAATAAGTTCGCCACACTGCCAGAAGAAACGGCCCAGTTCTAATTGGCGAGGTTAGTAGGTACCTTTTCAGCGCATACGAGCACTATGAAAGAGTTCCGGGTTACTACCTTATTTTCAAAAAAGGTAAGGTGGGGCAGCATTCCCGGTTTTGCCCATACTTCCAGGTTTCACGTCTGAAAGAAACCAATCATCAACCCATTAAAAGAGTATCTGATTTAGTACAATGTTACAGGAAGAAGGAACGTGGGAATTGTGAGCCGACGGAGGGAAGTGGTGAGGAATCCGGGTCATCTTCTGATAGAACCAAACCAGTATTAGAGTATAGTTCCACAAACTCTTCCTGAATGGATGAATGAGGCTTAAGCTCTAGCAAATGCAAGTATCCGCTTGTCACTAATCCAGTTTCTTTCATAGTGTATTCCATCCATAGTATGAGAAATATTGATCCTGAAATTGCAGCCGATGACACACATTTGGAGTCAAAAACTAACTAGTAGTAGGACTAGTAACTTTTAGATACTGACTAAAGTATCACTCTGAGACTTCTTGTCCATAGTGTTTCATAATCAGCAAAAAACCATGGTATGCGTCGTGAGCAACATTCATTCTGAAATTGCAGCCAATGCCACACTTTTGCACTCAAAAAGTGACTAGCAATCACTATTTTGGTACATGATGCATGGCCAGGGACAAACATTATTATAAAGTTCATACTGACTACTAAAGTATGACCGTTAGAGTTGTCAATATTGTTTCATAGTCTACCCCATCCAAAGTATGAGCAATATTCATACTGGAATTGCAAAGAACAATGACACAGCTTGGCACTCAAAAAACTGAATTGTAATTACTATATTGGTAGTACACGCATGTCAAGGGACAAACATTATTATAAAATTCAGAATGAATGAAGTATCAGCCTGAGAATTGTCAATATTGTTTCATAGTGTTCCCGATCCATAGTATGAGCAATATTCATCCTTCAATTGAAGCCAATGACACACTTTTGCACTCAAAAAGTGACTAGCAATCACTATTTTGGTACATGCATGGCCAGGGACAAACATTATTTTTAAATTCATACTGACTAAAGTATCAGCCTGAGAATTGTCAATATTGTTTCATAGTCTACCCAATACATAGTATGAGCAATACTCATCGTTCAATTGAAGCCAATGACACACTTTTGCACTCAAAAAGTGACTAGCAATCACTATTTTGGTACATGCATGGCCAGGGACAAACATTAATATAAAATTCATACTGACTAAAGTATCAGGATGAGAATTGTCAATATTGTTTCATAGTCTACCCAATCCATAGTATGAGCAATATTCATCCTAAAATTTCAGACAATAACACACTTTTGCACTCAAAAAGTGACTGAGAAACACTATTTTTGTACATGATGCATGGCCAGGGACAAACATTATTATAAAATTCATACTGACTAAAGTATCAGGATGAGAATTATCAATATTGTTTCATAGTCTACCCCATCCATAGTATGAGCAATATTCATCCTTCAATTGAAGCCAATGACACACTTTTGCACTCAAAAAGTGACTAGCAATCACTATTTTGGTACATGCATGGCCAGGGACAAACATTATTATAAAATTTATACTGACTAAAGTATCAGCCTGAGAATTGTCAATATTGTTTGCATAGTCTACCCAATCCATAGTATGAGCAATATTCATCCTTCAATTGAAGCCAATGACACACTTTTGCACTCAAAAAGTGACTAGCAATCACTATTTTGGTACATGCATGGCCAGGGACAAACATTATTATAAAATTCATACTGACTAAAGTATCAGCATGAGAATTGTCAATATTGTTTCATAGTCTACCCAATCCATAGTATGAGCAATATTCATCCTAAAATTTCAGACAATAACACACTTTTGCACTCAAAAAGTAACTGAGAAACACTATTTTGGTTACGTGTTCATACAAAAATAAAAAACAATCACAAAAAATTACAGAGACTACCCTTTGTACACATCTGTACGGAGGAATCGATCCACTGGACACGTTAACATCTATATCAAGAACCAATCATATCTGGACGAGGAAAGTTACACTACTTAAAGCTACTAGTCTGTTTTTGAATTAGACAATTTCTGTGCACCGTTGTGGCAGTGGTGCCAGTATGTAACAGTAATAAATAGGTGTGTTCAGGAAGAAGCGGCCACAACCGAAAACTGAAGTTACTACGCCGGGAGAAAACAAGATCCACCAACTTTATGATTCTGCGTTGGATTACAAAAGTTAGGTGTATTGTGGTACAACTACGTGCCTGACTACGTCACAACTTGGAAATAACAGGAAAATAGAAAACAAAACACCTAAACCGGCAAACAAAACTATTAAATTCCTTTTGCACGTACGTAAAAACTACAGTACTCTAAATTACGTACGTATATTTCTACGTAACTTACAGTACTGCAGCTGTCGAAGATACAAACAATCAAGTCATATGCACCTTTAGTGTTTGGAATAGTGAGACCTCTTTCTCTATGTGAGATTGGAATACGATCAAACCAGAGGTGCAATCGTCATTCTGACACCCAAATTTGATACCTAGTGGTCGAAAGTGGGCCTCCCACGCGACCATTTTTTTTGAAAGCGAAATTTTCTTCTCTCAATCAATGACGGCACACTGACTCCATTCTGGTCCTCTATCTTCCAGTATTGACAAAGCAATCCGACGGCAGATCCTCGATCGACTCGACTAAGGACGACGATCGATAGAAAATTCCACGGCACCTGTCATAAACACGAGACCCCTTTTCGTTGCGCACGGCACTTGTCATACACACGATAACCATATTCGTTGCGCGAATGGCACCACTCCCCTCATTCATCATGAATACCCCGGATCTCGCATCACTATTCCCATCGTTTGATCCAGCGCTAGCCACCTTCCTACACGACTCCTTCGATGTCCCAAAAGAATCTCACAGCACTTTGTGTGCGGCGCTCATCAATGCCCGGTATAAGACATGGCCAGCTTTCCTACACATTGAATACATCGATGATCTTGAATATCACGACGGGAGTGCAAGAGTACCACTCACTCGGAATGTACAGCTCAAGCTACAACGATTCATTGATTTTGGTCAACACCTCACCGAACAGGGTCTAGACTGGGAAGAACGCGACCATTACACCAAGAAAGCTTTCAAGGACTACTGTCAAGGAATCGTCCTAGCCAGGCGAGACTCTGCAGTGACCAACCGCGCCACGATATCAACAGATGTACATGGCTGGCTGCCAAAACCGATAGCCCAGCTCCAATATGAATCATGGATCCGAAAACCAAGAGACGAAACCACCTTTCCAGTGCTACTAAATGATGCAACATTTGAACATTGGCTTGTACAATTTACAGCACAACTAGACGCGAATGGTATTAACCCCACCACATTCCTTGATCCATACTGGCCATATCACGTGCTCACAGGGTACCCCAAGGCCCTCCATGAAGAACAATGTGCATTCTTCTGGACACTCCTCCAGCATGTGTTCCAAGGTGATTTTTCTTCCTCATGTGTGTTGTACCACCAACAGACACGCGCTGGTCGTCAGGCTTACTTTGATTTTGTCCAGCTCCACAAAACAGTGCCCCATCCAATGCCTCCAGTAGCACCAATGTCCTCTCCAGGTCCTGTTCCGGTACGGCCTCCTGCCGTCGGCATTATCGTGACGCCTCGACCAACTCCACCAGTGTCAACTCACGCGCCTGTTCATTCCACCAGTAACACTCCCGCTGTTCATAACAGCCATCCTACTACTGCTTGCAACACGCCTGACCACTCTACTGATGACAATCCCAAAAATTTCACTAGTACCCCTTACTACACTTGGAAATATTTCCCCAGCAATGATTTGGTTCGATTCACCAAAGTTACCTCCACTCCTCATCATGGTCACACCGACATTCCTACCGGAGATGTTCCATGTAAACGCAACTGCGAGCCACATTCCACTCGCGCTCGAACTTCCTATCCAACTCCAGGCAACTCACGATGGACATTTTATCCTCAGTCTGAAACCGTGGTATTTCTTCGTGCTCGTTCTACACCCCAGCCTTCTTGCAACTATTCTTTGCAACTTCCACCATCTGGGGCATCTTCTAAAGATAGTGTCGTTTCAAGCTCAGTTAGGAAGCCCCTTTATGGGGCATCATTTTGTTCTGTTCGGAAGCCATGTGCTTATCCAGTTGGGAATCCTATTTATGGAGCATATCCTATGACCTACGATTCGCCTGCTGTTTGCATCACCAAACGACATCGTGATGCTATCAAGCTCAAGATGTATCACCTACATGCTACATGATGAATGAGGGGAGTGGTGCCATTCGCGCAACGAATATGGTTATCGTGTGTATGACAAGTGCCGTGCGCAACGAAAAGGGGTCTCGTGTTTATGACAGGTGCCGTGGAATTTTCTATCGATCGTCGTCCTTAGTCGAGTCGATCAAGGATCTGCCGTCGGATTGCTTTGTCAATACTGGAAGATAGAGGACCAGAATGGAGTCAGTGTGCCGTCATTGATTGAGAGAAGAAAATTTCGCTTTCAAAAAAAATGGTCGCGTGGGAGGCCCACTGATCTGGAAGAATAGAAGTAACGGATACAGGAACGCGTAGAGGCCTTCTATTCGTGAGGTTACTAAGCAGTGGGTATGGGGAAACTTTGGTCTTGCGGGGATTCTCTTGCGGGGATTTGACAGGCCGTTGGGATGTCGAAGCGCCGGAAAAGAATCGTTACAAACGCCGTAATTTTCTCGTATCAAGAAAGTTGGATGTCTCTATCAATATTGGGAGATGGAGGACAGGACTGGTATCAGCGTGCTCGCAATATTGTGGGGAAGCCGTTTTCGATGAGGTATGACTTGCCGGTGACGCGGAGAGGCAACGAAAATCCGTTTCCTGCGTTTGTTGCTGTAGACCACAAACGCCGCAGTTTTCTTGTATCGAGAACGTAAATTCGTTGACTTTGTGTCGTTGTTTTGTTTTCGTAACAAAAATTCGATTGCGAATGATCGGTCAGTTATGTCTTTTCCTGTGCAATTGACGTATATCGCGTATGGGGTGAGGCAATTATCAATTGGTAATTGCAGTCGATGTGCTAACAATCAATATTTCCAAGAGGTCGTTGTGGATTGGACAAGTGCCGTGTCTTTCCTGTGTGTAATCGGATCAGAGAACTATCGATCGTCGTCCGTAGTCGAGTTGATCGATGATCCGCTGTCGGATTGTTTCTTTTCGTCAATGGGATATCTCTGTGAATTCTTGGAGATATGGGACCAGAATGGTACCGGCGTGTCCTCAATATCAAGGAGGTTTCGTTTCTCGTCGACAACCTGGCGTTTGGGGAAGTTCGCGCTTTCGATGTTTCCTTGCTCGGTCTGGGGATTCGCCAATGTTGGAGGATTCCGGAACACTGTTCGATTGGATCAAATGTTCGATGTAGACGAAAAGGGGTAAGACAGCTATCGTTGGGATAGATGTAGTCGATGGTTTATGGTGCTTAGCACAATCAAATGATGGGCGTTGTTGGGTCCTTGACGATATGGTGTCATGTGGAGTGTAGACGCGGAAATAAATGTAATCCGGGGAACTTGTGATGTGGTCCTTGGATGGAGGGATTGCTTTCGGCGTGTCCAATGCAATGGGCTTCTATTAAAGACTTTGACTTGTTTGGTCTTTGTTATGCTGTAATCGGATCAGAGAACTATCAATCGTCGTCCGTAGTCGAGTCAATTGATGATCTGCTGTCGGATTGTCGTCGTCGTCGGGTGCTTCTACTGTCGTCTTCTTTTGCAAGCTTCAACAAGCTTGCGACTGTAAATCTGTTAATTTCCTTTTGAAACTGGCTGTTGAGCTGATTCAATCCAAAGGCAAAGAAGAGCAACAGGAGCTGTGGCTGCAGGCCGGTTGAGGTGCCGGTCTGTTTGTGGTCTAATATTTCTCTGATATCCACTACGATTGAACGGCTCGGCGTTCAATCAGATCTATTCTGACTACCGGTGGGCTCAGTCAGTTAGATCTTAGGCTTGTAGTTCTACAGTGGGAAGCATGGCTACCGATGCAAGGTTTTAAGGTTGAATAATCAAGTAATCTAAAAGTATAAGCGTGTTGGCTTGCTGGAGAGCAAGTTACTGCTTTAAGGCGTGCTGCCGCTAATACAGCACTTTGTTACGAATATATTATACGGTAAAATACCGTGTTACGGGGAAATACCGTGTTACGGGGAAATACCGTGTTGCCGCTAATACAACAAGCAGCGCTTCGAACCTCTGCTGTCTTTTCTTGAAAACAGCACACTTAACAAGAGATTGCATGTGCGAACCTCTAGTGTGTGTTCTTCTTCGATTACTAAGTATCGAACGTCAATCGTAAGAATGACTGTTGTTTGATCACTAAGTATCGAATTTGGGTGTCAGAATGACGATTGCACCTCTGGTTCGGTCTTACTCGTAAGAATGACTGTTGTTCGACCACTAGGTATCAAATTTGGGTGTCAGAATGACGATTGCACCTCTGGTTTGATCGTATTCCAATCTCACATAGAGAAAGAGGTCTCACTATTCCAAACACTAAAGGTGCATATGACTTGATTGTTTGTATCTTCGACAGCTGCAGTACTGTAAGTTACGTAGAAATATACGTACGTAATTTAGAGTACTGTAGTTTTCACGTACGTGCAAAAGGAATTTAATACTGTCTTGTCCAAGGATTACACCAAACCCATGCATGAGCTGAACCACGATGACCTAAACAACAACGGAAACCCGTTTCTATATCATTTCGAAACAGGATTTGATGCGTTGTGTGCCAAAAACGGACACTTGGTTACCACAATCCTTCGTGGATGCCAGAAGATAGAAGAAGTGCAAAAAAGACTCAACAGCAAAAAAGGACATTTCAAGGAGGACAAAGCTTTGAACATTTGGTAGCAATGCTTCAAGTACATAGTAACCGAGGAAGTATTTCCTGACTACAAAGAAGGCAACACTGACGGGATTGACCATGTATGAGCAATGGGAGTCATTCTTGCATACATTTCATGTGGTTATCCAGCATTGAAAACAACAGAAGACATTAAGTGCTACGACAACGTGGGTATTGGACTGGAAGTAAAATCGATAGAACGAGAGAGAGTGATACAAGATGGTCGTACTTTCCCTGCAAAAAAATGGAGTAATCTGACGCCAGAGGCAAGAGAACACATAAAAGAATGTGTACATTACAACCCTGGAAACCATTTTTGTATGACGTACATTTGGTACAACAACTGGTGCAAAAAGACGAATGAGGCAATCATTGAAAACGACAGATTGCAATGGTATTGCAGATCAACAGACGATAACAAGTGGTACTCCACACAAGAAAGATTTCCAACGATTAAGGTAAAGAAGATAAATAACAAAAACACGGAAAAAAATGTACGAAACAGCAGTGGGATTCGTTCATGAACAAAGCAAGAAAACAGTCAAAAAAGAAAAAGCGGAAAGTAAAAGAATTGACAAACAGGGGGGAAAAGAGGGAGCAAGACGAAAAGGAGTGGAAAATTAAGAAATGGCTAAATCTTTACGAAAAACATTGGAATTTGAAGGAAGATTTAGAGGAGTACAACAACTGTTCCATTCCTTGTGGGGCATGGGGACGTGTGAAACACTAACTCTGCAACTCTATAAGGATTCCATTGCAAATTAAGTGCAAAAAATAGAACGAAAATGAAATAAAATATCACATAAAGAAGTTGGTACATTCAAAAAATGTACTCCTTAGAAAGTAACAAAACAACATAAACAGCATTTACTCAGTTGAACCAACAGATTGTGATCCGCGAAAAAATTAATTAAGGGGTGAGTGTCAACCACCCAAAAAAAGTCATTTTCTGCAACACTGTTGCAGAAAATGGAAAAACAATAAATAAGAGAATACGGAATGATACGGTACAGTAAGTACGGTAGGGTAGGGAACATCAAAATGTTCGGGTCCGCGCCAAAATTTTGAGGACACCAAATTCCAGAATATCACGGCACGCTCTAAAAAAGATAGGCAGGCGCCAGTAAAACAACACTCACAGGTAAGTACAATTTATAGTGATACAGCGCTTCCTGGGAGGCAGTCAACCAAGAACTTACAGTGTGTACAGTATGAAGGGGAAAAAAATACCAAACCATTCCTACAAACAACATTATTATCATAAAACTAGCGTGCCAAATCAATCAAAGGAAAAAACGGTAAGTCGAGGTGCACGATTTAACAAAGAAATAATGGTAGAACTTAGTAGTAGTTGCAGTCCGGTGACAGGTAAAACCATTGTTACCAATAACACAAACAGCCCAAACAGCAGTGTATTGGGAAGTGACCGAACAAACACAAACGATCGCCAAACATAGAGAATCACCAACAGTAGCAACAAAAATATTCTACAGACAACAAAAGAAATCTGATAACAATAACTTGGAAAACAACATTGTCAAACATGTCAAAGAAAAAGCGTCCAGGAAATTTAAATTCCCGCCAGAGATTAGATTCGTGAAGGCAACGATATTCAAAATTGCAAAACAAACGAATAACAATGAAATACCAAATACGATCGATATAAAGGACCAAAAGTGGAGTGGAATTTATTGCCGAGCAGTAACTGCGTGTAGGCACAATGCTCAAACTCTTGCCAGGAAAAACTACAAAGGTACGCAACCAACAAGAAAATGATTGCCGGCATGCAATCTTACATAATCCTTTCTAACATTTTGGTCGTATTAACATTGACACGTAGACGATAAAAGGAACAACCAGATACCAGGTAGTTTCCCAGGAATGGTTCTAATCACGGACACCCAAGACGTGAACTCAGAAAATAGGTACCAATTGCACAAAGACTACCGGCGGAAAAGTTCACCAGAATTCAAATACTTCATGAAAAGAATTCTTGGAACGGTGTCACCAAAACAGATAGACTTCAAAATAAAATCAGTCAGAATGACAGTCAGTAACATTTTCACCCCAAGCGATGAAGCTTTTGCATTACTTTTCCTTTACAACGACTACGACTTGTGGCTAAACAAAACAAAGGGCATGAGGTTGAGGAAAAAAATCACTGATGGTAAGTCTGGAAATAAGGAGGGGTGGAGTAACGAAGGACAAGATCTTTACGAATACCTAGTAAGTGAATTAGAAGAAAGAAGGGATGAACAACAGTCAAAAGAATTAGAGACGGAACTAGTACTTAAAATGTACCAAAAGAAAAATGGCAATCGTAAACAACAAGATAAGGAGGAGGACGAAGAGGAAAAAAAACGGAAGCGAAAACATAGCTTGCTTGAGATTCTAGGCGAAGATGATGAGGATTACAAATTTTTCATTGAATACAATAAAAACGAACAAGAGTAATTGGTGATATCAACATCATTATAGTAGAACGGCTAGTTCATTATTATTTTATGGTTTGCACAATATTGTTCTGGGTCTTCTGTTTGAATATAATACAATGAACGAGGTAATTTCAAACGCTGATAAAATACTTTCGTATTTGTTACAAAATATATTTGTTGCTTTTCGGTATTTGATAAGCGTAGCGTGAATATTGTAAAATGTTGGAGAGTATTGCAAATGTGGATAAAATACTTTCTTATTAGTAAAAAAATATGGTTGTTGGCTTTTGATATTGGAAAAACGTAGTGTGAGTAATGTGAAAGCAACGTAACAGAATAGATTGATGGTTATCAAGAAGCTTGTATATTTGTTCAGAAATTGGTATCAACACTACGACAATATCAGTGTACATAGAGAATATTATTACAAAACATGAGTTTCGTGTGGAAAAAAACAAAAATTGAATGGCAAATAAGTATTAACGGGGTAAGCATGAAACAAAATTGTAGAATAGAAAAATTCGAAAGCAACCATGGAACAGGGGGTGAAAATATGGATTGGAAAATAGTCCTACTTGAAATTGTTGCATGCAAAAATAGGTAGAGAATTATTTATTGTGCGCGCAACAAAATGTTTCGAAACATTTTAAAACATCGCACGGATTTGACGAAAGCACGAGCATCGTTTATATGACGTTGACTTGTTTGAGCCACTCTGCAATTTGTACACTGTCGACAAGAACGCTGGATTGATTTGGAAGTTTAAGGAAACAAAACATGACTTTGTTCAAAGGAGAAAGTTCAATGCAACCAAATCTCTTGCTCTTATCTTATTCTGGTTCTGAACTAGAGGATCAGCAGTAAGAGCAGTTGCCCTAGCACTGGACAAAACAGAAGCAATACTACAATGGTTGGACTCATGCTACATACATCAATAGTGTCTTTCTTTTCTGCCCCAATGGGAGGATCTGGGCTTGTGTCTTGACCGCTCCTGGGTCTTGGCATGATAGTACTCAGGCTGACTATGGGCTGTATGAAAAGATGGAGTGCATGTATGAGCTGTATAAGGCAAAGGTTGTTGTCAATTCAGCGTTTAAGTTATCTACAAACAGCTACCTTATTAGAAGTAGTCAATACGACCCTCTAACAGCTCCTGTAGAAATACCTGAGGGTACACCTAACAAAGAGGCTGCGTCAGTGAAAAAAGGTGCCATTTGCAAGGCTCTTACAGTGAACAGACAAGCAACTAGCATTAGACAGATGTCTGAATGAGGGATGGGACAGATCCAAGGTGGGTTCCCTTGACTCAAAGATAACATGTTGCTGGAAGAAACAGAAGATAGGAGGATCATTCCAAAGCTTGTCGTGTTGTTGTACAATTTCCAGACAGCTAGAGTTGGAATCAACACCATACTGAACACCTACATGAGTCAGACTAGAGGTTTCAAGTTGTATGGCTTCTTCGCGTACAGTTTGGTACCAACCAGAACCACAAACAATGTATTTTAGAGTCAAATCGATTGATTGGTCGATCGATTACATTAGTGGATATTAGATAATTAATAGAAGTTACAAATTAGCATCACAAATTAGCATTGTTTAGAGCAGCCAACAATACGACCGAATAATTTTGCTCCAGCGCACCTCTAGTGGTTTTGGATCCCTCTTTTAAGGGTTTGCAATAGAGTTTTGCTATGGTCTTTGTAGCCTAAGTTTCTGTCTGGAGCAATGTTGGTGTTGTTGTTGTTGAGTTTAAGTAATAATCAATTCTTTGATTTGTTTATTTTAACTAAGCTATGATTCGTTTTTTTACTAAGTTTCGATTTGTTTATTTTAACTAAGCAAATCGTCATCATCACTGTCGCTGTCATTGTTGTCACTGTCATCACTGCTGTAGTCGCAATGCTAGAGACTGTTTACTTTTCTTTTGAGCTTCCACCTTCAGCAGTGAGCTTTCCTTCAGCATTAGTAACATTAGTAACTTGGGGAGTAGTAACCTATGGAGTAATACTAGGAGATGTAGTACAACCAACGCCACAACCACTGCCGCCGTCACTAGTAAGTTGAGCAAGGAGTGCCTACAACAGCACCTTCCTCTCTTCATCTGCCTTGTCCTGTTGTTGCTGCTGGAGTTCTAATGCCTGCTGCCGAAGCTTTCTATCCTCTCTTCCCTCTTTCAATACTGCAGCAATCACGCTCATCATCTTCGATTTGTTGTCAGCTTTGCGATTGAAATGTCTATTCTTGCTACTACTTATGGTACTGACGAGAGTCAGCTCTGCTGCTCCTTTGGGCTGCTGGGTAGTAACTCCTTCAAACTGGGTGACTTCTTCTTTGGGTTGTGTTGGCTGAGTTGGTTGACCAAGTAGAAATGGTACTGGTTGAGTTGTAACAGCAGCAGGAGGGGGAGGAGGTACAACAAACACATTTCTTTCAACATAATACGTTTCTTCTCCGTCTGCAATGTGTGAATTATTGCCTATCAGTTGGTGGAGTTCCTTTGCCTCACTAATGTCCCATCTCATGTTTGGATTGCCAGTTGGCGCCTTCGTCTGTTGCAATCGATTGTATTTGTTCCTGACTGAATCAGAGTCCCTTCCATGATAGTTTTTAGCATGAAGGTCTCTAACCTTGTCCCAGTCTCCTCCTCCAAATGGTAAGATAGCTCTAATAGCAGCAAACATGTTCTCCAATTCGGCCTTGCTGGTGTAGTTGCTGATCCCGGGTTTCCTGCCTCCAGTTGAGAGATTGTTGTTGATTATAACGATCAATGGTATTGGAGGTGTTGTCAATTTTTTTCTTTCTTGTATGAGCAGCTGCTGAATCGAATCAATTCATCATCCAACACATTGTCCTCTAGTGACAAATCGTCTACTAACAATGTACTAGCAAGAGCGACAAGAGCAGCAACAGCAGTGTAGGAGGACATTGGCTGGTGATTTGCTGGAGAGACAACTCATACTGTTGTTGAGTTTCGATTGCAATTTTGCAACAACTTACAGTGCCAATATAATGGATTTCCTGCTGTTGAATCACTTGGAAGGAGGTCTATTAAACAGATGACAACAACAACAAAAACAACAACGACGGTGACAGCAAATCAAACAGAACAGCATGAACATCTCCCCCCAGCAAACAAAGAACCGGCAATGACTTACATAGCTAATATGATGAATCTCTTGTTGTTGTAATAGGATAGGAAGCATCGAAAAGGGTCCATTGCCATGGTCAGGGAGCAATGTGCTTTGGAAAGTGGTTGATTTCAAAATTATGAATTGCGGGTGTAAGAGTTTAGGTGCTAATTTTGGTATGGCACTGAAGAACCTGGTACATTTTCTACATGCAGCGAACTGCCAAAATTAACACCTATTTGCCTACCTGTCACACCAGAGGTTCGAACCTCTCTTAACACACATACAATGGTACACACACACACACACACACACACACACAACTTTTATGTACAGCGCTACAAAAAATCTATTCCCACATACAAACACACACAAAATGGTACAAACACACACAAGTGAAACAGCCTCAGAATGCTTACTACTATGCTAAAATGTATTCGTATCTCCCAACGCGCACGATGAAATAAGCTACAAATATATCATTGGAAAGAGCACATTCTAATGCTTCTATTCATGTAGTGCCAACATTTACCTCAGATTATTAATGGAGATAACAAGCCAGTCGTGACAGGAGGTGGCTATTTTATTTATTTTTTCATTACACGGGAAATGCCACGTAAAATTACAAGCTCATAACCTGTCAAAAAAATGTGTTGAAGTTAACACCTAAACTATTACGGGTAAAAACTGAAAAATATTTAAAAATTCCAGGATGTAGTACGGTAGTAGGGATTCTACCAGATTCTACACAGGTGTCAAGGAATCAAATCAAATCCCATCCAAATCTAGTGAGTTAGTTCCCTCTTTGGGCCTAAGTATTACTCAACACACGGAGTTGTGCGTGAAAATATCCAAAAAATACTTGAAAACAGGTTCAACACACAATGTTGCGCGTGAAACTCTCCAAAAAATACTTGAAAACAGGTTCAACACACAGTGTTGTGAGTTGAATTTGAAAAAAAACACTTGAGTATTATTTTGAACATATAACGCGTGTTACTCAGCAGCAACAGCAGCAACAGCAGCAACAGCAGCAACAGCAGCAACACAGCAACACAGCAACATCAGCAACATCAGCAACATCAGCAACAGCAGCAACAGCAGCAACAACAAAGAGCAACTGACGCTCGCTAGCAACAAAAACCTCCTTCTCTTCCCTTTGTGCTCTCACAGACAACCATGGGATTACATACCTAATCAATCACCCTCCTCTTTGACCTCCTTCTCCTAGTATCTGGGGGGGAGTTTTCTTTAGGCTGCTTCCTTCTTTACAAGGCCCCCTGGCCCGAGGAAAAAGGGAAAAAGGAAGCAGCCTAAAGAAAACTCCTCCCCCCCTGGATACTGCCTACTCTGAGTCATTTGGTTGGCATGAGTCAACCCATATCTAAAGAAAAATTCTCGGGACTACATACCTAATCAATCGCCCCTCCTCTTTGACCTCCTTCTCCTACTAGTATCTTGGGGGGAGTTTTCTTTAGGCTGCTTCCTTTTTTACAAGGGCCCCCGGCCCGAGGAAAAAGGGAAAAAGGAAGCAGCCTAAAGAAAACTCCTCCCCCCCTGGATACTGCCTACTCTGAGTCATTTGGTTGGCACGAGTCAACCCATATCTAAAGAAAAATTCCCGGGACTACATACCTAATCAATCACCCCTCCTCTTTGACCTCCTTCTTCTCCTACTAGTGCGTATCTTGGGGGGAGTTTTCTTTAGGCTGCTTCCTTTTTTACAAGGGCCCCCGGCCCGAGGAAAAAGGGAAAAAGGAAGCAGCCTAAAGAAAACTCCTCCCGCCCTGGATACTGCCTACTTTGAGTCGTTTGGTTGGCACGAGTCAACCCATACTATCTAAAGAAAAATTCTCGGCGCCGAATTTTTCTTTAGAGAGGGGTTGACATGTGCCAACCAAAACGGAGGAGGGGTAATTAGGAATTACGGAGTACATGGGAATTTGATTTTTTAGTGTGCATAAAGGGTTGGCACATGTTCCCGAAAAGATAGCTTTTTCCGTTGCATGCATAATTAATGACCGTACGGTACACTTTTTTTCGCGCAGTGTTGCACCCCTTCCTAAATTATGACCCCTGATGCGTGTGTCGTCAGATTTTGTGCTTGTTTTGCCACAATGTCTTACTTAAAATGTTGTGTTGTCTGGACCATTTTTCTGACATTATTTGAGTACTACCGGTAGTTTTATGGTCTTACCAATGAGGTTCTATATCCAAATTTATTGTTTTCTGCTGTAAAAATGTCATTATTGTTGTGCAATTAAATGTTTCATTCTCACCCTGAAGAATATGTCTCTAACCCATATGTGCATTCAGAAGAGTACATATAACAAACCCGTGAGGAAATTACTTATTGCAATCAAGAAAAATACCGAATCGGAATGGACCTCATTTATTTCATTTATCACGATCAAGCAAAAGGCAACCAGGCTGGTAGTTGGCGCGGGTAGTGATTAAACTTACAGTTACGTACTGTTTCTTATTTAGGGATTAAAAAAGTAACTCATTACATTGCTCATTACGAAGTATTTTGATATTGAATGGCACAGAATAAGTTACGCTGCGATTAACAATTGAGACTCCTTGGAAGAGAGATGTTGAAGTCGGATTAGCTAAAATTGACATTTAATGTGATTGGATGATTCGTTTCGATGGGATAAAATTTGTAACGAAATCCGATTTATTTTCGGTTTCAGTCTCAATTGTTAGGGGCATCGTAGTAAATTAAGCTCGATATTTCTTTCTTTTCAATGATTTTCAGGTCGATAATTCTTTCGTTCCACCTCCCTTTCTCTTTCATTTCGTACCAGGTGGGTAACATGGTTGGATGTCTGTGTCGGAGGGCCGCCCGATTGAGATCCTACCGGTATCGTGCCATACCTCGTTTTTTTGTACAGGGAGAAAAACATTTCGAATCGAACCGCGTCGCATCATATATTCTCACAGTCGCGATGGAATGTTTTAAAGGAACGCTTCCACGCAGCGCTTCATGGGATGGAAGTCCGAGCCATTGGGGAATCTCCGAGCGCCGCCGCTCCAAACCGTCTGTTACCGACAGCGACAGCAAATGTACCGTTTCAACTGATGATGATTCGTCTACTTTTCATTATTGGCCATCCTCATCTTATTCGTCGTCAACGCCAGAAAGTAGACATGGGCGAAATTGTACTTTGGTGAACGAAGGAGTGACTGTCACTTCGTCTACTAGCAGAAGCAAGAAGCGAAATAGAAACGAATGGGACGCCGGAGATTCTTTAGATAACTCCGCAGCGTCATCTCAAAAGGTACACCTTTTCGATATTGAGATGATGGGGTCCATAATCACTCCAAAGAATCTCAGGGATCACTGTGACAAAAATGAAGGGAGTTATTGGACTGAACCTGCAACTAAACATCGGCGTAGAACTTACACTACTAGATATGGTTGTTTTGCACCATCCTTCTCCACGACAAAAGAAAAAGCGGAAACGTGCAAGGACGACAAAATCTCAACCTATATGAGGAAGATACTACCCCACGAGAAGTACAAGAAGAGGGTAAAAGCAGTCTGCCTCCTTGAACCGCTCAGCGATGATCGTGTGACGGGAATCAGTGTGGGTACACCCGCCACGACACTCCTATGCCAAAATATCGATAAAGATGAGACGAAACAAAGCGAAAAAAATAAGTGTGCGACAGAGGCACCCAACATTTATACCAGCACCAGCAGTGAGCACAACGTTGCCAACACAGACAAAGTTGTGATAAAGATTAACGGAAAGTGCGGAAGTTATAGCACATGGTCTTGGATTGATCGTGATGACGGAAATGAATGTTTTATAAGCTATTGCGAAGGCAACGAAAATGTTGGGGCTATTCATACCGATGATATAAGCGGCTCTGACGATAGTACAAATGCAAACAAAACTCGTGGGGAAGAAAGCAACGTACTCAATGCAGAGAAGAATTCCCCGTTGGTACCTAGTTGTATGGAATCTTCAACTACTGGCATCAACAGTGCGAGATACTGTCAGAAATGGTATTGTCAGTAATAACATCACAACAGACGACGAAGCAAACTTATCTGATACTGATTTGGATGAAGACAATGAGCTTGATACGAATACAACAATTCTTATTGATTCTAACGGGGTCGCCTCTCCAATTGGCAGCAGCAACATCATCAAATGCAAAAGTAAGATTGGAACGGTCGACACTAATCTCACGACAGTAGAAGACCCAACTGAAAGCCGAATTAGTGAAGACGATTTGCTGAACGTGGAAAATACTGTCTCCACTGTCTCAAAGTGCATAGGTGGAACCATGAAGAAAATTTTAGATCATGGAAAAAAAGTGACACACTGGATTGAACCAACCGAATCACCGGGGAATTGCAGTAAACAATACGCTTCCGATGGGATAACAACAGTTCGAACGACCAAGACTAAAGCTAACGTTCCAATCATCGGGTCAGTTAATCATGAGGGGGACAACAAAATCTATAGCAGCATTACTTATGATGTTCAGAAGAAAACTGAGGGGGCAAAACTGGGAGGTGACAGAAAATTTCAGAACAACGAAAACACAGATGCGGATTTTGCTTCAACTACACGTATGTCTAGCGGGTTGATTTCCAAGCACATGAATGATACTGAAAATAACTCACCCAACGATGATGATTTAACAACTATCGAGAAAAAGATTCAGATGAGTAAATATCATAGTGGTGAAAAATCAACCGAATGCGACGAGAGAGGAAACATAAGATGTGCAAAAGAATGCACTACTGAGAGTCCTACTTGTACCACGACCAACTATGGCAACAAAAGGAAAATCGTTTACCAGGCTACAGAGGGCCCGAACCGACCAGTTTACAAGTACGCGTTGGATTTGATTTCTATGGTTTGCAACAACTCATACTCCTATCAAACCGACGATCCCGTTCGTTGTGCCCAACGAGATGAATGCGTTAATCACCGCTATCATTATCAACAGGTTCATCGCTTTCTGGACAAACCTTTATTTGAGCGCAAACCGGATGAAGAACCGGACAAGGAACGATTAATGAGACTACAGGTAAGCAACACCCGATTCGTGATCCATGGCTTTCTTTCTGTGAAAGTCGAGGATGATTATTTCGTGCAAGGAAGAGTGCTACACAGTCCTCATCGACTTGCGTTATTTCATTGCATTGGGTTCGCATCTAATATTTAATTGCCCTTCTCAATAAAATTTTGAAAGCTCCGACAACGATTTGCATCTGCGACTTCTACTGGGATGTCGCCAATCGAATTTTCTCGGAAGCTTTTAAAGTTTTGGGGAGCACAGCTAGAGGAAATCGTCCTTGACTTATAACACACTGCTATATCAGTCAACAACATTGCCAACAGAAAGAAGAAAAGAGCATGGAGGCTGTTGCAACGAGGGATCTACCGAAAGATTCAGCTATCATTGTTTCAAATTTGATGTTTTCGATTTCGATTGTCGAACCAAGGCAACATTTTGTATTTTCATATCCAATTCATAATCACAGAACCGCACTACTTTCATAACATCGTAATTGTCCCTCATTGTGAAAATGCATATAGCGCAGATTGCGCTTTTGAACATTCATACTTCGTACTATTTAATACATTTATTAAAATATTTTGAAAATAGGTCTGATTTGCAAATGAGCAACCGAGGAGTGGGAATCGATCGAAGAATTCTTTCTCAAACACATGCCTTTCAATCTTATCTCCATTGCAAACAAAAGCTTCACAAAATTTGTTTCAATAAAATCCTTCGACGATAATTTGCCGAGAGCTTTCACGTTCAGCCAAGACTTGCTGACGGATGGAATGCCCCGACCAAACTTCATGCAAATGACCGTAACGGTCAAGATCCAAATTCAGTGGACGCCCTCTGTATTGTGGTGTTTCTCCGTGACTATCCACATACGGACTGTGAATATATGCCGCCTTTCTATTGTGCATTATCAAACCAGCGCATTCTTGCAAAAGGAAAAACAAACCAGCTCCAGCTCCGCACTTCTCTGAATGTTTCGTGCATTCTCCTCTTCCTCCTGCATTCATCACTTCACCACAAACAAGGCAAACAGCTGTTTGCTCGCTATCAGGTAGCAATTGACTGAGCTCCGCATACAAATCCGTATAGGACGTTGGTACCATTGATATACGAGGGTGCTTGTCGCTCATCATAGAATTGCCGTCAGAAGCGTAGTCACCGATCAATTTCACATTTTTCTTTGAGCTAAATGAAACCAATGGCGGCGGTACCTGAGGCCGAGAAGTAGGGTTGGTGGGTTCGACTGGTACATCGATTTCCATGGGTGTTCCCTCAGTTTTATCTTGAGACGTTGCTGTGTCTTTTTCTTTGAACTTTCTTCCAAACTGACTGTGATCTCCAATACCATTGCACGACTGCATAGGCCAATCGTAGACTCGGAACCCTTGCGTTTCGAAGAGTCTACTAGTGACCATAGCCCCCGACCTCTTGATCTGGGCCGCGGGTAGTGATCTTGCATCTATATGATGCCGTGCTGTCTCGTACCAATTAGATACAACTTGGCTGATAACATTGGATTCAAGAATTTCCGAAATGGGTTCCATTTGGAAGAATGTATAAAGCTCGGTAAAAGTGGCGAATACATCACTATCGTGCACACCATCATCAACACTCTCCGATCTCACATATCGTGCCATGATACCCGGGACTAGAAGTTGCAAAATGGTTCCAATGTCTCCAAGGAATGAGCAGGCAGCCTGCGCAGCCAAGAAACACCCTTCCTCAATTCTGTTGGCAATATCATCTAAATTGAAATGAGATGCACTTGAAACTCCACCAGGTTGCTGGTGTTTGTATAACGCCATCTCCAAAAGAGATAAGCAATTCAAGGTCCATGCACTTTCGGCTGAACTACCTCGGGTACCACCCGCACGTAATCTTTGGATAGTTTCCAAAACTGCGCACTCGGTGCCGGTGCCGAACTCACCAATACTTCCAAGCAATACTTGAAGTACCCTTGCTAGAAGTCCTAGTTTAATGAAACCCTCAGAATCATCTACTATCGATTCAGCACTCTTCCCATGAATAAAATTGCCTCTACTTGAGAAAGGAATTGGCCACACAACTTCCAAGGAGTCGCTCATTGCCCTTGCTCTCCCTCCAGATGCACACATTGCTGCAACTACATGAGTTAAAATATTCCCTAACAAAATAGGGTAGACGATGGGTGATCGGTAGGGCTCTTTGGGTACACCACTCGATGATTGCAACGGAAACCCCATTACGAGTTGGACAAGGTCTGCCGCAACCGCACCTGCCGTCGCCATAACTGCAAGACCAAAGTATCGTAAGCGACCGAGTCTTCCGTTGAACGGTTGGAAACCATCGTCTTCTGTTATACTGGGCCGAGGAAAAATAATGAGCTCTCCGTTGCACAAAATATTCGATATGCCATACTTTGAGAATATTGCATTGATACCTTTATCATCCGACGACAGCACTGAATCAGCGTATTTCGAAGCTATTATCTTCGTCTTTTTCGTCAAGCGTCGCGCTTCGTTCGCTTCGCAGCAAACGCTATAGGTCAAACTTTGTATAGACATCATTAATTTCGACAGTAGCTTTTCTCTGGAAAGTTCCTGCCGCTGCGTATCATACAGCGTCGTTGGAAATACACACGTTGGCCACTGTTGATAAAACGCGCCAAAGCAACGATTGCGGTGAGTTGTTTGACTCTGACCTGACTTTAAAGAAAAATCGAAGTTAGCACTTACATCCAATACTTCTTTGTTTGCATATTTGTTTGCTAAGTTGTAGGAATATTTCTCAACAATGTAATGCCTGAATTCTCCAAAATCTCTGTGAAGATTCTCATCCCCTAATCTTTTTCCATCAGCTTTATATGTGATGTCACTGACCTGGTCCATAAACCTTCTCCACACAACAGTCTCCGCGGCTGAGTCTGTCGATGATAATGGTGCAAGACCTGAATCTTCGTGATTGCTATGGTGAATATTTGTGTTATGAGAGAGACTATCTGATCTTGATCGAAGTTTGCGCCTAACGAAGCGTGGTGTTTTCATCATTGCGTTCCACGCGGCATAGAGGTCCTTTTTTCGGAGGGCTCTTACACTTCGACGACGAGGCGTCGTAGCTGCATCGTTCTTATGGTCTGTTTGGTCAGGACGCGGTTCTTGCTTCATCGAATTGGAAACAAAAGCGCACTGGCCATCCCAAGTAACCGAGTCAGTATGACGAGAAACCCACCATGGTGTTGTATCTAGGAATTTTTGCGACGATGAAGGTCCTGATACTTCCATCGACTCACACGACATCGCATCTTCCCTATCATCGCTTTTTAGTTTTGTTATTTCCATCGGAGTCGAATTGTTCCTATTCGACATAGGATCAATCCAGTCTACACCGACATCAATGAATGGGATCAGACAATTACTCAACCTTTGACAGAGTGGGCACCGAAATTCATCTTTCTTTGAAACCCGACGATCTTCTCGGCGAGAAACGGTGGCTAGGTAAGATTCCCAACACTCGCTATGGATTGCATGACCACATAATGCCACGTGCGCTCCCACAAACCTTCTGACGGGCACAAATTTACAGGTGTCCTCACTTGTGGGCGGTGGACCTCCTCCTCCCTTCATCACAGTACTTGCTTGTGTGTAACCTACAAAGGCTAAAGCGTTGCCCCCATTGCTACGCCTTCGACGACTCTGTCGATGCCCTATCTCTTCCCGTTCTTTTGTTCTCTTTTCGGCGTTGCTATCGTCACTGCATATTATACATTGTGGTCGCGACTTCAAAAGTCTCATCGGAATCTGAGGTTCATCAAATGTTCGCTGAATTGCATCAGAAGAAGATATAGATGGAGTCTTTTCTGAATCTGACAATGATTGTGTGCTAGTTCCCAAGCTAGAGCCGGCATGATTGGATACAGATGACATTGGCGTGTCTTCGAGCACTTCATCCTTTTTAGATTCGTCTTTTTCTTCCCCTTCACCCGACTCTTCTTGCATGGCAAATGCCGCAAATTTTGCAGCCTGGGCTTTCATCCTCTCCATTGCCTTCTCCTTTGCAACTCGTTTGCGTTTTTCTAATTCTGTTTCTTGTTTTTCACTGTCGTCTACGCATTCAAATGGCTCATCCAGATATACCAATTTACTAGCCTCAGCATCATATCTTGCAGCAAAGTCACAAAGCCAAGCTGCACCAGCTTGTACAGCTCGATCCTGTGCAAAAAAACATCCATCGTATCCACCATCAACCGCAAGTCGCCGAAGCAACTGCAAGCAGTTCTCTTCACCATCGTACCACTCAGAGGCCTGTTGAATTCGAGGATTTGCCAATAGAGCAGCAGAAATCCAGTCTTTAGCAGTAGGGGCGGAAATATTTTCACTGCGATCGAAGAAAATGCTCCCAATCGATCCTCCTCCATTTTTTCGCCAATTTTTGGTTGAACTTGAAGCGTCCTCCCAGGCGTATGCTCCCAATGTCAGTAAATGCACAGCACGGGCAACAGCTGTCTCACTTTTATCATCTTCTTCGTATGCCATTGCCCCACGCAATACAGAAGGTTTCCTTGCTTTCTTGTTATCCCGAATGTGCATATGTAGAGTTCGATATGCGATTGCAAGGATTGTAGCGTCGGAAGTAACATCTCGCCTTAGTCGAACAAAATCGCAATGGGATTCAACTAGGGGAGGACAAAACGGTTTGGGCTTGACTCGAAACTTGTTGTCTGACGGGAAAGCAGGTCGCGATTCCGCCGCAGTTTGGTGATTTCGGAGGTTGATATGATAGAAACTAGGATCATACAATTCCCAAGCTTCCCGATTCAATTCCCACTTATGAGGTTCATTCGTTCTACGAGATATTTTACGGTTCGCCACTTCTCCCAAAACAACACCAAGAGCCGCACCAGTGGCATCATCAGGGTTCACCAACTTTCCTTCTTCACTTAAATAAACATTATCCCAGTGACTCAAGACGTGATGAACTTCTGCCATTTCACTATGTGTCTTCGGTCCAGATGCCAACCGGTGAATAACCTCACGCCGCAACCTCCATTTTGCTTGTGCTGTATGTGCTTCCTTACTAGAGGGTGGTACAGGAGGAAGTTCTTTACAGACAATGATCATGGCATGCAAAAATTCTTCTAACAGCAACAAGCAAGCACCGGAATCTCTTGCCGGGGAGTACGTCGAGGGCATCGCAAAGTCATCACCCATATCGTCCGATTTCTCTTCCGCGGGATATAGCCCTTTTTCAACTTCGTCCAAGTATCGCTTTGTATCGGTATTTGGCGCCTTGGCAAGACCGCAAAAATCAAAAAGTCCCAATCGATGCAATAGAAGATGAACCAAAAAGCAAACTCCCACATCAGAATCGGGGCGGTAGCCTGTTGTCTGATGTTGGATACGACCCAGCATTGCAAACTGGATCAAAAGCAAATCGGCATCTCGCATTGCTCGACAAAAGGGTGGTTCAGCATAATTTAGTACCTGATCATTGAGGCCGTTTCCATTCCGTCTCCATAATCCTGCTCTGACTTGAGCAGCCCTGGACAATACCAAAAGAGGAAATTCCATCAACCCTATGAAAAGTTCATCTTGGACTCTCAGAGTAAGGTTTTGAGACAAAAGTTCGCGTAAATCTTGAATGCCTGTTTCTCGCAAACACGCTTCGCGCAAGCAAGCGGCGACGAATCGATGCAGTGGAAGATGAAATGAAAATGGGGTCACTTGAGATACCGGAAGTGCTCGAAAGGCCAAGACAGAACCCATTCCAACAGATATGGTAGAGAATGGCAAACTTGATGACCGGTGATTGTATGGTTCTAGTGATCCACTTTGTGACGTGGGTTTGTAAGTCCTCATCGCCACGTTTTGCCAATGATGTACTCCCGTGGTCAAAACATGGAAAGTCAATTCTACACATGTCATGAGATTTTTGGACATCGGAGAATGCTCATCCTGGATCGGCGATGGGTCAGAATCGTCCCAACTCAGAAGTCTCTCAAACAGCGACCCCAAGCTAATCGATGCATTGAAGGCACCGACCCAACCGCGATGTTCCACCTCCACATGTCCTTGGCTCCAACACCTCCAGACTTGTGAATCCATCATCTGTCCAAGTCCTAACGCGGCAATCCAATCATTCAAAAACATTGAGGACTTCGAAGCAAATAGACGAGGCATTCCTTTAACATTCAGAACGCATTTTAAGTCGGAAATGCAAGGAGAATATCGTCGATTCATCATCACAAAGTGATTTGGATTGAGTCGACGCTGTCTGCGAGCACCGTAAGTAGCAAGCGCCTCTCCGAAATCTCCATTATTAGTATTCGAATGAACATCTTCATCGACGGGGACCGCGGCGACATCCAACGTTTGAAAGAGACTAGCTCCCAATTTCCCGAGCAGGTCACGTCGCTGGACTAAATCTAACACATAAGTGACGCGATTCAAGAATTGCACACTCAAAGCGTACCCACTCCTCTCCAAAACACCCATCCCACGAGCATATTCTGCTGTTACTGATTGATAGGTGTCGCAATAGGCTACTGCCAAGTGTGACTTAAATGTTGGAACTGCTAGGAGCGTCAACAGGAGAGAGTGCCAATACTTAGTGACACGTGAGCTGAGCTTGAAATCCGTTCTCAACAACGGGGCCAAATGTTGATCGGGAGATATGGATTCCGCAACCTTCTGACAGAGCGGATCACAGGATCGGGCCAAGCTTGTCAGCCACTGCAAGACATTGACCGCTCGTTGTTCGAGTTGTAGTTCTCGTCGAGTCAAAACACAGCAAAATAGTCCATGCGTACGACTCACAATTTCGGCCCGACGGAGCATAGCAGATCCTAGTACGCCAGAGGCAACCCTATCGCCATCCATCCACAAACAGATCTGGGTTTCTGTTAGTTCCGAAATAAGTTCGCTGGTGCCCCATACAACCAACTGGCCAAATTGCTTGAGAGCTTGGACCACCTTTTGCAAAATGGAGTCCGTGTAAAGGCTTGAGGTTCCAAACAAATCGTGAAAGGCCTCGGTCAGCTGTCGATCACTATGGATTTCGTCACTCTTTAGTATCAAATAGAGACCTCCCTCTTGTCGTGCAAGAATGCCCAATTTTTCGGCCTTTGTCAATGGCTTCTCTTTTTCTTCTTGTTGACGACGAGATCTCCCGGCCTCGGAAGGTGAAAAGATTCTGCGACGGCCATCTGCAGCTAGTATTGGCTCCGTTGTGTTTGTGTTTTGTGACGGTGATGCCATAGCCTCCAAATCCGCATCGGAAGAGTCTTTCATTTCCCCGTCTCCGTCTTCCGAAGGTTGCGATGATCCCATAATAGGTAATAGGAGGGAGGAAGACGCCTGATGTTGTTGTTCCGATCGTGGTGGTCTGGTTTCTTCCGCTTCTTCCATCCTCGCAAACCCTTCTTCGGCCGCGGATGCCACGTATTTGACCAGCCAATCCACCGCGGCCGGAACCATTCCTTGCACGCGAAAAATCATGTTGCGCAACTCGTCGTTGTTGCCATCGGCAATGGCGCGCTCCCACGCAACCGAGGCAGCCGGACCGTGCTTGTCGCAGAATCCGGCGGGGTCCCACGCATCCGGATCTCCGCAGTCGCAGCACCCACCGGCCTGGGCGTGATAAAAGGCAACGTCGTGTCCCTCGTGGTCCGATCCCTTGTAACAAGCGTGGCACAGGACGCAGGTTTCGTCCGCTTGGCAGGTTCGGCACACCCACACAATGTCGTTCTTTTTGAAGGGGTGCTGGCACACCTTGCGGGGAACACTCCTCGACAGTGCCTCGAAGACATCGACAGCAGCAAGGGGATTGGTGTAACAAACATCCACATTGTTGTTGTTGTTGTTGTTGCTTGTTATTTCCTCTATTGTCTCCACTGGCGATATTCGTTAGACTTTTCGTGAGGGGTGATATCGATTGCAATTCCGATTCGCGTTTGTCGAGCTCTTTAAGGTCCTCCAGGCCCCTGTATAGCGCTTGCTGTCCACGATTGGGAGTCAACAGAGACGAAATATCGTAGACGCCGTCATCGACTTCGGTGTCTTCGGCGACGCGGGGAAATGGTCGAGAGCCTATAAAATCTATAACAGATGCATCTATGCGTGAAGAAGGCCCGCGATCTCGGCCCGGAACGGCGGCGGTGTGATTCGCAGCGCCTCCTCCCTCGGCAGTTTCGGTGTTGTTGTTGTTGTTGTTGTTGTTGTTGTTGTTGTTGTTATTGTTGTTGTTGTTCCTGTTCATGATGTTGTTGTTCATGTCAATGATCCCCCCCGTTCCCCGAGCCGGAGGTACACCGACGGCACCGTAACTAGTTCGATCTCGCAACGGAGAATACTGCAACGGGAACGAAGGAGGAGCAATGGTGGCGTTGTGAAGAGCAACCACCGAGGGCATTGGAGCCAGGAAGCGAGCGTCTTCCGAGGGGAGATCTTCCAGCAATCGCGTCGTGTCACGCTTGGCGCTGTCGATCAGCGATTGTCGCTCGGTCTGTCGGGTTTGGTTTTGGTTTCCACCACCATCATTGCCGTCTTCCGAGGAGCGGGTGGATTCCTCGGCGGCCCGCTCTGCGTGATGGTCGGCTTGCTGTTGTTGCTGTGCCTTGGATGGCTTCGCCGGTGGTTTGGAATCCACCTCGTCGGGGTCGTCGCTGTTGGAACTGTTGCTCATAGTATTGTTGTTGCTCCGAAATGAAATCAAACGGAACGAAGAAAATGCCTAAGACCGGAATCTATTGACAATGCACCGAGTTTTGTGGTTCTTTTGCACGATACTCAATACGGTATATAGACGGAAACCGGAGAAGGAGCCGAAATCTATCTTCGCGTGCTTTCTTCTACTCTCTCCGGAAAATACGGCACCAGTATTTCTTTTCGCTGGACTCTGTGTTGTCGTCAACCAGGCGACGAGTAACTTAAGTAAGGAAGTAGCCTTGCCTTTCGTGTATCGACACAGAACAGTACCGATATAAAAGTCAGATAAAGGTATTATTACAATTGGGCTGGTTGTTTGGTCACTGCTGCTGAAAGTCTAGTTCTGTGTTTGCATTCGTTCTCGTACTGTACAGCCCGGAAGTGTGACGCCTGTAATGTGTTCTAGTAGCTCAATGGATGTTGGTGGACAACTGTATTGAGTATGTACTCAGTAGTAATTACAAGTACCCTACCGTATGAAAAACGAGGCAATCACGGTAATCTTACTGGTGCCGGACGGTAGGACCCAGATAGATCTTATGGGGATTACTGAACGGGTGCCGTAGCAAAGCTGCATGCCTGGTACTGGGAGGTGATGTAATTTTCTGAGATAGAGTTTCTTCTGTTGCCTTGTACGCGTACGGTACGGTATGGATACGAACTCGTACTCGTAATGTCGCTGCTGGCTCCGAACAACTTCTATCATTATTACTTCGGCACGTATCGGTACGTACGGTACGTACTCCCTATCATTTTTTCTTAGTTGTTCCGGGCCTAAAAAAGAATGCGAGAAAAATAAGATGCGCCCGCTACCGACGCGCGGTTTAAGTATGAAGAATGTTTAGTGTCTCTTCGTCCGTATTTGTACTACGGTACTGTACTCTACTAGACGGAAGTACAGTACGGTAGGTACGAGTTTGGTACCGGTGGGGACAAAACACCAAAAAAACCTGTCGGCCCATGGCGTGGCGCGTTCGAGTTGAAGCCCGACCTTCATACATAATAACTTATCGTCATATATTATGTACGTACTATTTAGTACGGTACATTCATGGTCTTTCTCAAAAGATCACCAAAACAAAGATGTTGTCGTTGTACTACGGTACGGTACGTATCTTACTAGTACCGGTAGCATAATGATTTTGGGAGTCACTTCTCAACGGCAATCTTGTTCGTACCTTACGATACTCGTACCCGGTACTTGCTTGTACTCATCCGCGATCCCCGCACTGGACCGGACTGTGCAACTTACTTGGACCTCTCACCATCGCAGCAGCAAATGAAAGGAGAGGAGAGGGATCGCCATTCCGTACGTTTACATCTATAGCTTACCGCACAGCTCCTAGGGATTGTGCGAGTACGGTACCGTAGAACCAAGAACACCCGGCACGAAACTCGGCATCGAAGTGTGGGCGCTACCTACGTAAACACATACACTATCATGGAGGATCCCCAACGACTCCCGAACGACCACGCCGATCCTGCAACCGGCGGAGACAACGACGAGGACGATGCCGCCGAATTGCAGCGCCGGGAGATAGAAGCCATCGAACGAATGCTTTTGGCGCAAGAAGGTGAAATCGAAGGCGAAGGCGACGACGAATACGACGACGCCGGCGAAGAAGATGCAGGCTTGAACGGCGATCAAGCGAATATCGATGGGATCATCAATATCATAGATCCGCAGCAGGATTTTGTAGACGGCGATGGTGACGGCGAAAATGGTAACGACGACATGGAATTTTTAGACAACGATGCGATGAACAACGTGATGAACAACATGATGAACAACAACAACAACGACAATGACAATATCGCTTTTGACGAAGGTATCCCAAGGAAGAACCCGTTTACGTACGTGAGACTAAGTTTTTGGTCCGCCGTGGCACTCGTATATTACGCCTACCGATCGAGGCAGCAATGGTACTTGGCCTTGGTCTTTTTGTCCTCGAGCAAATACGCCTACGTGATAATGGGAAATGCCTTTGTTGCTTTCTTGATCTGGTTGTTCAGGATCACGACGAATTTCTTCCTCAATGGATTGCGACGAAACGAGGCGGAGGGTCTCGCCGATTTTTTCCGGTGGCACATCACCGAAACGTGTCTCGCCCTGACGATTTTTCGCTCCGAGCTCAACGTCAAGACCTTTGTGTTCTTTTTGTTCCTGGTTTTGGCCAAGTGCCTCCACTACGTCGTCGATGCCCGAGAGGCCCATCTGCGCATGACGGAAGAAATCGTCGTCGCGAATCCTTCCACCGGATGGATCGGTCTGAGATTGCCGCACGTCAAATTGTTCGCCCTCATCGGTTGCCTGCAGGTGCTGGATATTTTTGCGGTCATCCTGTGTGGCCAGGACATCATGGCAAACGGTGCTACCGTGTCCATTCTATTTGCGTTCGAGAGCGCCATCATGCTGGCATCGGTCATTTCGAACTGCCTCCTGTGGCACCTTCACCTGATGGATGGACTCTTTCATTACCTGCACGAAAGATCCCAGCCCGGCACCCTGTTCCACAGGTGGATATACCCCTGGAAGGAGCACAAAGCGACGATTGTGTTCGCCGTAGAATTACAGGCGCAGGCGGCCAAATTCCTGTTTTATCTCACGTTCTTTGCCATTGTCATGACGTACTACGGGTTGCCAATCAACCTCATCCGAGAGGTCTACGTCAGTTTCCTGGCACTGAAGCAGCGAGTCGCGGCCTTTAACAAATACCGGCAGCTGATGAAGGGCATGAATCGCTTCAAGAGTCCCTCCGAGGAAGAATTGGAAAAGGAACACATATGCATCATTTGTCGGGACGAAATGACGGCGGAGACCGCAAAACGTCTTCCGGGATGTGGTCACATGTGAGTTAGTGACTGCTGCTGCTGCTGCTGCTGCTGCCAATGATTTTGTTTGGTTGCTTTTCTACCGTAATGGGACACCGATTGCACACCCTCTCACATTGCATTGTTGCTTTTTTTGCTTGGTTCAAAACAAACGCAGCTTTCACAAGAGCTGTCTTCGCGAATGGCTCGTCCAACAACAAACTTGTCCCATCTGCCGTAAAGATATTTCTGCCATGGAAGCTCGACAGAAAGCGCAAGATCAGATGAACGCACGCATACAAGAGCAGCAAGAGCAAGAGCAGCAAGAAGGCAGCGAGGAGAAGGAAGATGGTACAGGGGAAGAAGAAGCAGAAGAGCAACCCACAGCAGCACAAACCGGCGACGGGGAAGAACCATTGGATGCGTCAGATAGAAACGTACAGCGGGATTCACCGAAGGCCGACGACGAATCGAACGAACAACAACCCCGTAGTAGGCTCACAACTCCGTCAAGCGACGACGAGCGCAGAACGAAAACATCATCCTCAACCGGAGTCAAATTTGTCTCTGCCCACTCGGAACGCCCCGCGTCTGCGTTTCCAGCCTTTTACCGCGTGGCTCAAAATACGGAGGTATCCGTGTATTGCGACGGGACTGTGGCCTCGTCATCGGACGTGGTTCGTACGGTGCCGGGTGGTGTTGTCTTTGTAGGACTGGAAATGCAGTATCGGAAATGCAACGGGGCAAACCGCATGATGATCAAGATCCCGGACGGGTGGGTGAACGAGGACAATGTGGAGCGTATTGTTGCCGTGCCATTGGAACTATCCTCGACTGGGTGATCCATAAAGACCTAATTCATCTTATCCCTCCGAAGCGCAGTAGCTATGCAACAAGTTTTGGTCTTTGCCTCGTTGTATCAGAAGCTACACCTACCTCCAACACCTAGTAGAATGATGTCATTGCATTCTGCTTCTTCTATTCCTCTCTCGCTAGGGTAGGATACTATTTGACCTACATATAAGCGATAGAAATAATAACAACAGCGGCAGCATCTCCCAACGAATTGCCTCCCACTAAGTACGAGTACGTATCGTACGGTAAGATTACTTCGTAATTTGGAAGGTTTTCTATTATTTTTTGGTGCTTATCGTAGTCGTACCCTACATACTGTCGAAACGTACGTACGAGTACGGTACTCAGAACTCATAATTATCGTTGACAACACACAAAATGGCCTCCAAGTGTCATACTCGTACCGGTACGTACGAGTACTACCGGTATTAGTACTTTTTCAAAAAATGATCATCAAGCTGGCGAGGACACTAAAAATTGAAATAAGATCCTCCCCCGTTACCCATCAACATCAACGAAGCAACGACAAGCATCCGACCGAGGCATTATCATCTGAACAGAGAGATAGACAGAGAGATACCTTGCCCAAACGCTCCGGATACCGGTCTCCGATCGACGTAGCACTCGTACCTGTAACGATTCACACAGCCGTACAGTATCCGTTGACTAGGTTGATCCATTCATTTCCATTCATTCATTCATTCACGGTTGGTTCGGTTCCTACTACGGTACGCAGCATCAACAGCGCCATGGTCGCCCACGAACCGTGTCACCGCCGGGATGAGCCGGCAGGGCGAAACAATAATAATGTCGTTCGAACGAGGCCGTCTGCGAAATATGTCTCTGCATCCGGTAGAAACAGAATGAGTCTTGTTGCGGTAGCATTCACGTCGATAATACTAGGATCCCGCCATGCATCCGGGACAAACACAAATCTCCAACAGAGCGCCGGACGTAACCGTAACCGTAACAGTCACATTACCCACCGCCCGAGGAATCTTTCCCAATTGAGAGGAGGTGCCAAGAGTGATCGCATTCATTCATCTGCTAGAGGAGGCGATCAAGATCTCCGGGACGAAGATCTGGACGAATACATCGATTTCTTGCTGGCGTATGCCGATGACAAGGCCACCGAATCGGACAATCCTCTGTTCCGTGGAACGGAACCAAACCAAATCGAAGAAGAACAGGAGGAAGGAGATCAAGAGCACCTCGAAGAAGAGGAAGAAGATAGTCAAGAATATCTCGAAGAAGATCTTGGAGTAAAGCCATTGGTTGACGACGTGAATGACGATCAACAAATTGATGAAATGGTCGAGACATTGGTAGCATTGGTCGACGATGCAGACGTCGACGACGACTTGGAGTTGGAAAACATCGAGGACGACACAACCAAAACAGAAATTCAAACCGAGGAATTAGCGGAAGACATCGAGATGACTGCTGCTTCTTCACTGGTTGAAGAGGTAGAAGTCGCCCAGGATATTTCTCCGGAAGAAATGCCAGCTGAAATTGTGGAAGAAGGCACCGAGTTAGGTTGCTGCTGTATCGGTAGAAGAAGAAGAAATAGTTGAGGAGGTTTCTGCAGAATTCGTAGCAGAGGCAGCGTCGGATACAGGTGTGGAAGAAGGCATAGAGTTGGCTGCTGTTGTATCGGTAGAGGAAGAAGAAATCGTTGAGGAGGTTTCTGCAAAATTCTTAGCAGAGGAAGCGTCGGATACAGGTGTGGAAGAAGACACAGAGTTGGCTGCTGCTGTGTCGGTAGAGGAAGAAGAAAGCGTCGAGGAGGTGTCTGCGGAATTTGTAGTAGAGGCAATGTCGGATACAGGTGTGGAAGAAGATATTGACTTGGCCATTACTGATTCCTCGCTAGAGGAAGTAGAAAGCGCTGAGGCAGTTTCTACTGAAACTGTGACTGATGATATTCCAGTCGCGGTAATGGAAGATGAAATGGAAGGCTTACAGGAGACAGTTGAGGATACGACATCATTTGTTGAAATACATACTCCGGTAGATGATACAATTACCGAAGATACAATGCCTGAAACACCAGTCGTCGAAATGATAGACGATGAAGAGAAAATTTTATCGCAGTCAGTCGACACGATTGACGGTGAGGAAAGCGAAGAACAAAAGGAAAACGAGTCCTTCTTTTTGGGATCATCGGCTGTGGAAAACATGCCAGTGCCTTTGAACGAAGATCAAGCTTCATCGGGTGCATCCCCATCGAACGCAACATCCACGGAGGAGGAAACCAAGCGAGTACCATTGTTTACCTCTTTGATGCGAAAGATTGGACTAAGAAAAGACGAACCCGAACTTGTAGACGAAACTCCTGTGGATGTTCCTGAACAAATTAAAGAGATAGTTGATGCCGAGGAATCTGTTGAAGCCGACGAGAAGGTGAGCGTAGCCATTGAGTCGACTGACGTAATAGAAGAACCGACTGTGTCAAATTCTGAGTCCGAACCTCAGTTGCTTCTCTCCGAAGAAGATATTGATACAGAAGGGATTCAAGAGGTCGTTTTGAATGCGAGCGATGCTTCTGAAGAGCCTACGATCACTGTGATTGAGATCGACAGGGAGTCATCTGTATCCGACGATGTAGATGTCGTCGAAGAAGGCAAAGACACAGTAGAAGATGAAGTTTTACCGGAAACTGAGACGATGGAAACAACCGAGCCGATTGTTCTGACTTCCGCTGACGAAGCTTCAGATGAGCAAGTCACAGCTCGTGTCGCTTCCTTGGCGAAACAATATTATCAGGGTGCATGGGGATCAGTCAAAGATCTTTGGAGCAAGAAGCGATGGCTTCGAAAGGAAACCGAAGACGACGATAGTCCTCAAGAGAGAGACTATATGAAGATTTACGAAAAATATTACGCAGCAAACCAGGAGGCATTAGGCGTTGACGCCAATTCTTCAACGGAGAAACAAAACCGCATTAGCAATGCATTCCTTCGACCATGGGGTACAGTTTCAAAATTCTTAAAACCCAATGAATCCAATGGGATAAAATCGGAAGCGATATCTACTGCCAACTATTATTCTATCGGCATTCAGGGATTTGTCGCAGTCGATACAATCGCTGATGCATCTTCTCAAGCCGATTTTCATGATGAAAGAGTAAATATAATTGAAGCTAATGTTGTAAATGCTGAATTGGAGGTCGATGAAGAAGTTATTGTTGAGGAGGAAGTAGATTCAGGTGTAGTTGGAGAAGCATTGAATACTGAAGAAACCTCAGAATTAGTAAAAGATTTGGATCTCAAGGTCGATGATGATGTCACTCTTGAAGAAGAGGAGGAAGAAGCATCAGTTGTACCAGAAACAGGAGTCGAAACAGAGTCAGAAGTATTGAATGAAAATGAAATCGAGGCAGTAAATGCTGAAATGGAAGGTGACGATGAAATTGATTCTGAGGAAGAAGAGTTGGATAATGGAGTGGCTTCAGAACCAGTGAAAGACTTGGAATTTGAGATCGATGAAGATGTCACTCTAGTTGAAGAAGAGGAAGAAGAGGCTGAAGATGTATCAGTAGTCTCAGAAACTGAAGTCGAATTGGATTCAGAAGTTTTCAACGAAATCAAAACCGATGTTGTAGATGCTGAAATAGAGGTTGGCAATGAAGTTGCTGTAAAGGAGGAAGAAGATTTGGCTCTAGGAGAAGAAGAATTGGAAGATGAAGAGGCTTCAGAACCAGAAGAAGATTCGGCATTGCAGGTCGATGATGATGTTACTCTTGAAGAAGAAGAAGCAGAGTTATCTGTGATTTCAGAAATAGAAGTCGAAGGGAATTCAGAAGTGGTGAATGAAACTGAAGTAGATATTGCAGATGCTGAGTCGCAAGTTGGTGAAGAAGTTACTATTGAAGAAGAACAAGATTTGGCTGTCGTAGAAGTATTGGATGAGGAAGAAACTTCAGATTCAATAGAAGATTTAGATCTCCAGGTCGATCATGATGCCACTCTTGTAGAAGAGGAGGAAGATGCAGTAGAGGTAGAATTAGAAGTATCGGATGAAATCGAAACTGATGGCGTGGATACTGAAATGAATATTTTTGATGAAGTAACTGTTGAGGAAGAAGATTTGGCTGTAGGAGGAGAAGAATTGGAAAATGAAGAGGCTTCAGTACCAGACAAGGGGCTGGAATTATACGTCAATCACGGTGAGAAGGAGGAGGAGAAAGAAGAAGCAACACTAGTGGATGTTGATAGCGCAGGTACAACTGATGCGACTGAGAGTACATCGGTGGATAGTCCTCGCCCGCGAAGGTTTTTCAAGCGATTGTGGGGCACGCGTAGAAACATTCATAAATCACATTCTGATGCGGAAGTTGATAACGAAGAAGATCAAATATTCGAGGTAGAAGAAACTGATCCAGAAAATGAAGTTTTGAGCGAAACGGACGAGGGAATAACAACGGAGGCTTCTTACCAGCCAAATGTCTTAGTGCGTCTATGGGGCACTATCAAAGAGCCAAACGAGGTGTACTCCCTGGGCATAACGGGAGCGAAGCATGTCAGCTTAGAAGGAGATGAAGAGTCACAAATTATCTCTGATGGTGACTTTGATGCAATCTCTGAAAGCGATACAGAAGATACTACCGAAGATGTTATGGAAGAACTCGAGGTTGATATATCTCTAAGTATTGGGAAAAGAGACGAGGGCGAGGGGTCATTGGATGTCGAGACTTTTGACATCTCTGAATCGTCAGGAGTCGAAGACTCAGAAGATGAGATGGATTATTCTGATATCAACGGTCTCAATGAGGACGAATTAGAAAATGCAAATCCGGAGGAAACTGCTGCAATTGAAGAAACGCAAGAAGATAGAAATGTGTTACAACTTCATAGTCCCGAAACGGAAGGCATTGCTCAGAGTACAATTCACACAAGAATTGAAACTAAGAGCGAGCATGCTAGTGCTGAGGATGAAAGCACCAGCAACTCTATTTATAGGCTTGAATTGCGTCGAGAAGATTGTGACAGTCTTACTGTTGAAGATGAAGACGAAGAAAAAAATAGATCAGTTGTAACACAAGGCATTTCTGTAGCCAACGCAGCTAGTAATGCTGATAATGATTCAGACGAAGCTTTCGACGATTCGGATTCGGTAGATGACGTTGATGGCATCGAAGAAGAATTGGCTGTAGAGGAAGAAGAACCTCAGGAAGAAGACGAAGAAGGCTCGGTTATTGCAGAGATTGTCGAAAACACTCTATCCGAGGAGGAAGAGTATTCTATTGAAGAAACTTATCAGGGGGGAGAGATTGAAGACTCAGTTGTTCCAGAGATCATCGAAGATTTGCTTTCCGAGGAAGAAGAAGATTCCGTTAAAGATGAATATGTTGAAGAAGACATAGAAGGCTCAGTCGTTGCAGAGGCAATCGAAGACATGTCTTCTGAGGAAGAAGATTACGTTGAAGATAAATATGTCGAAGAAGACGAAGAAGGCTCAATTGTTGCAGAGGCAATCGAAGGCATGTTTTCCGAAGAAGAGGAGGATTCTGTCGAAGAGGAGGATCAACAGGATGTCATATATGAAGATGATTCATTGGCTTACTCGCTCGAGGTAGAGTTGGAAAATGCTAACTTTGTTACAAGACTTCTAGTCAACAAAGGCCTTGAGAATTTTGTCATGATTGCATTTTTGGTAATGGAGTGGTTTCGTGTGTACGTTGTCGCTCCTTTTCTCGAAAGTATCGACTGGATTAAGCAGGGCAAGGGGCAAGATCTTTTGCAAACTGTGATGAATACTCGTGGGGGAGCTCTTGCATCTTCTGTAAGCGACAGCGAAGATTTGGAGGAGATTGATGACGAGGATAACGAAGATGACGAGGGTACTTTAGGGAAAGGGGAACTCACGAATCCAGATGACGACGAAAGTGAGACAGATCGATCAGCCGAGAGTGAAAAGGAAGAGGTAGAGTCAGTAAAGACCACAGAGGTAACCGTTGAGTCGACACCCACGGATATACCTGTTCCAACCCAGCCTCGAGTCCCACCAAATTTTATTTTTCGGCGCCTTCTGAACTATGGTCTGGTTGGGCACATCGTGATAATGGAAATGATCATGGCATCAGAATGGCTCAAAGTGTACGTCCCACAGATTCCAACCTTGGCAGGTTACATCTTTCACGATATACTGAAAAACAAGCGATCGGCCAGTCGTAATCGCGAAGAGCCTGTGAACAAGAGGAATGCTGGATTCATCAACATTGGCGAAGGATCTCGCCTTGGAAGAAAGCCAAAGAAACTTAGGAAGAAAGAAGATCAGAACGCACTAGATCAATTGAAGAGAATTGGCGACGTCAACGAAGCAAAATATCGTTTCCTATCAGAGAAGTTTAAGGAGCGACATGCATTGGGCCCATACAGTGCCACTATATCGGAAGTTGAACTTGATCTCAGAGGTATCGAAACGGGTCTCGCATTCAATGATGACCAGGCTTCCGAAGAAGGAGAAGCAGAGAGTGATTCTGGCTGGATATTAGATGCTCTTGAGGTCGGAGAAGAGTCAGACGAAGACACTGCTCTCTCAGGATCTCCTTTTGACACCAGTGTCGGAGTCTCTTTGGGCAGCGGTGGTCCGAAAGTGAGTGTTGGGCTGGAATTCACCCTCGGGAAAAAGAAGAAATCAACGAAGACTTCTAAGCAAAAATTGCGCAGTGTATTTGACAACGACAGTATGGCTTCGCGGAACAAGATAAAGACTCCTAAACCACACGTGAGCGACTTCGAAAGTGGCGTTATGGGACGAATACGAGCTGCCGGAGCAAACAGTCTTGTAGGGCGGAGCATCTTGGGTGCGTATCCTGGTGATCTCCCGCCACCGGACGAAGCTGCGAGCCCAAGAGGCGTAATCGGTCTGGCAAGGAGATACGGTTATGGTGACTGGTCCGACGACGACGAGGATGTTTTCGGTGATCTTATCGATGAAAACGACGACGACGACGACGACGATTATGACGCATTTTTGGATTATTTTTCAGATGAGGAAGATCAACCTAGTCGAAAGAAACGATCCTCCACCAGTACTGCCAAGAAAAAGAAAACAAGAAAACGAAGGTCCTCATCTCGAGAACCCAGAAATGCGGGAGTTAGTTTCGAGTTCAGTTCGGGTAGTCCGGGTAGTTCTAGGAATTCGAAAAGATCTTCGACAATAACGACGAGACGAAGGAAATCATCGTCTTCGTCATCATCATCATCATCATCTGTCACTGATTCGATATCATCGTCGGCTCGTCGCCACAAATTCGCTAGCAGTCGTCTTCCATCATCACCCATGGAAAAGCTTGGAGGAACCGGAAGATCTTCTACACCAACTGCCAAGACGATGACAATATCGAAGGGCAAAAGAAGCCCAAAGAATGACCTGGACGATGTTCCATCTCTAAGAATACAAAGAAAGAGGACAACGAGACCCCTTCGACCCGCAGGTGCTCTGTTGGAAGAAGCGGAAAGGTCGGCTAGCAGCAGCAACGAACATTGATCAAAACTAGATAAAACAACTATGTGAACTTTAATTGTTACAAATAATAACAATAATAATAATATGAAATTATGAATTGTCAAAGGACCTTCTAGAGCGAAAGTCATGGCTTCACCAAATAGTAGGGCTCAGGCACTATGCTAAAATTCTCCCTGTGTACTGCTGAATGCAATAATGATATGAAATAATCAATTATCCTGGACTATTTTCTGATGTACGGTATATAATACTTCGTATTTAGATTGGTGTGTACAGCGAGCGTACACAATAAAAATACCACAATAAAATACCCAAAACAAAAACCATGTACAAGTCGACGGGTAATAAACGTGTGTGTGCTCCGTACAATCACAATGAAGTCTCTGAAAAAAAAAGAACAAGTCAAAAGACCCTGAAAACTGAAAACATAGTCAAATGACAGAGAAAAACTCGTAAGTTTTTGATGGGAAGTCCGATCTTATTCTCCTTCCATAGAACAGACCATAAAGGTTCACCACCGTACAAATAATTGTACGAAATGACACCAACTTACATACCTACACGTTACTCTACTTTGATTTGGAGCGGGAAGGGTATTCGAACGGCAATTCTACGGCAAATAACACGAGATGAAGATACCAAAAAGCGAGTCGACGATGGCCCTCCTCTGACCCATCTGTTTCCCCTCCAATAGAAGGGAGGATGAGGATGTACATGTACAAATACTACCAGTTTCGAATGCCAATATGTTATTCTACTGATTTGCTGACCGGGAATGGCAATCGAATGGCAATCGAACGGCAATCGGATGGCTATTTGGATGGCGAATTACCTCGTACAAACACGGCGACCATTCTGTTTCTCCTTCGATAGAAAAGATCATGAAGGATTTGCCACTGTACAAATAGTACAAAATGACAACAACTCAAATAACTACACATTACTCTACTTTGTTCTCGACCGGGTCGTGTATTCGAACCGCAAATAACTGATACACAAGCACGAAAAATACGACACAAAACCGACGACGGCCCTTCGCCAACCCATCTGTTTCCCCTCCAGCAGAAGGGAGGATGAGGGTGCACATGTACAATTAGTACCACATTCGAACTTCAGCATATTACTCTACTATTTTTTTTGACTGGGAATGGTGATCCAATGGCGATTAGGGGACGGCAAACTACCAAATTACGAAGATTCGAAAAACAGGTTGAAAACGGACCCTTCTCGTTCACCACCAACATATGAGAGAATGAAGGCCGATTTGTAAAACCTCTACCAAATTCAAACGCCAGCATGTTACTCTCCTCAATTTTCAACTGGGAATGGTGATTGAACAAACTAGCGCGACTGATTGATGCCGCCGGCCCTTCCCGCTCACCACTGACAAAAGAGAGGATGAAGGCTGACATGTAAAATTACTACCGCTTTCAAACGCCAGCATGTTAATCTACTTATTTTTCGACCAGGAATGGTGATCAAATGAACGCAACCGTGACTGATTCGATCGATCCACGGGCCCTTTCCGTTTGCCACCAAGGTAGTAGGTACGCATACTAAATTAAAAATACAGTATCAAAATATTATACAGCACACTAGCTTACTCAGAGGGGACTGATTTAGCAGCAACAATAGTCGTCTTATCGGTCGTCACCGTTTCGAAAAAGTGAGCAAAAAAGTGAGCGAAAAGCACCTCCGGGGAAATTTCTTAGACAGAAGAAGAGTAAAAGAACAACAGTCATCTAAAGTAATCTTACGTACCGGGTACGGTACTTCTGGTATTTGTCGTTAGAGTTTATTACGTACTCCGGTAGGTGCTAATTTCGGTATGATACCGTAGAACCTGGTACATTTTCCAACGGTGACCTGTCGCTTCCAAAAATCTATGCGCAGGTACACAAACACACAAAACGGTACTTACCAACACACACAACACACACACACAAAACCACGCAAAACATACGAACACACCAGCAAGCACGTGAAACATTTAAAAATAACCTCAGAACAACAAGGGTTACTAGTACTGTGCTAAAATGTATTCGTATCTCCCAATGCGCACGATGAAATAGCTAAGCTACAAATACTCCATTGGAAAGAGCACACTCTACTAATCGTCACACAAACGAGATTCAGGGTTATTTCAGAATCACGCGCATATTTGGGTCGAACTCCACTGGTCCCCCTTTGTAATTTCATCCTATTTATTAAAATTAATGTCGAACTCATAATATTTTTATGCACATTTCATTTTCCTACCCCTCTGGCATCTGTTTCCGAAGTAGTGGCATGTTACTGAATTTTATGCCTGAAACAAACAGTGCATGGTTGCAATTTTTCAATCTCAATCGTTTCCCCATTTTTATTGTTATTATTGGCTATCGTACGACTTCAGTAGTAACGATGGTCCGCACTCCCAAATATCAGGTATATTGTGTACGTTGCTACCGGGACTCTCCTCTGATCACTACTGGTTACGGAAAGCAGAAGGTTACCAAGAAGAAGAAACCCCCCTTGTTTACAGCGCGACGAAGAAAGAAAACGGGAGTAGTTGTTTCTCCCGGTCTTCGTGACCATATTGTGAATGACGCATCATGCTATTCTTATTTCAAGCAATCTTCGGGGCTAGTAGATTTTGCATCTTGCATATTCATTAGAAAAAAGAGGAAGAAGCTTGAGGATGTTAGTCAACAATTAGGTCTAACGAACACCCGTAACGGTCCACAGAGTAGTGACGGCGCATTACCAGAGTTGCTCGACAATCAAGTTATGTATGACCCTTCTGTCGAATCAATTGGGTGTGCCTTGATTGGTCAGGAATTATCAAACATAGTTGATGACAATGATTCTGTCTCCGATGACAATTTTTTCTTTCCTAACAATGACGATGAGGAAGAAGGAAGTGAGATCATAGAGGCTCCCCACTCTTGGAGTGTCAATGATGAAGAAGGCATCAACATTGATGTTGACCATTCCCATCGTGCTTCAAACACGCTATCAATTACGACACCCAATGTAGGGAGGAACATATCTGACGAATTGAAGGTCAAGATCAAGTTAATGAAAATCATGCGGAATCATAGCATACCATTAGTTGCCAAGAAGGAATTGTATGAATGGGCTATTGAATCGGAGCGGCTTAATTTATTTTCATGGACTAAAGGCAATCTCATAAAGACCAGGGCAAGTGTTATGAAGGAGATTTCCGCAACTGTGCCTGAAATAAAAGGCGATGGGTTTGAACATCATCTTATTGACTGGTGTTCTAAGAAATCACAGAATGCTGATGTTTCCAGTCGCAAACAAATCTACGTCCGGTCGTTCCAAAAAGCACTTCATTCCCTATTAACAAATGTGACTTTGGTGAATGAAGATAATCTGTCATTCCCCCATGCTGAAGACCCCACCTTACCAGTCCGTTATCCAGAACTTCAAGGCAATATTGATATTGTCGAACTGCATCACGGTGAATGGTGGATCAACACTTGGGAGAAGAGATGCAAATCTGGATCGAATGAAATTCTGGTTCCTATTATTCTCTACATGGATGGAATTGCAATTGACAATAGTGGTCAAACCACTCTTACCCCACTGAACATGACTCTTGGCATATTCAACACCCTAACTCGAAACTCCCGGCCGGATGCGTGGGAGGCTATATATTATCACCCAACATGTCCAGGTGATAAAGGTGCCGAATCAATTGACAATGTGAACAATCTTCACTCTGGCCTTCGTTTGGCTCTTTCATCTTTGAAAGATGCCTGCAACCAAACGGATGGTATTGAATGGTCTAATTTGCCGTGGAACAAGAAGAAATGGTTGGTTTGAATGAAATTTGTGGTTGCTTATTTCATAGGTGATACTCCCCAGCACGATCAACTTTGTGGACATTATCAAACGTCGAATTCAAAGATGATCTGTAGGCATTGCAATTGTCCCAGAGCACTTGGTATTAACGCTTGTGTGAATGTTTTGAAGGTTCCTGTTTCAGTTAAAAGTGGTAACATGCAAGTGTCTAAGCACCAAAATGGGGAAGAGTACCAATCCATTCGTCTCTGGAATATATCTGATTTTACTGCTCCAATGGTTGACAAAGGAGTGAATGTTGAACAGTATTTCAAAAACATTTCTCACCATGGCGTACATAACGGCAACGCTTTTTATGATCTTGATTTTGGGGAAAACCCACATAATATTCATCTAGCGTCGCCCGGAGAGAGACTCCATATGCACCAACTTGGTTGCGCAAAGCGTGCAGCAGAGACGTTCCGCGAGGACTTTTTAGGCAATAACCAGCGGCTTCTTGGTGAGATGGAAAGGTTAGCCAGTTACTACGGTGGTGCTGTCCAGAGGCAATCCGATCGTGACTTCCCATGAACCAATTTTTCAGAATCAATACATACAGCAAAGAAGGAGGGTAACCAGTACATTGGAATGCTTTATATTCAGATGCTGTCACTTCTGTCTGCTGGAGGTCATCAATTGTTGTTGTCTCGAAAGACTCCTTCCAATCTTGAGAACAAGAGCAGAAAGTGTGAAGAGGAAATTGACCGACGTATTTACGCCATTGAGTTGTTGTTGGGCATGGAAGAGTTCCTAAAGTATGCTGGAACGTTTGACGAGGTTTTCAAACAAGACAAGAAAGGTGTTTTGAATGTTGACAAAATGGTTGTTCTTTTCATCAACTGTATAAATAACAATCTTCAACGAAGTAAGGGAGAGGGTAACAATCTGGTGAAGAATCACATGTATTTTCATTTATCACAGTACATGAGATTATTTGGTCCTCCAACTGGGTGGGACTCTGCCGCGAGTGAGAGCAATCATAAAACTGAAGTGAAGGCTCCTGCTAAGAGAACTCAACGAAACAAGTCCACACTTATCAAGCAAACTTGCAACCGAGTGATGGAGTATCGAACTATTGATCGACTTGACCGTGAATTTGATTTGTTCGAACATAGACCCGTAACCGGACCAAATCATCCTAAGGAGGGTGGTTGGTCAGGTGGTTCTTCATTTTGGATTGGTGTGATGAATGGTCTCCCTTACATGAAGTGGGATGAAAAAAAAAACTCAAGTTTACCCTGGTTTCCATCTGATGTTCTCAAATTTTGTTGCGACGTGGTGCTACCGGCTGTGGGCAGCAGCAAGGTTTTTGGAACCACGGAGCACAAGAGGTATGACAAATCTCGCGAGATGAAATTATTGTTTCGTGCCCACCCATCGTTTAAGTCTGATTCTGGACAATTGTCCAATGTATGGTACGATTGGGCTAATTTTCAACTCGATCTCCTTGATGGACGTGGACTGAAAGTTTATCCATGTCAGATTCTGTGCCTGCTTTACCTCGAAGGTCCTTTCCCCGTGGGTAGCTCCGTTAGTGGTTTCGAATTAGTGCATGATGGTTATTATGCTGTCGCTCGTTGCTTTGTTTCTGCAGACCCCATACCGAGCAAGAGGGATAAAGGAAAAAAACACCATCATGCGTTGGTAAAGCTAGGTGAGCTTCGGAACAAATTGTATTTGTTCGACTGCAACGCCATTGAGTCTGAAGCTGCCGTTGTTAGAAACCATGGTAGTCCTGACCAATATTTTGTGCTGGGCAATCGTGAACAATGGTTGTTTAATTTCCGTGAGACAATGGCTTCACTGGAAAAGAAGGATTTACAATCAATAGTACGAGATGGTGAAAACAGCACATGACTTGAATGAACAAGTTTATTATCAGATATTTGTACATAAATGGATTTTCCGTTTTTTTCATTTTTCCAGTATCGCAACGTCGTTGCAGAGAATTGTTCATATTTAACAATGTTGTTTCAGGAAATCATTTTTTTGTATGTTCGATGGTATACTACCACTGTACAATTCTACCCACCTTTTCATGTGTATTTTGCGTTTTTCTATTTTCTGCAACAGCGTTGCACCAAATGCCCTTTTCCCGTATTTTGGATGGTATACTAGTACGGTTCAGTCATACCCACCTTTTCATGTGTATTTTGCGTTTTTCTATTTTCTGCAATGGCGTTGCACCAAATGCCCTTTTCCCGTGTTTTGGATGGTATACTAGTATGGTACAATCATACCCCCCTTCTCACGTGTATTTTGCGTTTTTTTATTTTCTGTAACGGCGTTGCACCAAATGCCCTTTCCCGTGTTTTGGATGGTATACTAGTATGATACAATCATACCCCCCTTCTCATGTGTATTTTGCGTTTTTCTATTTTCTGCAACGGCGTTGCACCAAATGCCCTTTTCCCGTATTTTGGATGGTATACTAGTACGGTACAGTCGTACCCCCCTTTTCCTGTATATTTTGCATTTTTCTATTTTCTGCAACGGCGTTGCACCAAATGCCCTTTTCCCGTATTTTGGATGGTATACTAGTACAGTACAATCATACCCACCTTTTCATGTGTAATTTGCCTTTATCTATTTTCTGCAACGGCGTTGCACCAAATGCCCTTTTCCCGTGTTTTGGATTGTATACTAGTATGGTACAATCATACCCCCCCTCTCATGTGTATTTTGCGTTTTTCTATTTTCTGCAACGGCGTTGCACCAAATGCCCTTTTCCAGTATTTTCGACGGTATAGTACTAGTACGGTACAGTCATAAATTTTTTGTCATGAGTATCAAGTTATTATTATAATGGATTACTTCTTAGTATAGTTTTGCGCGATACATAGGCGCTCATAATATAACACCCTTCGTATTTGGGATTCGAACAGCTATGAAACACTAATGGATTAAAGAGCAGAGTATCCCCAGAACGCAACGGCACTTTGATACGGTACGTTGGGAAGACAAAATAATAAATCACTTCGTCAGCATACACTCCCGACGGAGCTATGACTGTTAAACGAGTATAATTCATATCATCATCAACATGGCATCGAGAATGGTAATTTCGACCAATCGAAAAAGCTAACGCCTGTTTCCCAATGGCATTGAGCTGCGTACGAGTCAGAATCTGAGACAACACATCCATTTCATCCTCAACAAATGGTTCAATGTGTGTTAAACTATGATGCATATGCTTCACAATTCTCACTGTCGTCTGTTCCAGCTCCAGTTTCATGTTTGGTTTCACATGACTTTTGAATACGTACTCACCATTGTTGGAAGACAATCTTTCTGGTCTAACTCCAATGATAGCATAATCATCGTTGATACTGCCGCGCTTCTGACCTCTGGCAACTGTCGGTTTGGATCCAACAATTTCCGGAGCAAACTTTCTTAACAGTTTGATATTATTCTTCGTAGCAAGGTGTCGCTTGGCAAATTTTCTGGAAACTTTTGCGAAAATGCGCAACAACGGATTATTATCGTCAAACGCAACAATATGCTCATCGTTTCTACTATCCAATCTATCAAATTTATCTATCAACAAAGCCTGTTCCGGTTGATACTTTTTCTTTCCTCGTATTTTGCCACCCCAGTTTGTCTCCATGTATTTTCCTTTGACCACAGTTGTTCTGTATTTGTTTTTCAACGCTATTGTACTGACACAATCTTTGCAAGTACTACGCCTATTTGTCCTTTCGTTCTTCATTGGTTTTATGTCGGACAACTTTGTATAAGTTTTATGGCTCGTTGACACCGGTGCTGCAATCCTAAGAAAGTTCGATGACATTCTCTGCTTTCTTCTTTTCTCATGTTTCCTATCTCTTTTTTGCTTCATAGCTCTGTCCGAGAACTGATTTCTCGTCATGGTTGGAGTAGGTGTAGCAATTCGAAGCCAATGATTCGTTGCCGTTAGTTGTTTCGCCCGTGGAGAAGGACTCGCTGCCGCTTGCCGCTTTCTACTTGCTGCTCTCCGCTTTCCACTTGCCGCTTTCCGCTTGCCACTTTTTGCTTCACACTTTTCGCTTGCCGCTTTTTGCTTGACAGTTTTCGCTTGCCGCTTTCCACTTGCCGCTTTCCGCTTGCCGCTTTTTGCTTGACACTTTTTGCTATCCGCTTTCCGCTTGCCGCTTTTTCCTTGACACTTTTCGCTTGCCGCTGTTGCTCTTGCTGCTTTCCGCTTTTCGCTTGACACTTGCCGCTGTTGCTCTCGCGGCTGTCGCTGCCGATTGCCGGTGTTGCTCTCGCTGCTGCTTGCCGCTTGCCGCTGTGGCTGTCGCTGCCGATTGCCGGTGTTGCTCTCGCTGCTGCTTGCCGCTTGCCGCTGTTGCTCTCGCTGCTGCTTGCCGCTGCCGCTGCCGCTGTAGCTTTCGCTGCCGCTGCCGCTGTAGCTTTCGCTGCCGATTGCCGCTGTTGCTCTCGCGGCTGTCGCTGTCGCTGCTCGCTGCCTATTGCCGGTGTTGCTCTCGCTGCTGCTTGCCGCTTGCCGCTGTGGCTGTCGCTGCCGATTGCCGCTGTTGCTCTCGCGGCTGTCGCTGCCGATTGCCGCTGTTGCTCTCGCGGCTGTCGCTGCCAATTGCCGCTGTTGCTCTCGCTGCTGCTTGCCGCTGCCGCTACCGCTGTAGCTTTCGCTGACGATTGCCGCTGTTGCTCTCGCGGCTGTCGCTGCCGCTGCTGCTCTCGCTGCTGCTTTCCGCTGTTGCTCTCGCAGCTGTACACGATTTTATTCGAATATTTGGTATGATAATTGATCAAAATGGGTGAGTATCTATTGATGTAGTACAGTAAATAATAACAACAGAATAATATAATCTACATGCTACCAATGTACACCGTTTGCTTCCTTTTGTTGTTGTTGTTGATTGGTGGTGTTGCCGTGTTGTTGCCGTTGGTGTTACCTTCTTAGATTAGGTGTTGACTTCGGGAAAATTCGCCGAACCTACAGCGGAAGATTACGATGCACCAAAATGAGAAAAAAAAGAGAAGGCAGGAAATACATTATCAGGAATGCCGGAGGAAGTATACTCATTGTTTATCTCCTATCTCATTCGTACCGTTGTGATTGCCAATTTCTGATCCGTTGTTTCCAATCTGTTATTCCGATCCGTTCCTATGTAATTAAGAAGAAAAACATAAGGGGAGGAAATACATTATCAGGAGTGTCGGAGGAAGTATAATCATTGTCTATCTCCTATCTCATTTGTACCGTTGTGATTGCCAATTTCTGATCCGTTGTTTCCCGTCTGTTATTCCAATACGGTCCTATGAAATTAAGAAGAAAAACATAAGGGAGGAAATACATTATCAGGAATGCCGTAGGAAGTATTATCATTGTTGTCTATCTCTCTCATTCGTACCGTTTCGTGTTCTGATTTGTTTTACCGTTGCCACCGATACCTTGTTGCCGCCGATACGTTGTTGCCGGCTTTGTTCTTTCTGCTGCCGTTGATTTGCAGACTTGTAGTAATTCCTATGTCACAAAAAACAGGGACTTGTTCCTGTTGATATATAGGCAATTGATGCAGATTTTGTGCTTTGAAGATGTTTATGTAAGGCGGCCGTCCAAACAAGAATATCTTTCCAGCAACTAATCCCTAATCGAATGCTTTCTACTTCTTTTGCAGTACAAGGCTGTTATATCGGACTGAAATATCTGAGAACGGATCGTTGTGCTTGTGACATCGTCGCCTGAGGCATGTGACGAAGAGGGTCGGATCCCACGTTCTCGGACGGAGTGTTGTTGGAAAGAAACAACACTCTACTCAGATAAGTTGAAAATTGATGTTTGTCGGAAAGTGAAAAAATACATATTTTCAACAAGTAAAAGTGACCCAAGTTAGTGAGCAACAAACTTTCATTGTAAGCTAACTACTCCGTACAAAGTACTTATATCCAACTTCGAACGTAAGGATGACATCGGTTCGATAGATGTTATGCTAAGTATCAACATTCGAACATAAGAATGACACCAGTTCGATACATTTTCTGCTAAGTAAACAACTTCGAACGTAAGAATGATATTGGTCCGTTAAGTATTATGTTCTTTTTTTTTTTGCAACGGCGTTGCAACAAATGGTCTTTTTGTATTTAGCGTGATATGGTTCATACAACAGTACAACAAACTTCGAACGTCAGAATGACATTGGTCCGTTAAGTTTTTTTTTCTTTTTGTTTTTGCAACGGCGTTGCAACAAATGGTCTTTTGGTATTTAGCGTGATATGGTTCATACGATAGTCCTGTTCATACCAAAGTACCTTTGTACATTATTTTTTTTCTTTTTTTTTGCAACGGCGTTGCAACAAATGGTCTTTTTGTACTTAGCGTGATATGGTTCATACGATAGTCCTGTTCATACCAAAGTACCTTTCTACAGTATTACTTTGTTTGTTTTTTACTTTTTTTTTTTTGCAACGGCGTTGCAACAAATGGTCTTTTTGTATTTAGCGTCATATATCATATGGTTCATACGATAGTACTGGTCATACCAAAGTACCTTTCTACCCCACAAAATGCACCAATTCATCAATCGGACCAATTTACTTTTTTGGCAACGGCGTTGCAACAAAAGCCCTTTTTAGTATTTAGCGTGAGATGTTTCATACGACTGTACGTTTCTACACAAATTGCACCAATTCAGCGATCGGACCATTTGTTTTTTGGCAACGGAGTTACAACCAATGCCCTTTTCCCTATTTAGCGCTACTAGGTGTTTCATAGGACTGTACTTTTGTACACAAAATGGAACAATTCAGCGATGGGGCCATTTTCCAACTTGGAAAATGTTCCTTTTTTTCTTTTCTTCTTCTCACCTTTCGTCCCACCCAAAAAACCCTTTTTTCCGTTTTTCGGGAACGGCGGTTCCAATTACAAAAAATGGTTTTTTGATCTGAATGGGTTCACACACAAATCCCCGCCCTTGCATTCGTCGTTGCAGGTTTTATTTGTCAAATTATTGTGACGATATTGTTTAACTCTTTCTCAGGTTAGTGGTAGAACGTCTTTACGAGAACAAGGACACGTTTACAGGCACCTTATACCTTATCGATTTTTTGAGAAATGGTTTTTGAGACATGATTACCACTGTCACGTCGCTACGTGAGTGGTGATCTCTTGTGAAAGAAGTTTCAAGTTGTACTACTATCCTTCTTTCATTCAATGTTTGCTCGTAACTCGGGTAAACTAGATTCACACAACAGTGATTCTCATTGTTTTCAAACAATAAAAAGATTGTCTCAAATACTGATAACATTTTACATTGCCAATGACACCGACGACTAATAGTGCTCGCAAGCGTGGGGCCAATCCAAATTCAAATAAGAAAACGACAAGTTGTAAGAAGGGTAGATTGAAAGACCCACCACCCAATAGTCTTGACAAACATGATACCGATCAAAGAGATCATCGACAGGCAGTAATTAGTAACCTTAGAAAGGCTTTGAAGGATGAGTCATATGGAACAGAGGAGTTTGTGAGGAACCTCAGTCTGGAGGTTACAACATGTTTCACTGCATTGTTGACGAGGGTTTACCTTGTATCCAAAATTATTGAATCCGAACCTACACCAGATTTCAGGAAGTCAATGTCTACTACTAACTCTGCGGAAAAGAAGAAGGGGAAGGGAAAGAAGAAAAAACCCGATACAACCTTAAGTGACTTAGGCCCTATTCCCCATCAAATAGACGTCATGGTGGATTTATTTTTGTTTGAAATTGACAACGGGGTGACTGGAGTGTTGAAATTTTTGAGCAGGAGGCAATTAACCGAGCGATTCAATGACTACGACATGGCGAACAAGTGGAATAGGTTTGAGTCACTGTTGCGGAATGTTAACGACACATCAGGCGTGGATGCTATCTATGGGCGCAACGTCGTCAACTACGTTACAATGAAGAAGTACATGATAATGTACCGTGAGATATTGGTTTGGTACATGAAGAATGTGAAGTATCCACCCGGGTCGGATATTTTGTCTGAGGATTTGTGTTTCCATACCAAAGGCGACAATTGTTCTCCCAGTCAGTTGAAAGGATACGTCAGATCAATGAGGAACTTCTTGGACTGCCTTATGGCAAAGACCTCTCTACGTGTTTCAATGACTCATAGCTGCAATCAGGTGGACTTAGACAAACATTTCAAGAAGCAGCGTATTGAATGCTTAAAATCCTTACCAACAGAAAACATCGAGTTTAAAGAACTTATTGTGTCAAACAAAAAGTTGATGAAGATAACGGAACGAGAAACTGCTTTTCAGGAGCTCATTCGTGAATATTGGTTACGCTTTCAAGGGAAGGCGAAATACATTTGTACCATCATCGACATGTGTCACGTCGACATCAAAGTTTTGACACACGAAGATTTTTATCAGTATTACTTACCCGAATTAATTAACAATTCATTCGTCTTGGGCACCACGGTACTTTCTGGGGAGAAGTGGGTTCCAGTAGGATTTCATCAACAAGGGGACACGAAAATTCCGGAAACGGGAAAAGTGTTATTACCACTCAATACTCAATTGGTTTTCCACTACGTCATCCACTACAAGCACAAGGTCACCAAATATTACAACATACATTTCGATATCGATGAGGACCTTGTCACCCTGTCACCCTGTCGCCATGCAAACATGGCACCGGAAAAATAGATCTGGCATATTTCAAGGTGCCGAAAGGAATCCTATATTTGGTGCATCAATGGCTGATAACAAAATTTGTCCAACACGGGAACAAGATTGGGGTAAACGTGGTCGTTTCATTGGAAACAGCATGTAATGTGTTCCTTTCTCAAGTACTATGTGCATCAATGATTCGAGTCGACTGCGTTGGTTCGTCCTTTGATTGTTCAATTGACAATGTTTGTGAGAAAATGATACCAAAAGTCTTCAAAACCAATAACCAATCATTTGTCAGTTACGATCATGTGATGGAAACCATTGAAGATTTGGTATTGACCGAGAGGAATTTTCTAAAAGGAGCTATGGTCACCGAATTGACGGAGGGAAGTGTTCCGTATTTTCAAAGGAATGATCGATTGTACATTTTCCCGACGGCATGTGTTCTGATTAAGACCAAATTTGCCCATGTCAATTTTGACGATAAACCAGAAGAACTTGTAACCGGTATTTTGGAACTGTCCAGATTCGAAGAACAACATAAGAATCAAACTTGTGTTACAAGATTCCTTCAATGCGATGTTAACTCACAACAAGAGGTGCACCAACGAGTTTTTATGGAACACATTCCATACGTGTTCCGTGAGATATTCGTAATTGATCCGGAAGTTCTCCAACGTCATACTTGGGTGGAAGAATTCATTCAGTATAGCTACCTTCCAGAAATGGGTACCATATTTACCCCGTTGACAGAAAAACTAGCAATATATTTGTTGGAAAAGTCGGATGATCTATCATCGGCAAACCTTGTAGTTCAATTTTTGGACGATAAGGTTCTTGTCAACAATTATGGAAAGGGAAGGGGACAATTGAATCTGGCGTTCGAACACCTCCAGGGTCGTGACTTTGTTTTTTACAAACCATCGGACTTTCTAACTTGGGATTGCTTCAAAACATCAAAGGTTCAAATAAATGAGTTCAAGAAATCAAATAACACCTACCGGGTAGGATGGGTTACATTCAATTTCAATACAACAAATGATTCCAAGCGTGGATTCATCCCACCCTGGGATGATAACGTTGACGGTGGCAATGTTGGCAAGACGAACAATCTCAACGATGGGAGAAAGAACATCAGTGGATCGAAAGTTACCGGTGAGGGTTCGAAAAATAAGCCCAACGAATCTAAAGAATCAGGAATTGACACAAGTAAGGGTAATTCCAAGGATACTGGTTTGACTGACACAACGACTAAAACCTGTGAAAAAAAGGGTTCAAATGTAAGGGAAGAAATGATTATAGATGTTGCAAAAAGTCATCTTAACGCCGTTGTAACACTGCCAGTTTATCCTATCAAGATCAATGAGAAGGAAACCACATGTAAATTCAATTGTTGTGTGCTGTTGAAAGATCAGGATCCAGAGTTAATGTATCCTCTTTACGAAGTAAACGAACAAGTTCGTTACACTCCAGAAAAAAACGGACCAGTTGAAATTGGAGAAGTTTATAGGTACTGTTTCGGCTCCTACAACCAATATGAACGAGTGGCGGGTTATTTATGTACTTTCCACAAACGTAAGGCGGGGGAGAAACGACAATTTTGCCCATACTTTCAGATTTCCGGTCTGAAAGAAACCAATCCTCGACGCATTAAAAAAGTATCGGATTTAGTAAAATGTTACAGCAAGGATGTTGGGATTTGTGACCCGACGGATGGAAATGTGGAGGTATCCAATTCATCTTCTGACACAACCAAAACCAGGTCAGAGTACAGCACCAGTTCCACCAAATCCTCCAAGATTGGATGAGTGAGGCATACTATGTTACACCCAATGCAAGCATCCGTTTGTAACTTATCCATTATCCTTCATAGTTTATTCAATCAATATTATGCGAAATATTGATCATGAAATTGCAGCCTAATTTGCACAATCATAAACATACTAACTAATATTACTAGGACTAATAAATTTTAAAACCGACTCAAGTATAAGTAGAAGATTTCTGGTCAATTCTGTTTCATGCAGCCAATGCCACACATTTGCACTCGAAAACTGACTAGGAATCACTATTTGGGTACATGCAGCATGTCCAGAGGGGACAAAAATTGTTCTAAAGCTCATACTGACTAAAGTATCAGCCTGTTTCTTGTCCGGTTTGTTTCATAGTCTACCCCATTCATAGTATGAACACTATTCATCCTGAAATTGCAGTCAATGCCACACATTTGCACTCAAAACTGACTAGGAGCCGCTATTTTGGTACATGTATGGCCAGGGAAAAACATTATTCTAAAATTCATACTGACTAAAGTATCAGCCTGTTTCTTGTCCAGTTTGTTTCATAGTATACCCCATCCATAGTATGAGCAATATTCATCCTGAAATTGCAGTCAATGCCACACATTTGCACTCTAAAACTGACTAGGAATCACCATTTTGGTACATGCATGTCCAGGGACAAACATTATTCTAAAATTCATACTGACCTAAGTATCAGCCTGTTTCTTGTCCGGTTTGTTTCATAGTCTACCACCCCATTCATAGTATGAGCAATATTCATCCTGAAATTGAAGTCAACGCCACGCATTTGCACTCTAAAACTGACAAGGACTCACTATTTTGGTACATGCATGTCCAAGGACAAACATTAGTATTCTAAAATTCATACTGACTAAAGTATCAGCCTGTTTCTTGTCCGGTTTGTTTCATAGTCGACCCCATCCATAGTATGAACACTATTAATCCGGAAATTGCAGTCAATGCCACACATTTTCACTCTAAAACTGACAAGGACTCACTATTTTGGTACATGCATGTCCAAGGACAAACATTATTCTAAAATTCATACTGACCTAAGTATCAGCCTGTTTCTTGTCCGGTTTGTTTCATAGTCTACCCCATCCATACTATGAGCAATATTCACCCTGAAATTGCAGTCAATGCCACACATTTGCAATCTAAAACTGACCAGGACTCACTATTTTGGTACATGCATGTCCAGGGACAAACATTATTCTAAAATTCATACTGACTAATGTATCAGCCTGTTTCTTGTCCGGTTTGTTTCATAGTCGACCCCATCCATAGTATGAACACTATTCATCCTGAAATTGCAGTCAATGCCACACCTTTGCACTGCCTCTAAAACTGACTAGGACTCAGTATTTTGGTACATGCATGTCAAGGGACAAACATTATTCTAAAATTCATAATGACTAAAGTATCAGCCTGTTTCTTGTCCAGTTTGTTTCACAGTGTACAAAATCCATTGTATGAGCAATATTCATCCTGAAATTGCAGTCAATGCCACACATTTCCACTCTAAAACGGACTAGGACTCACTATTTTGGTACATGCATGTCCAAGTACAAAAATTATTCTAAAATACATACTGACTAAAGTATCAGCCTTTCACTTGTCCAGTTTGTTTCACAGTGTACACCATCCATTGTATGAGCAATATTCATCCTGAAATTGCAGTCAATGCCACACATTTGCACTCTAAAACTGACTAGGACTCAGTATTTTGGTACATGCATGTCAAGGGACAAACATTATTCTAAAATTCATAAGTACTAAAGTATCAGCCTGCTTCTTGTCCAGTTTGTTTTGAAGTGTACCCCATCCATAGTATGAACACTATTCATCCTGAAATTGCAGTCAATGCCACACATTTGCACTCAAAAACTGAGTAGGAATCACTATTTTGGTACATGCATGGCCAGGGACAAACATTATTAGAAAATTCATAATGACTAAAATATAAGGCTGTGACTTGTCAATATGGTTTCATAGTCTCCCCAATCCATAGTATGAGCAATATTAATCCAAAAATTGCAGAAAATAACACACTTTGACACTCAAAAAGTAACTGAGAAACACTAATTTGGTTACTTGTTCATACAAAAATCAAAAAACTAATAACCAAAAATTACGGAGACTACCATTGGTACACCAGAACTCAACGGAGGAATCGATCCACTGGACACGTTCACCACTATATCAATAACCAATCATATATGATCGGGGAAAGTTACACTACATAAAGCTAGTCAGTTTTTGAACCATATAATTGGTGTGCACCGTACCAATACAATAATAAAAAATTTATGCAAAAATAATACGTAGGACACACCTTGGACATACGTCTACGGGGGAATCGATCCAAAGGACACGTTCACCTCTACCGGTATATCAAGAACCAATCATATCCAAAGGGGGAAAGTTACACTACTTAAGGCTAGTCTGTTTATGAGTCAGACAATTTATGTGCATCGTACCAATACAATATTAAAAAAATAGTACCAAGGAAATACGAAGAATACATCTTGTACACATATCTATGGAGGAATCGATCCACTGGACACGTTCATCTCTACGATATATCAAGAACCAATCGCATGCAGACGAGGAAAGTTACACTACTTAAAGCTTGTCTGTTTTTGAATCAGACTATTTACGTGCACCGTCGTAGTGTTGGTACCGGTACGTAACAATAGTAAGAATTATGCGTGTTGGGGAAAAAGCAGCCACAACCAAAAACTGAAATTTACAACGCCTGGAGAAAACAACAAATACCAACTTTATGATTCGGCGTTGGAGTACGAATGTTAGGTGTACTGTGGTACAAATAGGTGCATGACTGCGTTACAAATGGGAAATAACAGGAAAATGAAAAACAAAACACCTAAACCAACACACAGAACAACAGTTGTGCCAACCCGGGGTACTGTCTTGTCCAAGGATTACAACAAACAGATGTATGAGCTAAACCACGATGACGTAAACAACGACGGAAACCCGTTTCTATATCATTTCGAAACAGGATTTGATGCCTTGTGTGCCAAAAACGGACACTTGGTTAACACAATCCTTAGTGGATGCCAGAAGATAGAAGAAGTGCGACAAAGACTCAACAGCAAAAAAGGACATTTCGAGGAGGACGAAGCTTTGAACATTTGGGAACAATGCTTCAAGTACATAACCGAGGAAGTATTTCCCGACTACAAAGAAGGGAACAATGACGGGATGGACCATGTATGGGCAATGGGAGTCATTCTTGCATACATTACATGTGGTTATCCCGCATTGAAAACATCGGAAGACATTAAGTGCTACGACAACGTGGGTATTGGACCGGAAGTAAAATCAATAGAACGAGAGAGAATGATACAAGACGGTCGTACTTTCCCGGCAAAAAAATGGAGTAATCTGACACCGGAGGCAAGAGAACACATAAAAGAATGTATACATTACCACCCTGGGAACCGTCCTTGTATGACGTACATTTGGTTGAACAACTGGCGCAAAATGACGAATGAGGCAATCATCGAAACTGACAGATTGGAATGGTATTGCAGATCAAAAGACGATAACGAGTGGTACTCAACACAAGAAATATTGCCACCAATTAAAGAAGAGAACATAAATAACAAAAACACGGAAAAAAAATGTACCAAACATAAGTGGGATTCGTTCATGAACAAAGCAAGAAAACAGTCAAAAAAGAAAAAACGGAAAGTAAAAGAAGTGACAAACAGGGGGGAAAAGAGCGCACAAGACGAAAACGAGTGGAAAATTGAGAAATGGCTAAGTCTTTACGAAAAACGTTGGAATTCACCGGAAGATTTAGAGGAATATAACAACTATCCCGTTCCTTGTGGAGCATGGGGACGCGTGAAACACTAACTCTGCAACTCTGTAAGGATTCCATTACAAAAAAAAACCATGACAATATCGAAGGTATCACCGGTACAAATTAAGTGCAAAAAATAGAACGGAAATTATGTAAAATATCACCTTAAAAAATCGATACATTCAAAAAAAATACTCATCAGATAGCAACAAAACAACAACAACAAAATTCCCTCCGTTTAACCTACAAATTGTGATCCATTCCATAATTAATTCAGGGGGGAGTGTCAACCACCCAAAATATAGAATTTACTGCAACGCCGTTGCAGAAAATTGAAAAACAATAAGTAGATAAATAAATAAGGAATGATATGGTACCGTAGGGTAAGTACGGTAGGGTAGGGAAGATCAAAATGTTCGGGTCCGCGCCAAAATTTTGAGGACTCCACATTCCAGAATATCACGGCACGCTCGAAAATAAGATAGGCAGGCGACAGTACAAGAACAACACTCACAGATAGTACAATTAGTTGAAATACAGCTACTATTCCTTGGAGAGAGTAAATCAAGAGCTTACAGTGTGTACAGTAGGAATGAAAAAAATTACCAAACGATTCCTACAAACAACATTATTATCATAAAAATAGCGCGCCAAATCAATCAAAGGAAAAAACGGTAAGTTGATGTGCACGAGTTAACAAAAAAATTATGGTGGAACTGAGTACTATTTGCAGTCTGGTGACAGGTAGAACCTTTGTTACCAATAACACAAACAGCCCAAACAGCAGTGTATCGGGAAGTGACCGAACAAACACAAACGATAGCCAAACATATACAACCACCAACAGTAGCAACAGAAATATTCTACAGACAACAAAAGAATCCGATAACGATAACTTGGAAAACAACATTGTCAAACACGTCAAAGAAACAGCATTCAGGAAATTTAAATTCCCGCCAGAGATTACATTTGTGAAGGCGACGATATTCAAAATTGTAAAACAAGCGAATAACAATGAAATACCAAATACTATCGATATAAAAGACCAAAAGTGGAGTGGAATTTATTGCCGAGCAGTGACTGCGTGTAGGCACAATGCTCAAACTCTTGCCAGGAAAAACTACAAAGGTACGCAACCAACAAGAAGATGATTGCCGGCATGCAATCGTTCATAATCCATTCTAACATTTTGGTTGTATTAACACTGACACGTAGACGATAAAAGAAACAACCAGATACCAGATAGTTTCCCAGGAACGGTTCTAATCACGGACACCCAAGACGTTAACTCAGAAAATAGGTACCAATTGCACGAAGACTATCGGCAGAAAAATTCACCAGAATTCAAATACTTCATGAAAAGAATTCTTGGAGCGGTGTCACCAAAACAGACAGACTTCAAAAGAAAATCAGTCAGAATGACAATCAGTAACATTTTCACCCCAAGCGATGAAGCTTTTGCATTGCTTTTCCTTTACAATGACTACGACTCGTGGATAAACACAACAAAGGGCACGAGGTTGAGAAAAAAATTCACTGACGGTAAGTCTGGAAATAAGGAGGGGTGGAGTAACGAGGGACAAGATCTTTACGAATACCTAGTAAGCAAATTAGAAGAACGAAGGGAGGAACAACAGTCAAAAGAATTAGAGACGGAAATACTTAAAATGTACCAAAAGCAAAAAGGGCAATCGTAAACAACAAGATAAGGAGGAGAACAAAGAGGGAAAAACACGGAAGCAAAAACGTACCTTGGTTGAGATTCTTGGCGAAGATGATGAGGACTACAAATTTTTCATGGAATACAATAAAAACGAACAAGAGTAATGGATGATATCAACATCAATAGTAGTGTAGAACGGCTAGTTCATTATTATTTTATGGTTAGCACAATATTGTTCCGGGTCTTCTGTTCGAATATAATACAATAAACAAGATAATTTCAAAGGCTGATAAAATACTTTTGTATTTGTTACAAAATATGTTTGTTGTATTTCCGTATTTGATAAGTGTAGCGTGAATATTGTAAAATGTCGGAGAGTATTGCAAATACGGATAAAATATTTTCTTATTAGTACAAAAATATGGTTGTTGGAATTTGATATTCGATAAATGTAGTGTGAGTATTGTGAAAGCAACATAACAGAATACATTGCTGGTTATCAAGAAGCTCCTATATTTGTTCAGAAAATGGTATCAACGCTACGACAATATCAGTGTACATAGAGGATATTATTACAAAAGATGAGTTTCGTGTGGAAAATAACAAAAATTCAATGGCGAGTAAATATAAACGGGGTAAGCATGAAACAAAATTGTAGAATAGAAAAATTTGGAAGCAACCATGAAAGTGGGGGTGAAAATATGGATAGGAAAATAGTCCTACTTGAAATTGTTGCGTGCAAAAATAGGTAGAGAATTATTTATTGTGCGCGCAACAAAATGTTTCGGAATATTTTAAAATATCGCACGAATTTTACGAAAGCACGAGCATCGTTTATGTGACGATACTTCTGTACCTGTACTAGTGCCAACATCTACCTTGGTGTACTATTAGTTATGGGTGATTCCCGAAATACTTTTCTGGGTACTACACAGATTTCTGTTTTTAGTATTTCGGGAATGAAAATTAGCATACCCAGATTTTCGGCGGGCTAGTGTCTAAAATCTCATTTTGGAATGTGGAATCTCATCGTATGGACAATAATAAAAGCGAAATTTGTGCTCTTCATACGATTAAACATGTGGGTTTAATACGTTCAGATTTTTTAGTGACTTGATGATCAAATTTTCATTTTCAGCGACTCGACCTTTCAGTGACTCAACTGACAATAGGTACTCAACCAACAACATAAATAGTTGCCAATCCATTGACTATGTCACTTGAGTTGCTTGTTTGCTTGTATCTTCTAGAAGATGAGGATGATGATGATGACGATGATGACGCGGAAGAAGAAAGGCGTCAAAGAGATAGGAGAACACTGAGGATAGCCCTATGTTGTCATTCTGAGCCCCCCTTCTCTTTATCTATTCAACTCTGGCAACAAACAGGCTCTTCTCAACTGCTGTGGTGTTGACCACATGGTCTTTGGAGAGCTTCTAGGTCTATTTCAACCCACATTTGATAGTAACACGGTTGATAGATACACCAACGCTATTCAGAAGAGGAAGGTTAATGCAAATGGAGTATGGAGTGGAAGAGAGCGTGAGGCAAATGCAACATGCTGTCTTGGTCTAGTACTTCATTGTATAGAACACGCGGATCCGTTGCAAGATCCGTGTCAATGGCGTTTGGACTCACCTCTACTGTTATGTACAAATGGTTGAAATTCTCCAGAAAGGTTCTTTTGTTTGTATTGCAGAATCATCCAAAGGCAATGATTAGACTTCCAACTGAAGAAGAATTGGAGGAATACATCAGTGTGATTGGTGCCAAATATCCCAGACTACAAGAACACATGTCTGGGGTGCGGCCGATGGACTCGAAATCAAAATTCAGCAGTCTTTGAATTGGTTGATTCAGATTCGGTATTACAACAGCTGGGTCTGTGACACATATGTCAACAGTGTCTTTGTCTTTGCGGCCAATGGACGGATCCGTATTTGCTCTTACAACTGCCCCAGTACCTGGCATGACAGCACAATTGCCAATCATGGTGTTCATGATAAAATAGAAGAACTGTTCCTCAAGTTCCAAGCAATAGTTTGTGTTGACTCTGCATTTAGGGTTGCCACAGGGAGACACCAATGCCTTGTCCAAAGTCCGCAGAATGATCTGGATGCCATAGAGGCTATTCTGTTGAACGCAGAAGCAACGGCCATTCACCAGTTATCAGAGTGGGGGATGCAAATGATCCAGGGGCAGTTTCCGCGATTGAAAGACAGGAGGCTCCTATTAGCAACATTTGGCGATAGGAAGGTCATTTTGAACTTGATGATGCTTCTGTACAATTACCAAACAAGTACCATTGGTCACAACCAGGTCCTGAATGTTTTCATGCATAAGAAGGACGGGTACTTCTCTTATGCCGGTGATCTAACGGAAGATGCCACCGGCATGTTTGAGTAGCTGAGCATTGAGCCGTTGAGGAGCTGCGCCGAGCCATTGAGCTGGTGATTGGGTGCCATCGGACTTGGATGGATGGACTTAAGGATTGATGGAAGTTTTGCCTTTGAATTTTGCTTTGGGCAGTTGAGTAGAAGTAGATTGTTGCCCATGGTCGAATCGGTCGGTCAGTTGGTCTATTGCAAAGTGTAGTAGATAAAGATTTATAATCGACAAATTAGTAGTAGCTTTCATTTGGACATAGCTTTTGCTGTTGCTAAGTTTTTGAATTATGAGCTGAATTACGAGCTTGAGCTTGCTGGAAGGAGCTTAGAGCTTGCTGAAAGGATACGTAGTTGATACAAGTAGTTTCGATTGATCTGGAGTAGTTTTTCGCTTTTGGTGTTTGGGTTCATAAAAACACACGATTCCTTAAGAGGGGTTCAACTCCTTAATAGGGGTTCAACTCAGCGCCGGATGAAGTTAATCCCATCAGTTTTTTAATGCATGGAAATAGGAATCGTTGGCTGGTGCGTTGATTCCCATCGATTTGATTCCGATTGATTTCAGACTTTCATGTACTGCCAACTTCACCAACTTTGCGATTTTGCATGAGTTATTACTAGTAGTTACTAGTAATTCATTATTTTTACTAGTAATTCATTATTTCATTTTCTTCCAAGTTGCAAAGCTCATAATGTGTTTTCTTGCAAAACCAAAAGCATCGTGTTACTACTAACTGTGAATCGAATCTACTAATCTTTGAATCGACAATCTAACCAACCATGGTAATTTCCAAACAAGAACAAGAACAGATTCTTCAGGCTCTTCAAGAAAAAGTCTACCGACAACACCGACAAAAGATTCTTCGTACTCTTCAAGCATGAAGAATCTACCAACAACAGATTGTTGCACAAGCCAATGCAGTCGTTTTGAATCAAACCAGCAATCCAGTCGTTTTTTGAATTGAACCAGCAATTCAGTCTTTCCAAATCAAACCAGCAATCCAGTCTTTCCAAATCAAACCAGCAATCCAGTCGTTCCAAATTGAACCAGCAATCCAGTCGCTCTGAACCCATCTGATGATTCATGGTTGTTTGATTTGGATTCTGATTCCTATTTATTTGATTCTGATTCTGAAACTACTTCGGTCTTCCTGCCATTAAACAGGAACCAAAGCCTTAAGTGGAATCGCCGGCTGGGGGGGGGGTTGAGTTGGAGTTGGAGTTGGGACGGAGCCCATTTAAGAATATGGTGGCAACATCTACTATGGCAGCCTTCAGCGATTCCAAGGCAGCCTCTGTTTGTTGCCTCTGAGCTTGGGAGGCAGCCTCTCTATGTTCCCTTTCAAGCTGGTGATCCTCTCTTCTTTGTTCCCTCTCAAGCTTGGAATTCTCTCTCAAGAAATCAAGAATGTCCTGGCGTCAGTTGGTGTTCCTGCGATACTGTCTCTTGGACCACGGAGTTCTGCTGGAAGAAGAGGAAGAAGGAACAAACCATTGAGATGAAGAAGAAGAGGAAGCCGGCTGAGACCAAGAGTGTGGAACAATTCTTGCTGGTATGTTTATGGCAATTGGTGTATGGAGTTCTGGTTCTTGGGTTGGTTGGGAAGGTTGACAAAGCGGCGGTTGTGTTGGCTGTGTTGGCTGCTGGGTTGGCTGCGTTGGCTGTGTTGGCTGTTGGCTTGGCTGCATTCTTTGCGAAGGTTGACAGAGTGGAATTGAAGGAATGTTATCATCATTATAGTCGCCGTCCTCCTCCTCACTACTTATGTATTCTTTGTCTTCCATGTTCTGGTATCCTTTTCTACCATATCGTAATGCTCTTCTCCATCACCAACTCCTTGCTTGCCCTTAGTCAACCACTTGACCCTCTTTGCCAACTTTACCTCCTCAGGGCAATTTGGATCGCCACTAGGAATTTGTTTATGGTAAAGATTGCTGTATTTCCTACGGAGATTTGGAACACTTCTGTCAATATCAGGGAAGTTGTCTTTATGGATTTGGGTGACTTGTGCCCATTCCTTGGGACAAACAGGAAGGATTGCTTTGAGGGTGTGTAAGAGTTCCAGGACTTCAGTTTTGCTGTAGTTGATCACCCCTGACCTGCGTCCTTTCTTTGCCATTGCTGTTGTTGGCTGATGAGTCTGGCTGATGAGTCTGCAATATGAAAATTATGTACAGAGCTGAATATGTATCTCCTCCCCCATTGTTGTCACATAGCAGCAACAACAGCAGATAAAGCATTATTAATAGTTTTTTGAGCATTAGAAAATATTTTGTACTTGTACTGTAATCAGCCAAAATTGGCAATCCAATCCGTTGGATGTGTGATTAGTCCGTTGGGGGCATATTAGGGAATGAGAAAAATTTCAGTCAGGGATTCCAAAACAAATCTGTGTATTACACAGATCCTTGTAGACATGAGCTCACGTCAACGAGGATCTATGTAAGAAATGACTGGTCAAGTAAAAAAATTCTGGTCTGGGTACTACACAGAAGTATTTCGGGAATCACCCAATGGAGATAAGCCAGCCGTGACAGGTGGCTATTTTATTAATTTTTTCATTACATGCCAAACACCATACAAAAGTACTGGCTCATAACCTAGAACCTTCCGAATCAGCTTTTTTACTGCGCGCGCGCGCAACTAGCTGGCAACCAAGCAGTTTTAGTGCCACTCTTGCTGCTTGCTACACACTGGTTAGGTACTGAATAAGTACTTTGTAGTAATAGTACATCTGACATTGGCTCAGTCATGTTTATATATTTATCTTCATTACTAAATATATAGTAGTGTGTTGCGACCACCTTGCAACGACCATTGAGTACCAAATCGTGCTTCAGATTTTTGTTGACCTTGTGCTACCATCAACTTACCGTCAACTTACCGTCAACTTACCAACAATTATGTAAATTGTTGGTAAGTTGTTGGTAAGTTGTTGGTAAGTTGTTGGTAAGTTGTTGGGTAAGTTGTTTAGTAAGCCGATGGTAACGAGTCATGGGGACTGGGTCTGGACGTTTGGCCTTAATTAATCGCGGATTGAATTTTTGTCTTTGGTCATAGGAACAAAACAACAGTCGTGCTGCTTCTGGAACCTGTTTCAAATTTTTTCTCCATCACTCACTTTTCTTTTCTTGCAAATTGGTGTATCAACAATGGCAAGGAATGCAACAAAGAAGGGACCAAAACAACTAGGACCAAGAGAAGCATCCTGATTTAGTATATCAACAGCTAGAGCTTTCAAAGCGCCTTGCCTGCTATAACTTTTGGCAGTATCTGTATACAGAAGCAGAAGAGGGGTGGTCACCAACTGACAAGCTGGGATCCCTCTGGAAGTATCGTAGCTCAAATTATATCAAGCAAAACATCAAAACGAACAAGCTGGGCAAAGATAGGAAAGGTAGGCAGGCCTAAGTCATATTTGTGTTGTGCTGTTCTACAGATTGGTCTCGTTTCTTGGAATTCCACCACATGCCGGCAACGTATTACTCACACCATCTTGTAAGGCTATGGCCACCCTTGCTCAAGATCTACACAGCCGCGGAATCACACTAGTGGACCCTTTGAAAGAACAACAAGAACAACGCTCATTGCTTTGTGTGGAAGGCTTTCAGCAGGAGCCAAATCAGAGTCAGAATCGGAGTCAGAACACTCTGTATCCTCTCATCAAGAAGAAGAAGAAGAAGAAAAGCAACAATGCCAAAAAAGTCGGTTTAAATGGCTGCTGGTCCCAGAAGCTCAGCAAGCCCTGGACCTGCTGATATCCATGCCAACCTCAAGCGCCTCTCCATCCAGGGGCCAATCCAAACAGTTTCTGGATTGTTGCCATATTCAATGCTCTCCAGTCGATGGGAGGTCTGGGATCACAAGCTCAAGCTCTTGAATGGCTACTGTTTGATGAGAATGCTTCTTCACAGTGGCACAAAGGAAACCGACTACTCTTTGGACTGGGTTGATGAACGGACCTTGAAGATCAAGCTCAAGTGGCCAATTTTCATGCAGAATGCTCTATTTATGACCGGTTTGGACGTTAGGTTTGATGCCAATGGCAACACCATCGAAAATTATCCAGAAGGACACCAAGTTTTACACAGAAATGGGGAATAACTCAAAGAACTTGGAACAAGAAGATGGGGTTTTGTTTATTTGGA